>CAWUFW010007877.1:600000-954207 GCA_963921515.1 Calotriton arnoldi
CAGTCTTCACTAAAAAGAGTTGGAGGCTGAAAAAACAGGGTAAGCAACAAAAGAAGCCGGGGTCGAGAGGCGCATCCCCGGTTTCAGTCTCTTCTGAACGCACTTATGATTTACGCGATAGAGCGAGAATTAAATCACCGGATAGGTTTCAGATCCCTGATGCGCGTTCTCCTCGTTCTTCACAGGCACAGACTTCGTCACAGGCCGGTGGAGGAGACCGCCAGGATAGAGGGAGGGACCGAGAGGCTCCACAGGGACGAGACCAACCTCGACAACAAGTCAGAGGAAAAGCAGAAGACTTTCAACGTTTTCGACCACAATTTCAGAAGAAGAAAGTTGCCGCTGTAACAGCGAAATATGCCACAGACGGTGAGAATGAGACTCCTGAATTGGACGTGGGCAGTAACCCTCCTAGACAGCGCCGCGGAAGTTACCATAGTGCGGGAGGCGCTACGTCCTCATATGGAGGCGACAGCAACTGAAACATTCATTACTGTCGAGACAGCTGACACCAGAGTGGCACCCCCTGATAGACTTTTTAATATTGTCATTCAAATTGAAGGTGATATACAGCGTATTATTAAAGGGATTTTTGGGAAAATCTAACCTCTTCATATGACATTTTATTAGCGGAGGTGGATTGGCCACCCCCATTCGTTCTTGCTGCACGTACAGGGGAGGAGGTAATCCTTCCGAGCTTTTCTCGACATGTCCAAAGGACAAAGCGGAGGCTCTTGCAGCTGAGTGGGCTGTGTCCCTGGCTCCTGCGTTATACCGCAACCACGTGGGTTGGGACGAAGATTCTCCCCCATGAAATACCTTTGCGGTCACTACCGCAGCCACAACCCTAATATCCCATAAAACGTGAAGCCAAAGGCCCCGTTTCCGAAATTCTGACTCAGTTGGAATATCAGGGAGTAATCGAAACCTGCGTATCACCTATGAACAATCCCCTTTTCGCGGTTTCTAAACCCGATGGATCGTACCGCTTAGTTTTGGATTACCGGCATTTGAACTCTCATTGTCGGACCTTTGCGGTGCAAAATACCCATAGTTCTGCGCTTGTAGACAGTCTTGTTCGTAAAAAATATAAAACGACACTTGACCTTTCAAATGGATTCTACACGCACAACTTAGCCCCGGAGAGTGGCCAATGGTGTGCTTTTACTTCCGGTGGTAAAATGTTCAAATTCAGGCGTCTTCCTATGGGCTACAAGAATAGTCCAGGCGTATTCGCCGCTCGTGTTGTCTCTTTGTTAGACGGCATAGATCCAGACGCATGTTCGTACGTAGATGACATTTATCTGACAGATGACGAATTGTTTCCGCATCTGACCCGAGTAGACCGCATTATTCTTGAATTTGCGGTTCAAGGTTACAAATTTAACTTTGCTAAATCTCATATTGCTGAATTTACCGTTTTGTTCTTGGGCTATGAGCTCAACAATGAAGGTAAGGGCTTAGCCCCCATTTCCTAGAGAAATGTGCACTTCTGTGCCCTCCTACTAATCTGAAGAAGCTTCAGTCCTTGCTGGGTTTTTGAACTTCGGACGTACATACATTCCCGAATACGCCCAGCGTATCAAGCCACTGTATGCATTGACACAACCTACTTTTTCGAAGTCTTGTTGGCTTCCGGAGCATACCTCCATTCTACAGTCTTTGCAGACTGACCTTCTTGAGTCTAAATATCTTTTGACGCGTGATAACCACACAAACCTGGTGATTAGAATCATACCAGGGGCAGTGGGTTTCACGTACTTAACCTTTAACGAAGGTGATACAGTACCCATCGCATACAAGTCACATCTGTACACTTCCGTGGAAATGCGGTTTTCCTCTGTAGAAAAAGTTCTAACAGCAGTGCAAATAGCGATTCTAAAGGAGCGCGCACTGGCACAGGGCAAACGCATTCTGGTGGTAACACCATATCCTGCCTTAGAGGCAGTGACCAAAGCAAGTGTACCGAACTCTAAAGCTTTGCACCCCGTTGGATTCAATGGGCAACATCTTTGACGTCTCCGGATGTCACTTTCATTTTGATTCTTCTCTTCAGACTCAGGAGTTTTTACAGTATGAATTCGTTCATCCTCCTCCTTTGTCTTTACTGCTGCTTGAGGATTACGACTGTGTGATCTACACTGATGGTTCGGCACAACCAGCCACAGGGTCCAAGCATGCTTATTCAGCCGCATGTGCTATTGTTGCAGGTACCTTTGTGAACGGAGAGTTCAAATCCACTGTAGTGCACACTCAGACACTCGGGGATAGTACCGCACAATTGGCCGAGCTGCGCGCTTTGGTGCTTGCACTTGAGTTCGTTAATCCTGATGTGACCACTCTAATTGTGTGCGACTCTTACTACTGTGTTCAATCATACAATGACAATCTGTTCTTTTGGTCGCAAAACGACTATAGAGACGCTAAAGGCAACACAATCAAGCATAAAACGCTTTGGGTTCGAGTGGCAGAATTACAACAACGTCTGCCGCTCACACAGGTGGTTCACACCCTTGGCCATCAGCGGGTGGGCGCACACGCTGTTGGTAACAGTTTGGCAGATGAAGCTGCCAAATCAGCAGTAGTCACGTGTTCAGTAGCAGCAGACACTAGATCCATGTCTAAAATAGACACCGATATCTTGGCAGCTATTGCTGCGACAAAGGAAGGCGTTAATTACCCTAGGGGTTTTCCTTCCAAATATTCTTATCAGTTAGGTCCCGAACAGGCTCCTTATGTAACAATACCCGGTGTTGGGGATCGGCTGATCCCCAACGCGGACCGCAGGTTTTCCTTGATAACGGCAGCACACGAAGGCATGGCTTCGGCTCATGCTGGTGTGTCTGCGACAGTTTCCATCTTACAGCAGCGTTACTGGTGGCGTGGTTTATATAAAGACACCCGTACTTATGTGCTTTCCTGTGACGTTTGTCAACAGATCAAGCCTTCCACGGTTACACGACCACCTCAGACCTCGCTAGGCATTTCTAACAGACCCTTTGGGAGTGTTTACCTGGATCACTGCGGTCCATTTTCTTCAGACACTGCCTATAAATATATCTTAGTGGCAGTGGACTCGTGCACATGGTTCATCTGGGTCTGGCCACAACGGAGTGCTGACGCTCGAAATGTCATCAGGGATTTGCGTGTCTTTGTGGGAATTTTCGCATGCGGCACCTTCCATTCTGACCAAGGTCCGGCGTTTGCCTCTAAGGCTTACAAGGACGCAATGGGTTCATTGGGGGTGCGGGTGAAATTTTCATCTCCGTATAGGCCTGAGGGCAATTCTATCGTTGAACGAATGAACCGTGACTTAAAGCAATCCTTGACAGCTAGAGTTATAGGTACTGGCAGGAACTGGTTGGCCCACTTGTATACCGTACAACGTGCACTTAATAATCTCCCTAGAAGACCTCTGGGTGGGCGGACCCCATACGAAATGCTTTTGGCATACGAATGTTTGTGCCTGACCTTGATGGTCTAGACATGGCGGCGCAATCCGCCAAGTTTGATGTAGATAACCATTCTACTATGTTACAGGACTTACAAGAAGCCCGAGACAAACTTGCAATTGCACATTTGCCTTCAGCCACAGACCCCGCTCTGCAGATTCCGGTTGCCGGCTGGCTTCCGAAGATTGGCGACCTGGTTCGAGAGAAGGTGGAGAACAAAAAGAATTCGGCCCCTCTTTTCGTGCACCGGTTCCAGTTCTGGGCTTGAAGGGAACACGTACAGTAATCTTACCACCGCTTCCTGGTCGCAAGGAGAACAGATACATCTCAGTGGAAAATGTCAAGCTACAACATCTGGCCGATCCTGAATAGTGTTACACCAGAGGTCTCTTGTCCTGCCATTTATCGGACATTTGTTCGAGGCACTCCTGCCCGAATGGTCGCTGATGTTACCATGGAGATGGTTGATTTGCCTGAAAATATATTCGAACCCCCTGCATCCCCCTGCATCGACGAGGACGAGTATACCTATCCTGCGACAGAGTCGGTGGCACACCAACCAACAACGCCACTGAGCCCGACACGTTTTTCCTTTGACTCGGATCCCACCTCTTCAAAAGTCCCGTCCGGGTTCAGTCTTTTTGTATCCTGGTTTAGAGACAATTTTTTGGTTCCACCCTGGACATATCTCTGGTTGGTGCTTTTCTTGATTTTTTTGTTCATGTCCATTGGCTTTGTCACAGTGTTTTTTCTACTCATCAATGGTCACTATTTACCTGAACGCTCTGCTGTGAACAGTGTTACTGGAACTTTAGCTCCACATTCCTCCTCTCACATCATGAAGCGTGACAACACATTTGTGAACATTTCAGCGTTTCCAGTTGCTGATGGCATCGTATGGGATGCGGTAAACTTTCAAATCCATGGTCCGACAGAAATTATTAATGTACCAAATGTCCTTCGAGTTTCGATGGGTGATGTAGTAAAAAGTAATATTCATTCTGACGATTGGGATGTGCATGCCGTTGAAGCATTATTTGCTGATTTAAAATATTATGCTTCTTTTAATGCTGAGGATTTGTATATAAATTCTGCGAATTATGCCGATTTGTACTGCTACCAGCATTGGGGCAACCATTTTCTCCACAAACCGAGTGCACTATGTAGCCCTGTTACATACACCCAATGGGAACATTGCCCAAACCCCATACCAGGTAGCTCCCAGACTCTTAGAAATAAATTTACCTATTTCACTGATTTCAATCGATCAAACCCTGGGTCATATTATTTTAAACTGAATGCCCCATTAACTCAGAAAATCATGTTGACCCACACAAAATTACTTTATTCGGGTTCCTTTTTGAAAGCCTTAGCTGTGGGTGGTTATGAGTACTGGAGGGACACTGTGGATTTGAAATCAATCTGGGGCTCAAAGCCATGGCAGGTGCAGGGCACAGAGGCTTTGCACCGTGCTTGCCTTATCCCGGCCCAAATTGTGTTTCTAAATGCTTCCATCTATCAGTCTACGTGTTGGGGTTTGGCTACTACTAAACAATTAAACGCACCTTCCCTACCATCCCTGTCGAGCGCTCCCAATTATAGTTTGCGTTTTAATATGTCCCTTGCGACTTTGCAGGCCATGTTTCAGGACAATTCATTCAATGTTTCTACACTTGTACAGTCACCCTGGTTGGTATGGCCCATATCGTCTAATGCATGCCAACTGCGTTTTCACGGCTCAGTTCCTGGATACAAACAGGACAGGCCTGATCCGAGGTTTTCTGATTCCCGTACTGTCACCACATATTCTGTTGGTAAATTATGCAAACAGTGGTTGCAGCATTCGTCCCTAGATTCTGTTAAACAGCATTTATCCCTCCTTTCAGGCAACATTGAGCTGTCCGATTTTGTTTTGGGGCCTCGTGGTCCACGACCAAAGAGATTCATTTATGAAGCGTATAATGAACTCTGGAAGCTATCACAAATGGAAGCTGCATCCCGTCTTCGGGAAATAGACCAAGCAAATTTGGAAAAGGTGCTTGCTGTTGTTGACAATAGTATTAATACCCTGTCTTCCCGCATTTACACATTAGAGAATATTGTGTCCTCTGTTGTTGATATTGTACAAGATGATGTTTCTATATTGTACCATGGTCAAAATCAATTGCGTTCAGTAATGCAGTTTGCATGGACTTTGCAAACCCTTAAGTTAGGTAAAGTTCCTTGGAATTTCTTGAACACCACCGCCCTATTTCTGCCTTTTAATTTGATTGAAAAACAGCAGTTCATGTCCATGAAAGATGCATCTTACACTTTGTTACATATTGAGAAAGTGGATCCTTTACCATTCTCTGTAGCGGAACTAGATTCTGCTGTGTGGCTAGTTCATGGGGTTATCGCTTTACCTTTTTCCTTGTTTGAATTTAGCTCATGCATGAAACATTATCCTGTGGGCCGTTTCCAGCCTTTGGGTAGTGCCTTCCTACATGAACTCTCGTCCTTGCCTTTCATGTATAAATGCCTTAGAGACGGCAAGGAAGTTTTTCTCACGGGGGAGTCTTGTGATTCAACTGTAGGTCATTCACTTATTTGTAAACATATTAAGCTGCACGGAGCTTATATCGTTTCCGTTCCGAATCTTCGATGTGTGCTAAAAGGTATTCCTGCTCCTGCTATTTCTCCCACCTTTACTTTGCTTACTAATGGTAGCTATTTGCTTTTAAATAACGAAGACTGTTGTGGCTTACAGGCCGGCATTCCGTATATTGTCACGGTTTCGCACAGAGTTGTCTGCTGCAAGAATGTGCTTTTTCCTCCCCTCACGACATCGTTGATAACTCTATTTGGCCTTCCATTCCTACCATGGAGGCAGATTTCAATAAGTTGAGCAGAATAAAGGCCCTATTATTGAATGAGGAGTTTATGCTCACATCCGCCCGGGAGACATTCATTCTCCAGGTGGCGAGTACCCACAGTGAAATACAGGCCCTTTTGAACACTGACCTCCCCCACCATTTCGGGGAGTTAATTCATCGTATTTTTAACGCATCAAACACTGAGGGTCTGGTGCACTTTTTTAAGGTTGTGGGGTCCGACATGGTGTCCACCTTCCAAACTATTTTCGGTGTGATACCGGCGTTCATTCATTCTATTTTTTCCAGCGTCTTTGGTGGATTCCCATTAATCCTCGCCTTGGCGGCTGGTGTCTTGCTGTTGGTCTGTTTTCTGCGCAATGGCTGCTCCCCGATGGGTCCTTCTCGATCCCGAACGCCTCCAGCTGCTCCGTGAGCGACTCCTGGACAGTTTCGGTGTTCTGCCATTGACGACCATCGGTGTGTCATATACCCTTTCTTTTCGCTTTGCGTATTTCACTTGCGTGCAACCTGTGATGTCTTGCATCCGCTGTCCTTTCACCTGGACCATGGATTATTGCCTCTCCAATTCGTCGTTGTCTGTTCCGGATTTTGTTCGGTTGGTGGGTCCCTTGGAGGCCCATGAACAGGACTGTTCCGTTACTGGCTGTATGACGCGTGCGGCTGCACTTGGGATTTTGGCACAATGGGATATCTGGGCGGCTGCTCAGGATCTCCTACAACAGAGCTATATTGAATATCACGCAAGCTGTCCCGCATTGCTTTTGGATGCTCCGTCCTCTGAGGAACATTCCTGCTCGTTTGATCTGTTGGACTGGATGGCGTCTATGTTTTCTGGCTCTTCCAATGATGTCCTCCTGGATGCTATAGCGTTTTTCTGCTCTTACACGCTTCTGGGTTGAAAGGCCTGCCTTGCTGACTCTCGTTTGTCATTAGACACTTTTTGTTTTTTGTCCCTCTCCCTCATGGGGTCTGCATAGCCTACAGACGTTTTTGTTCTGCTCGGCCCATTTGAACTCTGTCTTCGTCCTTTGTCTTGGCCGATGGACTGTCCAGGGGAGGGTGTCTTGTGGTTTGTGGCATCCTGGCCCTGGCCTGCCTTGCTAAAGTTGTCTTGGGCCTGGCTGCCATAATGATTTTCTTTGCACACATTACTCTGAGCCGTTGTTCTATCGACCTCTGCTCTTGCCAAGTTCCTTTTGCACTGTCTGCATTTTCTATCTTTCACCTTTTCTCCTGTTCACTTTGGGCTCAGACTGCACAACATGTACAAGGTCGAATAACAACGTTTCCTTGTCTTGCTGCTTTGGCCAGTCCCTCACACCTAGACATAACACTAGGTACAGCTGCCATGAAAAATTTGTGCGCTTTTAATATTGCGGTTGGCCCGCGCTAGACACACTTGGAGACAACCTTTCCAGGGAGAAGAGCTGTGATTGTCTGCTGATGTAGTTTTGCATCTAGAGACTGAGGTATGGGGGTTCGCTAGTCAAAGCCCAGAGGTCTTCTATTTTTATAATAAACTGGCTTCCAGCACGGGGAGGGTGGTAATGTTAGTTAGACATATATCCACTGCTTTATGAGATGCTTTCCCCGTTCGTCTTCTATGGAGTTGTAACTATGCTGATTATATTATTCATATGTATTATGTTAGTAGTACTGACACGTGTACTGTATCTTAGAGCACGTAAGTTGAAATAAACATTTTAACCTATACAGTGTCTCTTCTTACGCATGTTGTGGACAGGTACGAGTGAGTGACGAAAGAGTGTTCTTGCTTCTGCGAGTCCTGAGATAGAGATACCGTGTTCTGGGTTGTCCAATCATTGGTACATTGGTGCCAATGGGACGCTAAGGCTAGTTGGGTTGGGGTTTTAGGTGCTAAGGGCTATGGTTAGCTCACCACTATATTCCGAGGTTCTATTATCCTGTGCATAGCTCTGTGTGTGCAGAATCCCTATGACAGAGCGTCAATCATTAAAACAATTGTGTTACTTATACTCTTTTATTTTGTACAGCACGCCAGTTTGTCCACCCCGTGCTCTTACTTCCAAAATCTAAGGCCTATCTCGTCAGAGCTGATCTGCCCTCAGCATAAGTGATGTCTCACTCTCTCTCCATAGAAAAGGTAATGCGCCCGTAACCCATCACTTTTCCTCAACACCACTCTAACCCATTTAATTGATGCCAGGCAAAGATGTCGCTGGTCAGTAGTGTGTCCTAGGGGAGCGAAGTATATATATACATATATATATATATATATATATATATACACATACCCAGTTACTAAACTGCGTGATCCTGGGCAGTTTATTTCTCTTGTTCTCGTGTTCCTGATTTCCTAACTTAACCCCAAGTTCAATATAGGCATGTTTGCCACTGTGGGGGAAGAGAATCAGTCTCTCCCCATATTCGTTCTTTAAAACTATTTCTTTTAATAATAATAATATTTCTCAACGCACTTGACATAAATTGTTTTACTGGACAAGGAATTTATACACTAAACCTATTTTTCTCTCCCTTACAATGCTGTTCATTCAGTCACACAGCTCTTTGCGTTCTGCCAACTGGGTACAAAAATATATATATATTTATTTTCAACTTTCCTGTTCTCTTTCTTAACCCAGGAAGTCTTATTCACTGTTTCTTTTCCTGCCTGGCTCAACGCCCAGACTCTGCGGCCAGCGTTAATATAACGGCAGCCCAAGAGAAATCTTTTAACCCTTCAATACCTCGTAATATCCAGACACGTGTTGTCTTTAATTGTACGTAAAATATAGCTTATTTTAAAATAATATGGCGTTTTTGTAAAGCGCACGTTCACTCAGAATGGTATTGTGACGCTGAATAGCGGATCTTTATTGTACCTCAACTAAATGGTACTTATTTTATCCACCTCAGAATGATGAAGGGCTGAACAGACCCTGCATCTATTCACTTCAGAATGATAAAATGCTAAGTAGACCTGGTAGCATCTGAACTTGTGACCATGAAGTCACACACATGCTCCCACAGACCCAACTCACGTTCCTTATGTATCATGCAAGTTGTGTAATATGCCATACTCTCTAGTCTTTGCTCCTAAAGGCCTATAATAATTGTATTGGACCTATATTTTTAATCATATCATTGTTGTATATAGCTGAATTAATCTGTGTATTTGTATCAAAGGTAAAATAGCTCTACTTTCCTATGGAAGTTGGTGGTGTGGCCTTCATTAATTTATTTCTACACTTTCTAATGTCCAGGCAATAACAGACCTTTAACCTTCTTTGGGTAGCAGTATATTTTCTTTGAGAAGGACAGGGCTGTTAACATACCATTCGGCTTCCCATAGGTGAAATGCAATTTCTGTCTTTTCTATTCACTGGGAGCCACAAAACATTTTCCATCAGACAAGTACAAGTGGTGTCTCATTTGGTGCTTGCAAATTATTCTCCTAATTTGTCCAGTTTCAGAGGTGGACCCCAATGTGCACTACCTCTCCCTCCTTTCTCATGGTACCGCTCTCCTGTTTCTTGGCACTTCATCTTCTCTACTCCCCCCATTAGTCCCGCACTTGTTAGCCAATGGAAGCATCTTATTTATTTTAAGGGTGAATTTGTTGAAATGTGAATTTTGGGGACTTTACATCTCTTTCATAAACTTCTTTTTACTTTATCATTTATTAAAAAATGGGTGTAGTTAGTGTGCATTCCATTCCATCAATTTGTCTCCTTGTCTCCTCTCTTCTCTCTAATAATTACCATCTGCTCCGATATGTATGTTGCTCTTAGTCCAATGTCACTAACTTCCTTGGCCACGAGACACAATTTCAAAATCTTTTCCACTAGCTAACTCCAACTGTGTGTGTTCTGTAGCTGTACTTCCTGGATCTGTTCTTGTATTAGGGCTACCTGCTCGTGCCTGAAGAGGTGGCACTTTTCACTGCCTGGGCTGTTAAATTGGACGCAGGTAGGAGTAAATTATTTGGGTCTTAATTGCCTTGTGTTGCGGCTGCATGTGGGGTGCAACACCTTGCATGTTGCCTGCTAAGGCACATCATGGTACTTGTAGTGTAACTGCATCTATATGTCTGTTATTTCCTGGTCGTTATCAATCATTACGTGTGTGAGCCTTCCCAGTGCTCATCAACAACGTAAACCGAGTGGTAGCCCTTTGGCTCCGTTCCAATGTTCTCCTCTTAAGTACTTCCTTCCAACCGTGAGCCTATTTTTGTAATTCCTAATATTTTTATTAACAGGAATTGTAGGCCTGTGTTTCCAGTTAAACGTAACAATGTATTTCAAAGCATTTATAACCTACCGTCATGACATGGAGCAGGGGGTGTCTTTGTGTGCTTTAGCTAATCAGGGAGTTTAGCTACTTATGGGACCGTAAATGTAAATGTAATATTAACTGTGATACTGCGCCACTTTATTTATTTATTTAATTTCTTGTTTTGGTATTCTAACTAGCAGGGTCTCATCGACATCGAATGATGAGACTTCAGCAACACGTAATGCTTTGAAAACAGGATGTACTAATATAACAATAATATTCACGGTGAACTCAAGGACTCTCAACTTGCATGTTTAAAAATACATTTGCAGTCCTAGTTATTCTTGTCTCGCTAAAACAGATCAAATACAGTTATTAAATCGGTGTACAAGCCACCGGTCTTGATACTGAAAACTACACAAAATAGAACATGTGAACACGGAATAATCACAATCTGAATTTTAAAGTGGAAGTGGTGGAAGAACCGGATAGATGGAGGGGGTAAGGGAGCTGACAAGAGGAATGGAGATACGACTCCACCCCCCTTTGGCTACCAATTGCCCTGGACAAATGGTAGGCAAAAGGGCGAGAGGCAGAAGTAAAGGAAAAAAGAGGTGCAATGAAGGTGCAAAGTGCAATGAGGGTAAGTGAACAAATACCTAGCGGGATTGCTGTTAATAATGAAACACAATGCAATCCAGACAACAGCTGCCTGGCGGAATTGCCGCTAATGGAGAGGAAAGAGTGGGGGCAATTCAGACAACAACAATAACTGGCAGCCCTGTCACTCGGCTAGTGACTGTGGAGTTGGCAGGGCAGCAACAGATGGGGACGGGGCTGGGAAGCAACCGTGATGGGGCAACAGGTCAAACAAATGCTTAAGGAACGGAAGCACAAAAAACAGACACAACAGACAACAAATAAACAAACATTAAATAAACGAAATGCATGTTTAAAAAATAATAGTGATCACTGTGACATATTTTGTTCAAGAGCAGTGTGCGAAGACAGAGAAAGGAGGGGCGAGGTGGAGCTACGAATGGGAGAGGTGCACTTCCTCGTTGTGCGAACGCAGTGAACAGAAGAAGGCGGTGGGAATCTCCGAAGGGGCCAAATGTTCCGAAAGAGCCAGCTCCTCTATTCGGAGTGGCGCAGTTAGAAATCGAGAGAGGCGCCTGTCAGAGAGAAATATTAGCTTAAGAGATAAAAAGAAAAAGGCACCCAAGCCATGCAGAATGGAATCAGAGAGGGACACGGCAGAAAGGGAGAAAAAAGAGTGTGTGAAAACACGGGAAAGAGCCGTGAAAAAATAAAGGCGCATTGAAAAAGGGCACCCTAGCAAAGAATACACAGGAGAGACGGAATGGAGGTGCAGGGCGTGGTTGAGGCAAGGACGAAAATAAAAACACAATGAAGGAACAACTTAATAGGAAACACAAAAAAGAAAAAAACACTGTAAAATGTAACCACAATAAATGTAACCACAATAATATAATATGGCGCAGAGAGGACAGAACACGTGCGCCGGACCGAAAAAAGTGAGAAGATGAAGACCACACCTTAAATAGCACAGCAACAACAATTGACACGTGTGCCACCTGTGCACCGTGCCAAGGACGCAAAAGACTTGTATCAAAATTAAGCCTTGTATCAGAATTCGGACAACATGGACAGTATCAAGGATTCCCAACCTGTGTCAGAATTTGGCCAGCCACGTGCTGGCGCAGGACTCAAACCTTTAAGGTGTGTTTAGACACCGTTAAGCAGTGCCAAGGACCACCACCCTCTATAGGAGTTCAGATACCCATGTGCCCAGGACTCAAACCTCAAAACGTCAAACGCATGTATTCACTAAGCCAGAATTCGGCCAGCCACGTACCACGTGCTGGCGCAGGACTCAAACCTCAAAGCATCAAACGCATGTATGCACTATATCAGAATTTGGCCAGCCACGTGCCGGCGCAGGACTCAAACCTCAAAACATCAAACGCACGTATTCACTATTATTGCGACAAAAAAGAACGCCAACCGAAGCCTAAGCATACTATGTAAAAGGCACGAACACTACAAAACAATACTGAGAAAGGCGAAGAGAAACCAACAGAAGGAAGCCAAGAGGGAATCGATGAGAGCAGAACGGAAAGAGCTGGAAAACCCCCTCGAGGTGTGACCATCCACACACAGGGAAGAGGGCGGTGGTCGTGGCACGACAGAAACTACAGGGGACCAGGGAGGGGCACGGCGATACCCCGGAGGGCTCAATCCACCGGACCACGCACACCAGAGAACGGAGGAAAGGCAGGGGAAAAAAGTGTCCCTGACTTACCCGGCTGGTGGCGGGGAGAGGCGGGGAGAGGCCATGGGCAGCCGCAGGTGTGTCCCAGGTCCGCGCTGCAGAGGAACCGTCCGCACGAGACCTTCGTGGTCGCCAGCTGATCGAGGGTAAATGGAGAGACACTGCGATGGGCACACATGGCTTACCAGCTCACGAGAGCAAGACCTGCGCTCTGCTCGTTCTCTGAGAAATAAGGAACAACAGTGTGAAATACAGTGGCACTTTATTAAGCAACTCAATGAAAACAAGGAACTGTTCATCGTCAAACGTTTCTCATGAACACATGAGCAGGATGAAATAAAAGAATCCACAATCATATACATCATATTTTAAGTCACGAATGGGCAAGTGCCTAGAAGCCTAGAGCAAGAGGCCAACCAAGAGTACACAATTTAAGCTAGGATAAATGCAATGACTTGGGTGTGGATGAGCTAAATTAGAGGGGCTGACAAAGCCAAAAGGCTGGCAATCAAAGAAGAGCATTACCACCTCAGAATAGACTTCTAGGCCCTAGATAGATCGGTCGACCGGGAACTCAAGTGCTGAGCACTATATTAGGAGTTCAGGGCGTGGACCTAGGTGCAAACCTTTTATATGGCTTAAAGCAATCAATCAATCATGTCACTTATAAAGCGCACTACATACCCGCGAGGGTCTCAAGGCGCTGGGGGAAGAAGGGGGTGGTGCTGCTACTGATCGAAGAGCCAGGTCTTGAGGAGTCTTCTGAAGGCCAGTAGGTCTTGGGTCTGTCGGAGGTTGGTGGGGAGGGTGTTCCAGGTCTTGGCGGCGAGGTGGGAGAAGGATCTGCCGGCGGTCGTTTTCCGGATGCGGGGGACTGTGGCGAGGGCGAGGCTGGTCGAGCGGAGCTGGCGGGTGGGGGTGTAGAAGCTGAGTCGTCTGTTGAGGTAGGCTGGTCCAGAGTTGTGGAGTGCTTTGTGTGCGTGGGTGAGGAGCTTGAAGGTTATCCTCTTGTTGACAGGGAGCCAGTGCAGGTCTCTCAGGTGGGGTGTGATGTGGCTGCGTCGGGGGATGTCGAGGATAAGACGTGCAGAGGCGTTCTGGATGCTTTGCAGCCGTCTCAGGAGCTTAGCCGTCGTTCCTGCGTAGAGGGCGTTTCCGTAGTCCAGCCTGCTGGTGACGAGGGCCTGGGTGACTGTTTTTCTTGTTTCGGTGGGGATCCAGTTGAAGATCCTGCGGAGCATTCGGAGGATGTTGAAGCAGGATGAGGAAACGGCGTTGACCTGCTTAGTCATGGAGAGGGTGGGGTCGAGGATGACCCCTAGGTTGCGTACGTGGTCGGTGGGTGGCGGGGCTGTTCCCAGTGATGTTGGCCACCAGGAGTCGTCCCAGGCTGAAGGGTTGGAACCAAGGATGAGGACCTCCGTCTTGTCCGAGTTCAGCTTCAGGAGGCTGGTCCTCATCCATTCGGCGACGGCCTTCATTCCTTCGTGGAGGTGGGCTTTGGCGGTGTGAGGGTCTTTGGTGAGGGAGAGGATCAGCTGGGTGTCGTCGGCGTAGGAGATGATGTTGAGGTTGTGCTGTCGGGCGACGTGGGCGAGGGGTGCCATGTAGATGTTGAACAGCGTTGGGCTGAGGGAGGAGCCTTGGGGTACGCCGCAGATGATCTTGGTGGCCTTGGATCGGAAGGGGGCGAGGCGGACGCTTTGTGTTCTGCCGGAAAGGAAGGATGTGGTCCAGTCCAGGGCCTTCTCTTGGATCCCGGCGTCGTGAAGGCGTGTTCGTAGTGTGTGGTGGCAGACCGTGTCGAAGGCGGCTGATAGGTCCAGGAGGATGAGGGCTGCTGTTTCTCCGTTGTCTAGCAGGGTCCTGATGTCATCGGTGGCGGCGATGAGGGCGGTTTCGGTGCTGTGGTTGCTGCGGAAGCCGGACTGGGAAGGGTCCAGGATGTTGTTCTCCTCGAGGTAGCGGGTCAGTTGTTTGTTGACGATTTTCTCGGTGACCTTCGCGGGGAACGGGAGCAGAGAGATGGGTCGGAAGTTCTTGAGGTCCTTGGGGTCTGCCTTGGGTTTCTTGAGTAAGGCGGTGATCTCGGCGTGCTTCCAGCTTTCCGGGAAGGTTGCTGTCTCGAAGGAGATGTTGATTATTTTCCGGAGATGGGGCGCGATGGCTGTACTGGCTTTGTTGAAGATGTGGTGAGGGCACGGGTCTAGCGGTGAACCGGAGTGGATGGTGTTCATGATCTCGCTGGTGTCCTCGTCGTTGATGTTGGTCCAGGAGAGCAGGCGGTTGGTGGTTGTGGGGGCAGTGGTCTCGGTGGTTGCCGGGGCGGTCGTGGTGTTGAAGCTGTCGTGGATGTCGGCGATTTTGCGGTGGAAGAAGGTGGCCAGTGAGTCGCACAGGTCTCGCGACGGCTGGATGTCGTTGGTGTTGGAGCTGGGGTTGGAGAGTTCCTTCACGATGTTGAAGAGCTCTTTGCTGTTGTGTGCGTTGTTGTCTAGGCGGTCTTTGAGTGAGGCCCTTTTGGCGGATCTGATGAGGTGATGGTGACTGCGGGTGGCGCTCTTGTGGGCGGCGTAGCTGTCCGCTGTCCGTTCGTGGAGCCAGATCTTCTCCAGTTTTCGGCATGTTCGTTTGGAGGCCTGGAGGTCTTCGGTGAACAGAACTCCTACCCACGTCTGACGTGGGTCCTTGACGTGGGCCCTTGACCGCACGCTTACTGTAACTTCGGAAAGTTTTGAGAGAACAGAGAAGTGGTATGGTGAAACAGGGGCTTTTTGCAGGTGGTCAGTGCTCTTGACCGTAAATACCTAAAATAAAAATAACTTTTAACATGCGATGCTCGGAAACTAATATTTCTTACATTATTTCTATGCCATGCAGCCGTGTCTTTGGTCTCACTTGAGCAAGCTTGGAAAGTTTTATAACTAACAATATTGCAAACATTGCTTATGAAAGACCAAGATGTACCAGCCGAACCTTGCCTACGTGTTATCTGAGCTATTCTTGTAGCTGTGGAAAATTTCCAAGGGGGGGCTGGCTGGTGCCTCGCAGCGCGGTGGAAAGCACAGGTCCCTGTTGTGAGGGCAGAGAGGCCTACGAGACTTAATGTTTTGAAAATGATTACCAGAGGCAATTGCCTCTGGGCCTACATGTGTGTATCTTAGGAGGTGGGCTTGGGTCTATGTGTGTGCATCTAAGGAGGTGGGGACCACTGTGACAGGTACTAAAAGGCTGAGGGAAAATGGACAACTTTGGACAACAGTCAGGGCCTGACTGGTGGGGCCTATATGGGAGTGTCATGCTGCCTGAGCAGAGCAGGATTCTGCATGGGGGATTTTTATATGGTAAAACGGGACCCTGCAGATGGGTGGCCCAGGGGCTGCTTGCGGATCTGTTTTCCCAAGTCCGGGCCTGAATATCGGCACTGCGGTGCAGCGGCTGTGTTTGACATTGGCAACCTCCCTCCTTCCCTTTCTACTGCAACGTGGGCACTCGTGACATGGCCCTGAGGCCATGGCCAGAGAAGGCCCCCCCCTGAGCCTTGGACTGTGCAGAGCTATCAACCAGGGAGGTCTCGATGCATTCGGTGGTGTAGGGGTGAAGCCAGTTGGTCCCAGGCATCGCGGGCCCTGCTGGAGGGAGAGAACTGGCCCAACACCTACCCTGAGAGGGTCTAGGCCTCAAGGTGCGTCCCTGACCTATCTGTGGAGGCCCCTCCCCAGGGGCGGGGGTCCGGTCTACAGCTGCAGTGGACCCTGATTCCTGGTCTGGCTGGGACCGGAAGGCTCCAGATGCTGCATGGTTTCCCCCCGGCCATTTTGAGTAAGCCTGAGTGTAAAACTCCACTCTGTTTGCAGAGATTGCAGAATTTTGGCTACTCCGCGTTCCATAGAGAATGTGGAGTTACCGCTAAACTCCGTACCCCGCAATGGAGTGGAGGTTTCTTTTGGTCCGTGGGCTCGAAATGTAATTTTGCGTGGGCTGGAGCAACTTGCTGGGCGCTCGCGGTCGCCCACGAGATTTTCAGGGCTGTTTGCGGACGCCACGAGATTTGCTAGCCAGCCGCATGCTCGAGCGAGATTTTGTGGTCACCAACACATCATTGAGGCGCGCCAGCGACTTCCAGCGGATGTTTTCTGTCGTACGCGATCCCGAACATGCAGGTTCTACCGCAGCTGCAACCTGGGGAGGATTCTCTCCTCTAGCAGCATCAAAATCTTACCGAGCTGAAGATTTGGAGTTGAAAACCTCCTCGAATTGACATTTGGTGTTGTTTTTTTTTCCAAATGGAAGGAAGTGCCCCAGAGTCTCCAACTTCCTGTTCCTGTCCAGTATGCACCTCCCAGTGCTTTGTCTATCTCATGGTCACATTTCATTTGGAGGTGGAAGGATCACTCTTTGTGTCTGCTGCATATCCCATTGGATTAGGACTTTTTGTATTTGGGATATAACAAGTAAGTTGAAAAACTGATGTATGTTTGTTTGATTGGGGACATTTACATGGATTTATTTGTACTTTTAATGGATTTTTTAAATGTATTGTGATGGGTTGCCTGTTGTTTTAGTAGGGCCTAGTGATTTCTTTAAATTTCATTTTTCTTCTTTTGTAAAGGGAAAATGTTTCACAGTTTACTACATTTCCTCAATTTTTTAAAATAAATTGGCAATATTGATTTAATTCACTTAAGATACTTGGGAGGATCCTGTTTAACAAAATTAGGTCCTGGGCTGAGGAGGAACACATTTTAAACAAGTGCCAGCTAGGTTTTAGAAGTAAATTGGGAACTGTGGAACAATGCCTAAATCTCAATCTGATTATTGGCAAATACACTATAGCTCGACAATCTCCCATTTACTTGGCTTTTATGGACCTTACCTCAGCCTTTGACTTTGTCAACAGGTCACGTCTGTGGTCAGTTCTTTTAAAATATGGGTTGGACGAGGTTTTAGTTCATTTTTTAGCCTATTTGCACAGGGACTTGAAGGCACGGGTGAGGATTGGTAAGGACGGGGAGGTTTCAGGAGACATCAATATTGGTAGAGGAGTCAGGCAGGGGTGCGTATTGGCCCCTCTCCTATTTATTTTATACATCAATGAATTACACAATGTACTGTCCGAACTTACTAATGATGTCCCGAGAATTAATGGTAATACACTCCCCGTACTACTATATGCGGATGATGCGGTCCAAATGGGCCGCACTCCGAATGCACTACGCACTTTAGTTAGGGGCCTCGTAGATTTTATGGCTGGCCTAGATCTTTGCACTAACTTTAAAAAATCATTCATAATGAGCTGTGGCCCCAAAAAGCACCGTATTAATTCAATCACCTCAGGATCTGAACGCTTGTTATGCACTCGCACTTTCCCCTACTTAGGGCTAGTATTTTCAGACAATGGTTCCTGGGCAGCCCATCTGGCGCACAGCAGGAGTAAATTTATAAAGGCCACCAATTCAATTTTGTGCCTCCCGCAACCTAAAAGAACTGAGGTAGTGCTACCTATAATTAAAATTTATAAAACACAGTGTATCCCCACCGCAACATATGGTGCTGAAGTTTGGGGTTTTACAAAATGTAGTAGCATCCATGGAGAAGAAATCAGATTTTGTCGAAAACTTTTGGGGGCTCCAATTTCTTCCTCACATTTTGTTTGCCACAAGGAATTAAAACTGTTTTATACTGAAGACTATATTAGGTCTCGCCCGGCCATATTTTGGTTAAAAGTTTGGCAAAATCCGGCAGCGACCTTAACGAGAGAAATTATAGCTGACTGTCTTAAATGTGATAAGGGCGGGGATATACCGTTGTTGCCGCTGTTAGAAAAAGCTTGAACAGCGTGAATCTCGACCATATCTTCTTAAATCCAAGTGATATGGAGGGCATAAACAAAAAGACCCTCCAGGAGGCCCTATATGAACGTTATAGCGACTCAAGACATGCAACAGAACTTTCGAAATCGTCAGTTGCAAGGTACATGTCTTTGGTGGACGCTAATTGCCCCCCATCACATTTGCCATCTAGCTATCTTTTAAAGAATATAAGTCGCTGGGAGAGAAGTTTACTCTTCCGCCTTAGGGCTGGCACCTTAAAATATTTACTGTGCTTCCCTATAGGCTTTAACATCAACCTTGAGCAAACGCCCTGCCCCTGTGGCAATTGTATCAATCAGTCAATGTTACACTTTTTATTCTTTTGCAATTTTTACCAAAAATACACTAAACAATTCTTGATTCCTTTTTTTAAGGCAACTGCCACTATTGATTATAGAACAGCCTATATGGAAATTCTTAAGCTTAAGAGGGAAGATTTGATTTCTTGTGTAAGTTCTTTCCTGAAAGTGGCAGTTTGTTCACGTGCCTCAATGAGTATCCTATAACATATTTGATGCACTTAATTATATCCTGCTGCTATTTGACATGGATCATAAGCTCGGACTTTGGACGGTGTTCTGTAGAAATTGCTGCCTTGCATATTATGGTCCTTATTTTACAGTTTTTACTTGATTGCACTTTAATATGCTATGCTGCTATTTGTTTACATTTGACCGCACTCTTATTATATTATGCTGCTATCTGTTAATCATCTAATTGCACTTTATTATATTATGCTGCTACCTGTCATGGGCAATTTTGCCATAAGCTTTAAGAAGTGGCTGCTTTGCACAATTTATCCTTTTATAATATATGTATTTTTATCGTTGTCCTTGTTGCATACCACAAGCCCCTGTGCGCTTATTGTCTTTTAAATTGTGTATTGTTTTTAAATGTATGTATTTCTGCTGGTACTTTAACCTGTGCTTTTATGGATATTTTATATCCGAATAAAGATTTATTGAATTGAATTGAATTGAATTGAAATTTGAAACAGCCTTTAGGCCATGGATGGATTTTGACTGAATACAAAATGTGTTATATTTGTGGTATTTCACGTATTTTTTCCTGCAAACAGTATTTAGGACTAGGAGGGTAATGCCTTTGAAGGATGTGTGCTGTTGTAAACATTTTTTTTAGCCCTGTTAATTTTCGTTTTTGACATTGCTGAATAAATTCTGTGTTCTCTGTTTTACCATGCCTCCTTTGTCTGGCCAGTGTATGTGTGTGTTTGCCATAGGCCAACATTTGCCTTTGTTCCAGATGCCATGTGGTCACTGGCCAGGGGCCATTTTGTGTAGCCAGCCAATAGGCCTGCATGTCTTTGTTGTGGCCATGCCTTCTTGCTGGCTGTTGTCACCATGTGGCTGGCGGCCATTTTGAGTAGTCAGCCAGTGTGCTTTTGCCATAGGCCTGCATGTGTTCCTTGTTTTCTAGGCCTCCAACTTCTTGTTATGACCATGTGGCTGGCGGCCATTTTGTGTATGCAGCCAGTGCCCTTTTGCCATAGGCCTGCATGTCTTCTTTGTTGTGGCCATGCCTTCTTGCTAGTTGTTGTTGTTATGACCATGTGGCTGGCAGCCATTTTGTGAAGACAGCCAGTGTGCGTTTGCCGTAGGCCTGCATGTGTTCTTTGTTTTCTAGACCTTCTGCTTCTTGTTGTGATGACCACGTGGCTGGTGGCCATTTTGTATAGGCAGTCAGTGTGCATTTGCCATAGGTTTACATTTGTTCTTTGTTTGTGGCACTGCCTCCTTGCTGGTTGTTGTTATGCATGTAATTTTCCTTATTTGTACAGGAAAAATGTGTTTAGTAAATTTTCTCCAAGTTTCCTAATACATGTGCAATATTCTTTTAGTTTAATTCAGCATATGGCCTAGTCTGCTAATGGACCTTCCAGTCAGTAGGCCCAGGACTATTGATTGATGCATTAGGAACAAGTTACTTATCTTCGGTAACGATATATCTGTAAGAGACATATATTAGTTATAGATTCCTTACCTTAGAATTACCCCCAGGCGTCAGACTGGATCCGGAGATTTTTTCTTTAGCAGTGCCCCTGCGCGTCGGTAGGTGGCATCGGTCGACTCTGCGTCCATTGTTGGCGTCGTGTTCGCCGGAAAGACGTAGCGGTGTCTACTTAGACGCCGCCCCTGCGTGCTGACCTCAGTTATTTACACGACATTCCACGCCAGAAGCCCAGAGCCATGCAAGACACTGACCACTGGTGCACAAAACTAGGGCCCTGAAAGGGAGTCCCTTACTCTAGAAGTCATTTCGCAGAACGGGAAGGATGGGTGGGCGGTAAGGAATCTATAACTAATATATATCTCTTACAGATATATCGCTACCGAAGTTAAGTAATTTGTTCATCTGAAAGAGACTATTAGTTATAGATTTCATACTTTAGAATAGACACCCCAGCAATACCAACCCCAGAGGTGGGTCTGCAAACCAAGTTCACACCAGAAAGTCCTGGAGAACAGAACGGCTAAAGAAGCCGTCTCTCCGCACTTGGCTATCCAGGCAGTAATGTTTTGTGAACGTGTGCAGGGATGCCCATGTGGCTGCCTGGCAGATGTCACGAGAAGGACTCCACGTCCCAAAGCAGTAGTAGCCGCTGTCGCCCTAGTGGAATGGGCGTGCAGCCCTACCGGAGGCTCCTTTTTCGCCAGGGAATAACAGATTTTAATGCAAAGGATGACCCATCGAGAGATGGTCCGTTTTTGCACGGCCCGACCTTTCTTGGCACCCACATAGCCAACAAAGAGTTGATCATCCACCCGGAATTGTTTTGTGCGATCCAGATAAAATGATAACGCACGTTTTGGGTCCAGACGGTGGAGTCTCTCTTTCTCCATGGAAGGGGGCGGGAAGAAGGTGGGCAAAGTGATGGTCTGTCCTATGTGGAAAGAGGTAACCACTTTGGGAAGGAAAGAAGGTCAAGTTCGAAGGACAACCTTGTCCGGATGAACAGCAAGGAAAGGAGTTTTAGAAGAAAGAGCCTGAAGCTCAGTACCCTGCGAGCAGAGGTGATGGCAACGAGAAAAGCAGTCTTTAAGGTGAAGAGTCTGAGAGGACAATTATGTAGTGGCTCGAAAGGAGCACACATAAGATAAGTTAAGACCAGATTCAAGTCCCACTGGGGCATTACAAAAGGCATAGGAGGAAAGAGGTGAGTAGTGCCCTTAAGGAATCTACTTACACTGGGGGACTTGAAAATAGAAGGCTGATCAGGAAGGCGAAGAAAGGCCGAAATGGCCAAAAGATGGCCTTTAAGAGTTCCAAGAGCAGAGCCCTGCTGTGCCAAAGAAAGAATGAAGAGAAGAACCTTCTGAAAGGGGGGCGAAAGGGGATCCACAGCCTTTGCTCTGCACCATGCCACAAATTTGTTCCATCTACAAGCGTATACCTTTTTAGCGGAGGGACGCCTGGCTGCCAAGATGACATTACAGACTTCGGGAGGAAGGTCGAAAGCTGTCAACTGTCGCCGCTCAATCTCCACGCGAGGAGGCTGGACAGGTTCGGGTGGAGGACCGTCCCCTGCTGCTGCGACAGAAGATCCTACTGAAGAGGCAGTCTGATCGGAGGATCGATGGCCATGTTCAAGAGCTCAGGATACCAGACTCTGTGCCCAGTCCGGAGCCACAAGAATGACTTGGGCCCAGTCGCGCTTGATCTTCTTCAGCACTCGCCGAGCGAGTGCTGCCTTGGAAATTCCAACACGCACAACTGCTGACATTGCGCGTTCTCTTCGGTGGCGAAAAAACAAGTTACTTGCCTGTACACTGTGGTTCTCCAGTATTTATATCTTTCATAGATTCACATGCTTGAATCTTCCCCGTCATCATGGTGGGAGCCTCACGGTATTAGAAATATAGCAGTATAAAAGAAAAAATTCATGTAAACCAATACAAAGGTAATTAAACTTTGTTAACCCATCGCCATCTTTATATGGTCCAAATGTCAGCCAATGAGGCGCCAGCCCTGAGATCACAATTCCCTGCAGGCCACCATACCTCAGATTTCAAGCACAAGTGTGAGCCAAGGATACTTATCGTGAGGTAAAAGTGGTCCACCTTAAGACGGGGAGGTGGGCGGGCCGCATGGGAATCTATGAAAGATATCAAGACTGGAGAACCACAGTGTACAGGTAAGTAACTTGTTTTTTCTCCAGCATTGAATCTTTCATAGATTCACATGCTTGAATCAGAATAGAAAGCAGTATCTCACACATCAAAAGCGTTTTAAGGGTAAGACCCCTTTTATCCTTATGGAAAAAATAGTCAAATTCCATAAGCTACTAGATTAATAGCATGCATAGCATATTGTGTGTCTCAGAATGCTAAACCAACAAAGACTAAATATATATATATATATATATATATATATATATATATATATATATATATATATATATATATATAGTATTATGAAAAAACAATCATATCATGCGTTACTTCATATACAAGCGTATTCTTTTGAAGGAAAAAGTACCTTAAAGGAAAGGTCGACGGAGCACAGCCTGTCCCACCGCTGAATCTCCTTTCCATGCTGTGTCCAGACAGTAGTGCCTGGTAAATGTATGGACATTTGACCACGTTGCCCCTCTACAAATGTCCGGGAGCGATACTCCCGCGAACAATGCGGCAGAAGTAGCCATCTTCCTTGTCAAATGGCCCGAAACCTTCGAAGTCAGAGGTCTTCCTGCCTTCTCGTGGCAAAATGCAATTGCTGAAGATATCCATCTGGATATACTGTTTCCGGATAAAGCAAACCCCTTCCTGGGAGTGGCGAAAGCGATTAGCAGTTGGCTTGATTTTCTAAAAGACTTTGTCCTCTCAATATAAAATCTTAAGCATCTTCTGACATCCAACGTGTGAAGAGATCTTTCCGCTATAGATTTTGGATCTTTGAAGTATGTAGGTAGGACAATAGGTTCGTTTAGGTGGAATGAAGTCGGAACTTTCGGAATGAACTGCGGATTCGTTCTCAGCACTACCTTGTCTTTTTTGAACTGCATAAAGGGTTCAGAAATTGAAAAGGCTTGGAACTCACTGACTCTTCTGGCCGATGTCCGAGCCAGAAAGAGAGCTAATTTCCATGACACAAACTTCAAGTCAGCCTTATGAATGGGTTCAAAAGGTGGCTTCATCATCTGTGCAAGGACTGTGTTAAGCTGCCAAGGTACCGCTGGACGTTTTATTGGAGGGAAAACCCTGAATAGACCCTTCATAAACTCCTTTATTACTCTGTCAGACCAAAGAGATGGTTGCTCCGGCCTTCTGCGATATCTTGAGATTGCCGCAAAATGCACCTTCAGAGATGAATGGGCTAAACCTGCTTTGGCTAGATACAGTAAATACAGCAGGATTTAATCCGGCGTTGAAAGCAAAGGTTGTAAAGAGTGATCCAAACACCACTGGCAAAACCTCTTCCACTTCGCCGCATATGTTTTATTGGTGGAAAATGCTCTTGAGTGAGTCAGAATATCACGACATTCCTGAGGAATATTCAAGGATTGGAATTCATGGTCATGAGGTTCCAAGCTGACAAATTTAGCGAGCTTATTTGAGGATGCACCACGTGTCCCCTGTTCATAGATATTAGATCGTGCACTGGAGGAAATTGAATATGAGGGGATACAGACATTCGTAGAAGCTCCGTGAACCAGAACTGTCTCGGCCATGCCGGAGCTATGAGGATCAGGTGACACGGTTCTCATTTCATTTTCCTCAACACCTTCGGAATTAGAGGGAATGGAGGAAATGCATATGCAAACATTCCCGTCCATCGTATCTGAAGAGCATACCCCCATGAGCCCTTTTGAGGGAATCTGCTTGCAAACCTTTTGCATTTCTTGTTTTCTCGAGTGGCAAATAGGTCAAACCCTGGAGTTCTCCATAGGTGGAATATCTGGAGAATCCAATGTTGATCAAGCTCCCATTCGTGGCATAGGCTTGCAGACCTGCATAAGGAATCTGCCCATGTGTTGTGGATTCCTGGGACATGCTGAACCTGTAGCGTGATATTGTGCTTTAGAAGCCACTGCCAGATTTTTTGAGCTTGGGCTGATAAAGTTTTCGACCTTGTTCCTCCTTGCTTTAGAAGGTAAAACATAGTGGTCGTATTGTCCGTTCTTACAAGAACCAGGGAATCGTGAATTCTGGGAAGAAAAGCCTGTAGACCAAAAACACCACTTTCAGTTCCAACCAATTGATGTGCATCCTCGCTTTCTGCGAGTTCCAGTGACCTTGTATTTCCAGGTCCTGCGGATGCGCTCCCCATCCCTGCAAGGATGCATCCATTGTCATTATGAAACTGGGAGGTTGAGGCTCGAAAAGTAGACCTGCAGAAAGATTCTTCCTTACCCCCCACCATGACAGAGCTTTCTTTATTTGTGGAGTGACAAGGACTAGATCTTCGAAAGATCCTTGAGCCTGAATCCATTGGAGGTCGAGTTGTTCCTGAAGTGGCCTCATGTGGGGTTGACAGTTTGGAACTAACGGAATGAAGGATGAGAGCATTCCCAACATGGACTTGTACATCCTTACTGAAACTGACTCTCTTCTTTGAATCCGAGATCCCAACTTTAAGATTTTCTGAATGCATTCTTCTGAAGGATACGCCTTTGCCTTTCTTGTGTTCAACACTGCCCCTAAAAACTGTAGTTTGTGACGGTATCAGAGAGGATTTTTCCACATTTATCCTTAGAACTAGGGTTATGAATAGCCGACGACAAGCTCTTAATGAGTTTTGAGTGCAATGGTACGTCGGACCTTTTATCAGCCAGTCGTCTAGATAAGGATAGACCTGGTGTCCTTGTTGCCTCAAATATGCTGCCACTGGCGCCATGCACTTCGTGAACACTCTTGGTGCTGAGCGGAGACCAAAGGGCAACACCCTGAATTGGTAGTGGCACCCCGCCACCTCAAACCTCAGATACCGTCGATGTTTGACGTGTATTGGGACATGGAAGTATGCATCTAATAGATCTAAAGATGTCATAAAGTCTCCTCTGTTCAGCATTAGAAGAATCTCTTGCAGCGATAACATTCTGAAGAGTTGTTTTCTGATATACTTGTTCAAACCTCTTAGATCCATCACCTGCCTCCATTTGGTACTTTGTTTTTTCTTTATTAGGAAAAAATGCGAGTAGAATAATTTCCCTCGATGATTTTGAGGAACCTCCTCTATTGCCCCTTTTATAAGTAGATTCAAGATCTCCTTCTTTAGTAAGGATAGGTGTTGATGTTTCTTGGGAATGGGAGGACGGGCCGGTGGTTTTTGAACAAACTCTAGGGTGTAACCCTGATGTATAATGTCCAACACCCATTTGTCGATGTTATTGACAGCCATTGTTGGTAATACTGAGAGAGGTAGTGGCCAGAAAGATGTCTGTGAGGGCCTCATTGAACGGCAGCAAAGGTTCCGAAGAGGCCGCTGCCGGCTGAAGCACCTCAGTCAGGGGATTTATCCTGACTGCCACCATAGGAAGCTGAAGGCCCAAGGCCTAAGCCGCCCTACACAACACCACAGTGTAAGAGGCTCACTCCTTCGTGGCCACGGTCTAGTCCGGCTCCTGGAGCTGATCTGCTAAAGGGTCAACAGACCCCTCCCAGTCCTCCTCACTTTCCTCTGGCTGCCACTCAGGGCGTCAGGGAACGCCAGGGGAGAACAATTGTACAAAAGTACTGGTCGGCGCCGGTACCGGCTTCGATCAACGCCGGTCCAGCTCCACGTCCAAGACAAGGGGGAGGCCGGGGTCGACGCCAGTCGGGGACACAATCGGCATCAGAAGTGGCGGAGGTGTCGTTAGAGGTATCAGTGCCGGAGGAGTTGTCGTGAGGTCGACCGGCACCGAACCGGATCCAGGCCTGGATCCCTGGGGGCTCTGCAGCGCTGGGGCTGGAGCTGCCAGCATCGAAGGCCTAGAGCCCCCAGCCGAGTCCACGAGGCCCGAAGGCTCGCCAGTGGAGTCGGGCTGCCCAAAGATGGAGCGGAGAGCTTCGTAAAATGCACAAAGCAGGGCAGGGGACGCTCCGGCTCCCGGGAAGGGAGGGAAACTCGGAGCCGTCCCAGTAGGCTCCGCGGGCAGAGCCGAAGGACAACGACCTTCCGCGTCCCGCGTCGTCCGACGGACGGGTAGAAGGCAAAGAGCGACGGTGCTTCTTCGCCTTCTTCTTGTGCTTCGACTTACCTGAAGACTTCGATGAGGAGTGATGATGGTGACTCCGCGACCAGTACCGCGACCTCCCTCTGGACCGGGACCTCGAGCAGAGCGGAGCTGACTGCCCGGCCTCCAAAAGCTCTCGGGACCGCTCCCGCAAAGACTTTGGGTTCATGGCCCAACAGTCGGATCGTGGTCACGCTCCAGGTACCAAAGGCACATAAGGTGTGGGTCTGTGACTGACATCAGCTTGTGACAGAAGTCACAAGGCTTGAAGACGGTCCAACAATGGGACATCCCTCCGTGCACCAGGAGTTGAACAAATCGAAAAAGAAGTCGACAAAAGTCAAAAAATCACTAGTCAAAAAACGACTAAGGGTACCTCTCTCTCCGGATCTGCGATGGCTGATGCGGAAAAAGAAAGAACTGACATCAGCGCGCAGGTGCGGCATCTAAGTAGACACCACGATGTCATTCCGGCGAACACGATGCAAACGACGGACGCGGAGTCGACCGGCGCCACCTACCGACATGCAGGGGTACTGTTAAAGAAAAAATCTCCAGATCCAGTCTGACGCCTGGGGGTAATTCTAAGGTAAGGAATCTATAACTAATAGTCTCTTTCCGATTCAACTGTTTCTGTGTTGCCTGTTAGATTAAACTGTTTTTTTAGGTCACAGATGGATTAAAAAAATTCGGTGGTGTTTCATGGTTTTTTAATCACACAGTGTAGGTAATATGAAGATGTGTGTTGTTGTTGTAAAACACTTTTAACCTTGTCAAGTTTTGTTTTTTGGCATTGCTGAATCAATGCAGTTTTCTCTGTTTTACCATTCCTCTTTGTCTGGCCAGTGTGTGTTTGTGATTGCCATAGGCCAGCAGTTGCCTTTGTTCCACATGCCCTGTGGCCAGGGGCCATTTTATACAGTCAGTGTCCATTGGCCTGCATGTTTTCTTTGTTTTCTAGGCTTCGTCCTCCTGCCTCTAGTCTTGTTGTTGTGACCATGTGACTGGCAGCCATTTTGTGTTGCCACTAGTTAGCCAGTGTGCTTTGCCCATAGGCCTGCATGTGTTCTCTTGTGACCACGTGGTCGTTGGCCATTTTGTATAGGCAGCCAGTGTGCTTTCTCTATAGGCCTGCATGTCTTCTCTTTGTTCCCAATGCCTTCCTTCTCAGTGTTGTTGTTGTTGATGAAAATGTGGCACTGGCTGGCAGCCATTTTGTGCGTCCAGCCAGACTGGCTCTTTGCCAAATGCTGCATGGATGGTTGAGCAATGAGATAGCAGTCCAATAACTTAATATTTTATCTTTGAGGATAACTTCACCTATGTTTAATTTTTTTATTTTAATTTTTTTCCATTTTTTTAATAATTGGTAAATTATATTTTTTATTTTTTCAAATTTGTTTTACATTTTTTTTCATACTATTTTCCACTACATCTGGCATCAATCAACCCCATGACTGCTATAGGTGCACAACACCATTCATTGTCTAGGGATTATTCTTTCCATTGTCATTTGTCAGCTGCACCTCCTTGAGTTCCACATCACATATGAATGACGTCACGTGATGCACATACAGAAAACTGTTTTATTTGTATGTTGTGGTTTTTGCTCTCTCTTATCCTTCCTGAGTGTACAGTCACCATGAAAGTTTATGTTAATGTGGTTTTCCGTTTTACGAATAGAAGACACACTGTATTGTAAATTATTTATGAGAAGAGTAACCAGTGACCACACTAAATGATATTGTGTTTGTTTGTACTACCAATTGAACTGTAACAATGCCACGTTTCACTGATGTCCTACTTGCTTCTTTTCTTTTAGGTGGACAAGAGACTCAGCACTGCCAGAAAGAAGGCCTGTGCACGGCGTGATGCATGAGTGACCCACACATCACAGACATCTCTTCAGCTTGTGAAGCTAAGTGCCACTGCTAACTGACATCTCCAAGATGGCCTCAAAGAAAGGTGCTACCAAGAAAGTGGCCAGTGAAAAAAGGAACTTACCACCACCACAACTGGTATGCTGTGGTCGCCCCAGATCTTTTATTAGAAAAGAAAAACTGTGCATGCCTCACCGGCCTCTGGGGAGCAAGATGGGAGCAGCACCTCAAATCATTGGACCCACCCCAATCTAGGCCCAAGCCCATGTCTGTCACAGAGGCAGCCAGTTAAATCACGGCAATGCCAACAAGCAGTAATGTTGAAATTGACTTAGCTCTATCTCAAAGTAGTACCCAATCATTGCATGAAACTCGGAGAAGTGGACAACAACAAAAGCCACAACCACCAATAGTAATTCCTCCAGAAGTAGGAGCAGTTCAAGAGATTGAGCTTCATCATGCTAAGGAAGTAAAGAAATCCAGAAGATCTATTGCCTTCCAGATCTCCAGCTAGAAAAAGGAGGATTAGTGGTGCATCATCTTCTTCTTAAAGCCCCCCTTCTGATGATCTAGACACCACTTGGATCCCGCCTCAGTCTGAGAGTGAGACATGCCACGAGACAGGGCTAGGGAAAAAGAAGGTTCCAGAATGCCTTAGAGTTATGGAGGCAGATGTAAAAGAGGAGGATGACAACGAGGCAGTCATTATGGATGGTAGCCCAGCCACAGTGGAGACCACGTTACCTCATCCTAACTTCCCGGGGGGAATGTGGCAGGGGCACCACAGATCCAACCACCACCAGCTGCCATATTTTCAAATTCCTGGCAGCGACCTACATCCACAACCACCTCAGTAGAAGTAGGTACTGCAGAGAGTCAAACGTCAAAACGCCCACCTACAGCCAGTTCATCTGGCATTGGCAGTGGCACCAGTGTCAGAAAGTTGACCTCCCCAGTTTGGGACTTCTTTTCGGTTAACCAGAAGGAGGGGAACATTGCCATATGGTCCCTTTGCGGAATTGTGCACCTTAGAGGACAAAAAACTGGAAGTGTTGTTGGTGAAAGGGTTGAAAGCTGCTGGGCAGGGAATCCAAAAGCGATCCGATCACGTTAGAAGGTGATAAAGAGGAAAGAATTTTCGTTACGCTAAGCATCCCTCTCCCCAGCAGTGCAGTGGTATCGCCCACATGAGCAACATCACAATGGCACAAGACTCAAGTCGCGACACCAAGGCAACAGAGGATTGTGACTGCCCCGCTGAAAAGCACATTGAGCCTACTACCTCCTGCTCGCAAGAAGTCACCTGCATCAGTGGCATCAGGAAAGAAAAAAAATCCAGGCTACTATTTCTGCCATGTTTAGGCCGGAGGGTTAGTATGAACGCAACAACCCATTGGCACGTTTGTACAACGCGAAGCAGGCTAAAATGTTCGTGCTGGACCTCCTCCCTTTTTAGGTCTCTCCTACGCAGCGCGCATGCGCTGAATAGGCAAAAAGACCTTTTGGAATCGCTTCGGCTTTTCAGCCAAAAACGTGCACGCGTTCCATTGCCTTCAACGCGTGCACGTTTGGCGATTCACTTGCGGGAGCGAGCTTTGACACCATATGTTTGTAATTAACTTCAAACACATGGTGCCCCTGGCTCGCTCCCGCAAGGGAAACGCTGTGTGTGATGATGAGACCGGGAGATTGCAAAAGTGGAAGTTGCTCGAGGGTGAGTCACCTCTCTGTGATGTTTGAAGGTGCTGTCAGTATATTGTGCATGTTGCGGATTGTCGGTAGGTCTCATTAGCCATTGATTTTGCCCCGTCTCATTAGCCATTGATTTTGCCCCCAACCTTGGGAAGTTTGGCATTGAAGTGCAGCTGCAGCCATTTTTTATTTTTTTTGCATATTTATATAGCGCGAACTGGACCCGAAGGTATTGGAGCGCTTTACATGAGCACCGTATTTACATTACACATTCAGGCACGGCAATGTGCAACCTCCTCCATCTGCGCCCAGAAATCTGGTTCTTATCACTCACTACCCAGCCTCGAATTCCAAGATTCCTCCCTCATGCCATTTCCCTATATAGTTATATCCCCTCTCCTGAGTTTGTTTTATTATAGGGTGCATTGTTGTCACGTTCTGCGGGTGGTATTCACGCCTGCGTTTAGTGCCCGGCAGTGAATGGGCCCTGGGCGGCGCGCAACTCTAGCTCTGCCTTCGAGGCGGGAAAGCTGCTCCCGAGGTTCCACATCTGCAGATCCCTTCAAAGCAGACAGGAGGAAGGCGAGGGCTCGATCGGTTCAATTGGGGTTAACATCGTGTTGATTTGGAACAGCTGTATTATTGCAGCTGAGTTAACCACCCCAGTCCGCTGAGACCGCAAGTCACACAAATTAGTCGGATTTCCCTTTTTCACAGTTTTTTTTGGGCCATTTGGGGGTGTCTTTGGGCATCCTCTCTCTTCATTGCTGTATCTCTCCTTCCATGTATATTTTCGGTCTCTTTCTGGCTTGCATTTTCTGTTTCTCCTGTTACTCTCCACTCTTTTCTCCATTCGTCTTGTTTTCTCTCTACAGGTAAACACCCACAATACTCTCCGTCTCTCTAGCCTCTCCCCACTCGTGCTCAAGTACTCTGTTCCCCTCTGTCTATCATCTGTGCACTCAAAAGCACGTTCTCTCTGCCACCCCGTATGTAATATCACAGCCATTTGACGGTAAAGTGGGCGGAGGTCATGATGTAGGTTACAGGATGTAGGTATCAAAGGCAAAGCTCTTGCCCTCCTTTCCTCCTTCCTATCATCCAGGGAACAAGTGATTTTTTGGGATGGTTATCTGTCCAAGGAATTCACACTCCCGGGGAGTCCCCAGGGCTCGGCCCTATCCCCCACTCTTTTTAATATATATGTGGCTCCTTTGGCCAGACTAATAAAAAGTCACGGCTTTAAGCTGGTGTCTTACGCTGATGACACGCAGCTTATAGTGACGGTAACACAACCAGTGGATGCTATGGCTACCCAATTTAGTAACTGCATCTCGGCTCTAATGACCTGGATGAGCGTCAACTTTTTAAAACTTAATGTTGATAAAACCGAGGTGATTGAGTTTGGCCAGAAAATTTCGGTATGGAACCAATTCTGGTGGCCACATGTAGCAGGTTCTTGTCCGACCCCTGTCCAAAAGTTAGGAATTTAGGGATTTTGGTAGATAATGATCTTTCCTGGGCTCCTCAGATCAACCAAGTCTCATCAGCTTGCTTCTTTATGCTTAAAGGTCTGAGGAAGATCCTTCCTTTTATACCGCTCTCCCTGAGGAAAACTGTGGTAGTAGCCACGATTCTATCTAGAATTGATTATTGCAACGCTATCTATTTAGGAGCAAATGTTGCGCAATTCTCTAAATTGCAGTCAATTCAGAACGCGGCTGCAAGAGTACTGCTCAATCTACCTAAACACCATCCTACATCCACCAGTATAAAACAACTCCACTGGCTCACAGTACGGCGAAGGGTAGACTTTAAGTCTCTATGCATGGTGCATAAAGCCTTGTTTGGTGGAGGATCCAAGGATGTGCAAACCTTGTTTTCGCGATATGCTCCAACTAGAGCCTTAAGATCAGCATCACTTGAGCTCTTACAACTCCCAAAGATAAAGAGAGCAAGGTGTGGAGGAAAACGCTTCTCTTTTTGGCATCCAAACTCTGGAATGCCTTGCCCACAAACCTGAGGTCCTTGCCTAACAGATCGCTCTTCAGGAGGAAAGTCAAAACATGGCTCTTCTCCCAACCATGAATATTCCCGGCCATGGGCATTACATATCACTCAGCGCCAAGACGCCTCGGCATTAGTGCGCTTTATAAATATTTTTCAGTCAGTCAGGTCATGGTCCGTGTGTGTAGTATCGAAGTGGTGCAGTGCGGCCGGTGCTCCTATTGTAACTCGAGTGAGAATGGATGTGGTGCCGGCGGCGCACTGCAGCGTGTATTGGTAATGATCTATTGTTACAGAGGTAAAACATGCATGCAGTGCTCCAGTATATCACGACGAGTTCTCTCAATAGCAAAAAGCACTGTGCGCATTAACCAACTCAAATGTCTCGCTCATCGCCCACCCCCTGTTCGAGACTCTGAAGACCCCGGCCGACCGACGGACGGACGCATGTGTCTGAATATTGTACAAGTCAGCTCAGACAATTCTCTGCAAGAGCCCTCCATACTAGCGTTGCATGCACACTTCTGCTTCCCTCCGGTCGATGTGCCAAGTGCACACCTAGGAAGTGTTTTGCTGTAGGATATCAAAAACGTGTTGTTGCCTTGCGCACAAACAACTTTGCACTGCACTAATGAATAAGTGAAATCTGACACACTTGCGAGGTACCAACTTTCTAACAGATAAACTAATGGAATTTTTAAATGCTTTACATCTCAGACTGACCCCCCAGATTCTCTTGCCATGTCCTACATCTTGTAATTAGCATATTCTACCGACTATACTTGTATATCCTCTTCGCTTGTCGACAACTTGGAATCTTGAGCGTCAGGGTAATCCACCACTGACAAGCGGCGTAGGAAGGGCTCATATTCGTACTGGTCTTACTTTTAGTATAGATGTGCCTGGGACAACGACCGGAATTTCACTGCTTCCTTACTCCTCCGACAAGCACCGGACCCAGGGCTTTAAGTGGGGGGGGTCTGTGGGGGTCTGAGCACCCCCAGTTTTTTTGGGGGGGCCTCGAAAGGGGTCTCTAGGGGGCTCTATTTTCGGGCCTCAAAGGTCAAAGGTAGGGTGACCAGACGTCCCGGTTTTTGTTTGGTGTTTCAGGTGAGCATGCGCGCGCACTGCTTATGGCGTGACGTCATTGTAGCAGGAAGGGAAATCCTTTGAAGAGAGACACTTTCTCTCGGGATTTCCCTTCTCTTTGAGCTGCACGCTGCGCCACCTACGTCATCGTGCCAGCCATCGGCACAACAACAGCTGGTTAGAACCGGCACGACCCTGCTTTTACGGCCTGCAGCAAGATTTCTCCAGCAACCAGTGTGACCCTGCTCTGCCTTAAAGCAAGCGAGGGACGAGGGTCTACAACAGAATCCAGAGTGACAGGGGCTGGGGGTGGCTCCAGGAGGCTGGGTGAGTCAGCACTAGGCTGAATAGCCCCATCTACATGTAGAGTGGTGGGGAGGAGTAGCACCTGGGTCTCAATAGGGCTGTGCCTGCCTGCCACAATGCTGGCTCCACCTCCTGCGGTGCGTCTGATGGCCCTGGCCCACACTCACAAAGGAAGAAGAGGTGCACTGGCAGAGTGCACCCAGAACTGGTTTAGACTGGGTCCAGGACCCCTCACACAAGAAGAACAAAGACTTTTGGGGTATAAAAGTAGGACTGGAGCCCCAGTAAAATTAGATTAGGAAACTTCGTGATCAAGAAGGAATCCCTGCCAAAAGAAGAACAGCCAGGAAGACTGAGGAAAAGTGCTGCCATTGCTGAGTGTCTGGGAGCTGACCTACAGTTGCTGTGATTGCTGAGGAAGAGGACCAAGGGAATGTCTGCTGTGTGCTGTGTCCCCCTTACTTGAAGAGGAGCTGTGCTGTGTGCTTTGCCCCTCTGAAGCCTGCCTATCTCCAAGGGCCTGAGAAGAGCTGGCCTCCTGTTGTGAACTCAGGGATACAAAAGTTCTCCAGAACCCACCCTTCCAGCTGCTGTGTGTGTGTCTCTGCGCACAGCCTGTGCCTTCGTGAAGCTGCCTTCTGGTGATGAATGCATTCTTTATGGTGAAACAGATATCCAGAAACTGTGTTCAGAGTTTCAGCTGCCAGCAAGAGATACTATCCAAGCTTTTAGACTTTTCAAAGATTTTGGTGGAAAGAAAACCCCTGAAGCATTAAAAAAGTTAGTAGTTTGCATGGAAACCCTGCCAGCAAGTAATGCGCATTGCGAGAGAGGTTTCAGCGCAATGAACTTAATTGCTAGTCCAACAAGGGCCTCTCTTCTTGTAGAGACCATTTCTTCATGCTTATGGGTAAAACTCAATGGTCCTCCATTTGAAACATTTGACGTAAAGCTGTATGTAAAGAGTTGGCTGGCAAAGGTAGAAGGTCTGCTGAAGAAAATTGTTGTGAGAAACACCAGCAAAATAGACACAGTGAATATCTTCAAGGGTTTTGGGAAATCCTGCAATAGATTTCTAAGTAATGTAAATAATTTTTACATGTTTTTTAAAGTGTTTGGTATTTTATGGCTTATACTTAATAAATATACCTTTTTGCCTATTTTATTATCCTTTGCTGGACTTCATGATTTTCTTAAGCACACAATGCTAGTTATCTTGATTTCGACCACACCCCTACTCGGATAGGCCACACCCCTTTACGAAATGTGCCACACCCCTTTTAGAGCACCCCCAGTTTTTTTTTTCCCACTTAAAGCCCTGACCGGACCTGACTCGAGGAGCCCACGTGCGAGAGAATCCGTTCAGAAATACACTCTTTTCGAGCAATTCTCAGAAGGTCCTAGGCAGAAAGAACACCTAATGAAACAGTGCGTCTGTACTAATTTCAGACGCGCAAGTATGTGTTATGGTTTTGTTGTGTCTTAAGATTGACTTGTCCAAAACAGCAGACCAGCAGGCGCAGGCGCACAACATTGACTCTCCAACACAGACACAGATCAAAACACCCATTTACACTCACCAAATGGCGATTACACACACTAACGTATTTTGACGTGCGCACTCGCACACACCCACACACACTTTGACTTCTATCACTTTAAGCACACTCCCTGGTTACAATAGGTGTGTTTGTATACAAAACTCTAAGGAGAGACGCAAACAGTTCACAGGCAAAACAAATACGTACATGCTCACCCACAAAATTCACACTCACAATGTATGAGTTCACTTAGGTGTTCTGCCTTGTTAATCAGTGGATGCGTATATCTAAGGAGGGAAACACAAGCATAGACCGCACAAATAAACATGCAAGCACACATTGTGCAAAAAAAAACCACACACACCAGGATGCACAAACTCGCCCTTATAGTGCACTTAAAAGTGTAGGGGCACACGGATGCGCCTACTTATACAATCAAACAGGGTATGTGCACTCGCATCTACCCATCAACAATACTAAACAAGCATTGGCATAGCCAATAGGTCTCGCTTTTGGGACCTTATAAGTATTTAGTTATGCAGCACAATATCCTTGGAGCAACAACATCAAGTGTTGCATGGCTAAACACTTATAAGGTCCCAAAGGCGAGACCTATTGGCTATGCCAATGCTTGTTCTTTTATTGAATGGGTGGGTTTTCTTGAATTTGTGGCAGCCATCTGCCTGAAATGGAAGGTTCCCAGCCTGTCCTAGTTTGCCAGAGTTCCTTTTCCAGCACTACATCACAATGTGCTGGAATTGCTTGAACATGCATTGCAGCAGAGTGCTGTTAACAGTATCCACCTGACAACAGACATGTGGACCAGTTGCCAAGCAACTTATTACATGTACATCACTGCACACTAAATCTCTTTTGTGGGGGCTAGAGAAAAAGTATCTGTAGGTGTTGACACTGCTGGGATTTTTAATGCTGCTCTGAAGCAAGCAACAGTAGCCATGTTCGCCATGGAGAAATCCCATAGAGCTGCAAATATTTTGGAAGACTTTAACAAGAAGTTCTTTGAATGTCTGCAACCAAGAGGGATTAAGATTGGATTTGTTGCCACTGACAATGGCAGTAACATAGTTAAGGCCATGGCCAATGGTGGTTATTTCAGGGTCCTATGTTGGGCGCACTGCATCAACATTATTGCACAGGACTTTCTCAAAAAAGACGACCAAGTAAGCAACTTACTGTCCAACTGCAAAAGAATCTGCTCTCATTTCAGCAATTCATTTGAAGCCCCGGAAACAGCTGAGGGTCATTCAGCGTGATAATAGAATGCAAATTAAAGCACTCATACAGAAGGTGCCAACACACTGGAACTCGACTTATTAAATGCTTGAACGCCTGTTTCAGAAGTACAGACCTATCAATGAATATGTCATGCAAAGAGGGGATGCAACTGTGAAAGACATGATCATTGAGATGGACCAAAGGGGCCTAGTCAAATGCCAGACAGAGATGCTGCTTCCTTTTGAGGTGTTCACATGGAAAGTCAACAAAGAGGACAGTACCAATGGCCAAGCTATCACAATGTTGCACATGCTACAGGAACAGCTAAAGGTGTCTGCAATGTACACAGGTGTGGAGGAAAAAAAAGATGCGTATGACTTGGTGGAGAGCTTAATCCTTCGCTTTTCTGCTAATACAAGGGTGCAAAGAGACATTGTATCCTCCAAACATTACATCTGTGCCACAATTCCTGATCCACGGTACAAACCATTACTGTCTACTTTCATTCATTTTTCAGATGGGGATGTTAGAAAATACAAAACATGGATAGCTGAGCAAGGAAGTGAGCTAGAAAAAGAACGGCAGGGAATTAGAGGCCCACTCCTGCAGGGCACAAGTCCTGCGGGGCAGCCTTCAAGTTTGTTGGCTCACAGCAGCCAAAACCAACAACAAGAACACCATCAACAGCAAGAACAGGAGAATCAGCCCCAAAATCTACAATTGAGTGGTTTCTACTGGCTGGGCTTAAGTCCAGTGCAGAGGCAAAGACAAAAGAAATAGAGCAAAGTGGAGTACCAGCAATAAACATTGAGCAAATGGCTCAGGCCTATCTGGATGACGCAACAGAGGTCTGTCTTGGTCAAAACCCATTGCGTATTTGTAGGAAAGTAGGATCTGCTTTCATGGTTACCCCCACTTTTTGCTGCTGTCATTCTGTTTTTTTGACTAGTCTGACTGGTATCCTGCTAATCAGGGCCCCAGTCACTGTGCTCTCTCTCTAAAATGGACTATGGTAAGTACTTTGGTGCCTTCATAATTGGCTACTGGTGTACCCTTATAAGCCCCTAGTATATGGCACTAAGGTACCCAGGCCATAGGTACACCAGAGGTTTCCCATGGGCTGCAGCATGTATTATGCCACCCATGAAAGGCCACTCAATCTGTGACTACAGGCCTGCCAGTGCAGCCTGTGTGAGCTGGTGCTAACACCACTCACCACGGATATGAGTTTCCTTATATCTAAGATCACTGCACTTAAAACATGTAAGTCATCCCTAAGGTAGACATGTCAATCCTGAAGGCAGGGTGCTTGGTTATAAATGTGAGGGTGTCTTGCATGAGCAAGACCCCTACAAACCTAGGAGTCAATTCTCCTGGCTTTGTAAGTGTGGTCAGCCATTTTAGACTTACAGTGGACATCAAGTCAATTACGAGATGTCTAACTATATATTGGCTGCACCGAAACCGGTCATGTTTGGTATCAATCATGGTAGAATCCTACCCCAACACCGATTCCAGTGTTGGATGTAGGATCCCATGTACTGGGGGGCTCCCCTAGGGAGCCTCTTGTATTCCAGTACCAGCCTTAAAGGGTCTACAGCAAGCTAGTGCTGCTACCGACCACAGACACGATTCTGCCCTCCTGCTGCTGAGCCAATCTCGAGCAGGGGGAGGTAGAACAATAGGTTTCCTGTCACAGGGAGGTGTAACCACCTCCCAGACAGGACTTAGTGTATTGGGCTGGGGTGGGGGCGCTTGCCAGCGCCACCAGACTGCTTTGAAAGGCAACTTTGGTGCCCTCCTTGCATACTCCAGTTGGAACCAGTTCAGGGAGCCATTGGCTCCCATTCTTGCATGAAGCTGGACAAAGGACATGGGAGTATCCTCCCCTCTGTCCAGCCCCTCCTCTGGGAGGGACCCCTGAATCGTCCCAACCCTTTCCTTTGGGTGGCTCTTCAGGGCTTACCTGTGGGTGGCTCTTCAGATTCATCGTGGGACAAGATTCAGACCTGAAACCACTTCATCTTCCACTGTTTGGGCATGCTGGACTTCACTGGACTTCGCTTTGGGAACCGAGGCTGCGTCTGGAAGACTCCTTCTGCTCCTGGTCTCGTCGTCCAGCCAGTCTTCTGCGTTGTCTGTGCCTGTGCTCCATACAGGTTCTTCCCCAGGCTTGTGGGCATCCAAGACACCTGAAGGAATCTCCCTTGAAGTGAAGGAGTCACTCCCCTTCATCTGCAGGCACCGCAACTAAGCTGACTGGTCTGCTGCTCCCAACGTCTTATGGACTCCACAAGGCGCAGCAACACAGGTGGTGGTTATCCAACTCCCTCGAGGCCTGCACTTTCTTCTCAGCAAGTTTGAAGTCAGTATCCCTTGTCGGAACCGCTGGAGCAGTACCCCAGTGCACTGCATCGACTTGTCGTTGCCAAGGCTTGTTGACTCTTCCCCAGAGATCTTCGGGCTCCAAGAAGCTCCAGCCTCCAGCATCTCCTGCTAGCAAGACCTTCATCCTCACCGTATCCTCTGCACCGTGGGCCTGCATTCCTGGTGAGCTGCTCGAGATCATCTTGCGACTACTGTGCCTCCAGCATGTGGGTCCTCTTGAGGGTCTTCTTTGGCTCCAGTGGGCTGCCCTGCTTGCTCGGGCCTGCTCTGACTTTCCTGCACTTGGTGAGTCCCTTGGACTTTGCTGGTTCCGACACTGCACCTTCTTTGTTTTCCTCATCTGTTGCTGCTGCCAAGGCTTGCTGGTGCTCCTGCCAGACACCGACCCCCTGGCTCTCGACTTCTGATGTAGGACAGCTCATGAATGTCTCCTGGTCTTCCACAGTGTTGCCTAGTCCACACAGCTGCAGGGACAAGGGCACCGTCAACTCTCCTGCATCTTCGTTCATCGGTGGTCATTGGTCTTCCGGTAACTCCCACGTAGCATAGACTTTGTCCCCTCTGCTTACAGGTCCTCCTCTTCAAGAATCCACCCTTGGATTCCACTGGACTCCTTTACCTTCTTCGTCAGCGGCATCTTCAGTGAAGTCCTCCATTGTGGTCTACGGCAGTTTCTGACATCACTTTACACCTATGCACCCGGCTTCCCTGGTGTAGGTATCCTGGTTCCTGGGGTATCCACGGGTGAGGTGACTCTCTAACCTTTCATCTTCCATGGAATTTCTTTAGGGTCCTCTGGGAAGGGTCCTTCTTTTTGGAAACTGGAACCGCAACTTCCCTATTGACTTGTATTGAGCATGCAGTTGTGTTTCTACTCTGCACACGCCCTCTGTGGGGTTCCTGGGTACTTACCTTCTAAGTCTTCTGGGTCCAGTCTCGACTTCGGTCGCAGTTCACATTCCACTTTATTAGTATGTGGTTTGGTCTCCCCCTGGAGACCACTGTGTATTTGTACTACTTACCTTTTCTACTGTTGAAGTATTGTGTGTATCGTGATTATATCTCCATGTAGGCGATATACCAATGTTTTTGTTGAGTGTTTATAATAAATAAATATTTTTATAACTACACTGTGTGGTTCTTTTTCACTTAACCTACACTATATGATTAGTAATGGTAAAACAAGCTGCTTTACACTCCTTCTGGACTAGGCCTGAAGGCTGCTCTCAACAGCTACCACATAGAGAGCTTTCTATGGGTGTTTACGACCACTAAAATCATCATAAGGGTTGTCTGGATTAGTGCAGGGTGCTTCACTTAAATAAGTGTGCACCATATACTAAGCCAGCCCCCTACAGTATTGGTATGGGAAGAGGCGCCAATGGCCAGTGCTCAGCAGTCTGGCAATAAACTATCTGGCTTGCCCTGTACCAGTGTCTCTGATGAGCGTGTTTTCAATGCTGCTGGTGCTGTTGTCACAGTGAGAAGGACCAGTCTCTCGCCCCAAAACGTGGAGAGATTAATCATGATCAAAATGAATCAGCACTTTATAGAACTGGATTACACCATACCTGAAGTACCACAGGAGGAAGATGAGGGAGACTCAGGTCATGGAAGTAGTGTGTTAGATGACCTGCTTCTGGGCGAACCACAAGAGTTTGAGGACAAGCTCTACTTTCCTGACTATGAGGCCTGGGCCAACAACAACCCTAGAATTTTCTCTCTCAGTCTCTAGTCTATCGCTGATCTGCTTTCTTTCATTGACGCCAAAAAAAAAGATATAGCTACTGTAGGAAACTGGCTCTGTATATACTATACCAAAGTGAGGTATAGTGTGCACAGAGTCCAGTGGAACCCAAAAGGTAGGCAGAGGTAAAAGTATGTAGAACCATACTCTCTATTTGGGGTAGTGTGGTCGAGCAGTAAGGCAGTATCAGAGGACAGTGTTAAGCATTTGTTGTACACACTCAGACAGCAAATGAATTCACACACTCAAAGACTGAACTTCAGATATATTTTTTTTATTTTATTTATTGAATTTTCAATAATAACATACAATCAAGATTTCAGCAGTTGCAGTGGATTTACAGTCGCATCGTGAACAGTAATAAGGTATTATTAATCAAAAGACACCTGTAGTAATAAGAATGAATGACAGCAATCAATGAAGACAAATACACATTGCCAGGGATTAGCAAGGAGGCATATAAAGGGGTAGAGAAGTAGCTCACGGAGTATCCAGGACGAACACCAGCACATGCGGGATGTCAGGGGGATCAAGCACGAGTTACCTGGGTTAGGAGAAGAGGGGGCGCAATCCACGAGGCCAGTACCAGCAAAGGCCACAGTGCGCACAATGGTGAGTGTGCCCGAAGGGCAATGCAAGCAGGTCTCAAAGCCCGTCCGCAGCAGTGGTCGGGTGTTCCAGCAGGTATGTCTGTAGCGGGCCCCATATATCACGGGGACGTGAGGAGTGTGGAAGTAATTCAGCATATGTACAGAGTTGGTCCTGCCAAAGAATCAGGTCTCCCAACCAATCTTTAAATTTAGGTGCCCGACCCCGGCCCCATCTGCAAGCCACCCGCCGCTTAGCCAGCACAAGACAGAAGGACACAAATTTCCGATGTTTGGCAGGGATGTGTTCAGTGTACCCAAGGAGAGTTATGAGTGGCGACCGGGAAATAGGTGCAGACGTCATAGAGTCTAGGGCCGTAAGGACCTGCCGCCAATAGGTAAGTACCTCAGGGCATCCCCAAGCAAGGTGTAGGAAGTCGGCATGTTCTGCTTTACATCTATTGCATCTATATGTGTCCCGTAAACCAAGCCTGTGGAGCCTAACTGGGGTGTAGTAGCTGCGGTGTAGGAATCTATAATGGATAATGCGGAGTCTGCTATTGGAGGAGACCTGCTCCGTCTGTCTGCAGCAAAATAACCCCTGCTCGTCAGTGGGGTCCAGACCGAGTTCCGCCGCCCATTTAGCACGGGCTGCGCATGAGGGGTAAGCGGCATCCGTATATAAAGTGTGATAAAGTGTGGACACTAAATGTGAGGCAGAGGATGCGCGCAAGGTTTGGTGCAATGGGGTCAATGCCACGGGTTCAGAGGGGTATGTGGGGTGACATGCTTGGATGCCGTGACGGAGGCGGGCATATAAAAAGGTTTCCATGGTGGATGGTGGGGGGTCGTGAGTCGTGACAAAGCTGTTGTAGCGTGCGGAACTTGCCACCTACATACAGATCACCCCAGCAGCAAATATTCCTTGCCCGCGCAACTTTCCTAAATATACCCTCCTGCAACAGCGACACCACTGGATGATAGGTGAGTGGTAGAAGGGGGGAATAAAGGCAGGACTCAGGTGTGCGATCCACAATGCGGGACCATGCTCTAAGCGTGCACTCTACAGAAGTGGGGCATCGGCCACGAGGCTCCACTCTATAGAGGAGAATGCCATCCAAAGGGATGGGATCCGCGAGCCAATGCTTGGTGGCGACGTGTGCGGGGGGAGTTAAACCAGAAATGAGCAAAGTGTGCCTGAGCACTTATGTAATATAGTTCAAAGTTGGGTACGTCAAAGCCACCATGCGCATAAGGCCGCACAAGCGTGTCCCATCGGATGCGTGGCTGCTTTCCGCCCCATACCAATCTAATCAATTCCGATCGGAGGGTAGCGAAAAACTGCCTTCCGGGGTCGTAGGGAATGTTGAGAAATAAATATAAGAATTTAGGAAGTATGACCATTTTGATAAGGGAAATACGGCCAGCTGTGGTTAGGGGGAGTGTTATCCATCGATTGATGCAGCCTGTGACATGTTCCATTGCAAACCCATAGTTAAGACGCATCAGCACTTCTCGATCAGCCGCGATACGTATCCCCAGGTATTTAACATCGTCATCACACCACTCAATGGGAAAGTCAGGCTCAAAAATGGTGACAGAGTTGGTCAACGGGAAAATTTGTGATTTGGACCAGTTTATATGAATTCCGGATTGCCCACCGAATTTAACGAATTCGCGCAATACCGGGTTTAGATTTTGGCAGGGGTCTTTAATGTAGAGGGTGACATCATCCGCATATAAAGAAATTAGAATCGGGCGGAGGAAACAGCGCAGGCCCACGTGATGATAGTGTTGCCTAATCTTGGCTGCCAAGGGCTCCATGGCTAGGGCAAAAAGGATCAGGGAGAGTGGACAGCCCTGGCGAGTGCCACGAGAGAAAGAAATAGCAGGTGACGTGTGCCCGTTGATCAAGACCTTAGCCGTTGGTGAGGTGTACAAGAGTTTGATCCATAATAAAAAGCACGTAGGGAGTCCCATGGATTGTAAAATGGTGAAGAGATAGTCCCACTCCACCGAATCAAAAGCCTTAGAGGCATCTAGGAATACAGCTACCAGTGCTAGTTTGGGATCTACCACTTGTAATATGGAAAACAGCGTCCTAAGATTGTGTGATGTCGCCCTTCCGGGAATAAACCCCGCTTGGTCCGGGAGGACCAGTTTGTCCAACAGGAGGCTGAGGCGATTCGCTATTAATTTAGCAAGTATTTTTGCATCTGTGTTTATAAGAGAGAGGGGTCTATAGGACTCACAGCGATCTGCGGCTTTACCTGGTTTTATTAATGATGTGATTAGTGCCTCTCTCATCGTGGTGGGCAGGATTTGCGCCTCCCAGGCTTCGAGAAACAGCTCTTTCAGTACCGGGAGTAACTGATCAATATAGGTCTTGTAAAACTCGATGGGGAGACCATCGGATCCTGGTGCTTTTTCCGACTTCATCTGCATGATGGCTTCCCTCAGCTCATCGTCTTCAAATGGCGCTGCCAAGAAGTCGCGCTGCGAGTCGCCCAGCCACCCAAGAGCTATATCTTCTAAATAGGGAGCAAAGTCAGGAGTGGAGGTGCGTTGTGAGCTATAGAGATCTCCATAATAAGAGGTAAAGGTGTTTAGAATTCCGAGACTATCTCTATGGCGTGACCCTGCCTCATCAACCACATCCAACACATAGTTGGAGAAACGCGGTTGTTTAATGGTGCTCGCCAAGGCCCGACCAGGTCTCTCACCCTCCCCGTAGCGACGAGCGACAAAGTATTTGCCTCTAAATTTCACTTCGCGGTCGGCAGTAGTAGTATAGTCCGTGAGCTTTTCGCGAAGCGCAGCTCGTCGAGTGACTGAGTCATCAGACCACATGTCAGTCTCCAGCTGTTTGATCTCTGTCTCTAGACGGCGCAAGTTCCTTCTAATGTCGCGGAGTACCCCAAAACTCTTGGACATACATATGCCCCGGACAGTGACCTTAAAGGCCTCCCACAACGTGCCCACCTGATCAACAGAGCCTGTATTCCTGGCAAAGAAGCCCGCAATCTCTTCCCCTAGTTCGGTTTGAAAGACGGTGTCCAACAGTGCCTCAGGCACCAATCTCCAGCAACGGGGGGTGTCGATTGAATTAGGGGGTATGATTTCTAAGTAAACCGGAGCGTGGTCAGAGTATGTGCGGGCTAAGTGTTTAACAGAGTGGATCCAGGGAGCCATTCTGCGTGAGCAGAGCCAATAGTCTAGTCGGGACCACGTGGCGTGTCCTGCTGTATAAAAAGTGCCCTCCTTAACGGTGGGGTGGGCATATCGCCAGGCATCGACCAGTCCCTGTTCTGCGATTATCCCCGATAGGGCCTCCCGAGTGTTGGTGTAATGATGAGGGAGGGGATTGGAGCGGTCCAATGTAGGGCATAGAGCTGTATTAAAATCGCCCCCCCATATAACGCGTGTGGAGCCGATTTTTAGTACTTGTCCCCAAAGCGAAGTGAAATAGTCGGGATCATCTAGGTTGGGACCATAGCTACAGACGAACGTGACCGATTGTGTACCCAACACACCCCAGATCATGCAACTGCGACCCGCCGTGTCACTGTATGTGCCGCCTACTACAAATGGTGTGTTCTTGTTGACCAGTATGAGTGTGCCTCGCGAGTAGGTTGAGTAGGAAGAGAATGCGCGTGCAGAGGCCCACCTGTTACCATAGCAGGAAGGGCGACGAGGGTCCATATGGGTTTCTTGGAGCATGGCAATTTGTATATGGTGTCTGTCTAGATATGCTAATATTTGCCTCCGCTTACGCGGGTCTCGGAGTCCCCTGACATTCCATGTGAGCATTTTTATGCCTGAGTGATCAGATTGTGCCGTCATAAGAAAGGGTGGAATTGTATTTGGCAAAGGTGTCGGTGTTGATAAGTATTATGCCCTGTCACGTGCGATTGGGCACGTTGAGCAACCGCTGTCTGGTGTGCTAGAGAACAATAAAAAACATTCCCATCCCATCCCATCCCGCCCCCCAACAAGAAGAAAATACCATCAAGCTGACATCAGAACTCATGTCAATTTTCAAAACCTCCCCCTCCCACAATGGCACCCCAAACGTGCCGGCATTCTGCTGCCCACCCAGTATCTCCCAAAAGTTCAACCAGCTTCCCAAAGCCTGATAAGGCCGGCGAAGCAACATGAAAGTGCAATAAAAACAATACAATAACGGAAAAGGCAAGGGGGATCTCCCATAGGGGGGGCGCCAAGAGGGCACAGAAACCCTTCCCATGTCCCAACTCTAACTGCTACGCAGTCCCCTGGGCATCAGCCCATTAAGGGGAAAAGAGTAATGCGGGGGGGAGGGGTGCTCGACGTTACGTGAGTTAAATCTGCCAATTCTTACACTTAAGCAATGATAAACAAGTATGGATAGCACAGTCAATGAACAAAGCCACTATGGCACTTATCTGTCCATGACATTTCTGCAGGAGTATGGGACCCTCCGGAATAAGATTACAAGGAGGACTTTCAGGAAGCGATGAAGGAGGGAAAGGACATCAGCCTCTCGCAACAGGCGGGTGCATTCATAATAAGGACAAGTGGGCAGTGCAATGGACGTCACCGTACGTGTCTTCTGGTGTCTCTCAGTCCCTGGATGGTGAAGGGGATCTGGAGGCGTGGACTCGACGTGGTGAGCGTCTCAAGACAGATTTTAGGAAGTCTTCCACTTGTTGCAGGTTCACGCAGAAAGTGTGTTTGCCCTCATACGTGATCCTGAGTTTTGCTGGATAGAGAAGGGCGTATTCCACCTGTGCTTTGCGCAACTTCTGCTTGACTGAGAGGAATTTCCGGCGCGCCTCCTGAACTGCCATGGTGAAGTCTGGAAAAATGGTAAACGTGTTCCCTTCAAATTGCAGTGGTTTCAGTTCACGGGCCTTCTGGAGTGCGACATCCCGGTCGCGATAATTAAGAAGTCTGGCAATGATGGGTCTTGGAGTGTCGCCCGGCGGAGGTCGCGGTCCCAGGGATCGGTGTGCCCGTTCAACCACTAGATGGGGCGAGAAAGATTCTGCACCGAAGGAACTTTTCAGGAGCCGCTCGACGTAATCCTCCATGCGCCCTGTATTTGTGCTCTCCGGTATGCCTACTAAGCGGATGTTGTTGCGGCGGCTCCTGGCTTCAATGTCCTCATTTTTGGCCACAATGACTTTTAGGAGTTTGTCCATTTGCACTACTTGAGTTTTCAGCTGAGAGGTGGCGTCTTCGTTCTCGGATATTCGGCGTTCCGCCTCCTTCAATTGCCCATCGTGTTTGTCCACTTTTTGCACGAGGAAATCTAGACGGGTATTCATTGTGTCCATCTTCCCCGATAGGTCCGACAGACTATGCTGGACAGCCAAAAGTATTGTCTTAACATCATCCTGGGCAGAGGGGGAGGGCGCCTGTACCTGCTCCATAGTAGTGAGGTCGGTGTCCACAGATGATGAGCGCGTCGCAGCTTTTTTGGCATCGAAGGTTAGTCTAGGTTGGTGGCTGTCAGGCTTCCCCATTGCACTTCGCCGCGTGTCCAGGCTGTGTAGCAGGGCGTGCTAGTAGGGTTCCCACAGTCACCCAATCGCGCTTTGTGGAGGCGCTGCAGGCCCAGGCAGGGATGTAATTGGCCTAGCGGGAGTGCAGATGACACTAGGAGGTCGGGGGCTCTAGAGTAATCCAGCGACGGGAGGACGCAAAGGTGGAGGAGGAGGGGAAGGCTTCACCTCTGGTTGGTCAGCAGCAACATACAGTGTTCTGTCCCGTCGGCGCAGCAGAGATGGAGCCACAGCATGGGTTCTCGCTAATTGAAAGGTGCGGGCACAGCTGCTTCAGCTAATATGGAGCAGGAGGCGCAGGCCTGTGGCCAGCGAACAGGCTATACGGAAACGAACATATTAAAAGGCAGCCAGACTGTGGCGAATAGCACCTGCACGTCGATGGCTGTAGGTAGGTAGGAGCTGGTTTGGGCGTCTCGGGGTACACAGCATCAACCGGACCCTCCAGGCGAAGTGATGGCAGGCCGCAGTGGTGCTTGAGGATGGCGAGCAGGGTATGCTTCCAGAACGGGGGTCCCAGCGCCGGCTAAAAGTTGTGTGGGAGTGCTGTGCCTAGCCCAGAAGAGTGGGTCCAAGTTGCATGTCAGGGCCAACAGCCAGGCCCCCGGGGTAATACAGCGCTCAATGAGCCCCTGGCACTCCGTGTGGTGTGGGCCTCAGGTAGTAAGCCCAGCGCGGCCGTGCAGGTCAGGAAAATGGCGCGCACCGCGCTAAGGAGGGACGGTCACAGCAGCGGGCAATCTCACCTCTGACACAGTGTGAGCAGGAGCCAGGCGTCCACGTTAATGTGCGCAGACGGCACGTAGAGGCACACAGCAGGGCTTCAGGAGTCAGCGTGTCACGGGGGGTCCGCAGCCCAGAGTCGGCAATCCCGCGGCCCAACCCCACGTGGGATCCACGGGGCACAGGTGGAAACAGCGGCCAGACAGGGCTCCAGCCGCGGCACCCGTCTCCTCGCCTGGAACGTTCAAAGTTCTGCTAACGGGCGCTGGGGCGTGCGGGAGCTCCGAGTTTCAGCCCAGCGCTGCCGGAGGGTCAGAGCAACAGTTAGGTAGGTTTAATATTCGTTAGCTACTGGCAGATGTGCGGAGAAATGTCGGATATTCACGCCGAGCGTCCAGAGCCTCACTGGTGTGCGGCCATCACGGATGTGCGCCACCTAGCGCCCCTAGACCAATTGTTTTTGTATAAATATATTCTTTTAGTTATTTTATTTCCTAGAACCAAGCAAGCCTGGCATAAGTAAGTGATAAGTACTTTGCAGTAAATATACAGTTGAAATACACTATGGATTGTAATGGTATATGCACTTTGTTTTGACTTACAGTATTGTTGCAGAGAAATACAATGCTTTGTAAATACAGTACATAGACTTGAATGGGCTTTTCAGTAAATACCAGGTAAGTTACTTTTTAGATTACTTTTCTTACTCAGTGTAGTATACCTGGATACTGCACTGGGACATTTCCTGTAAACAGGTAAGTAAAAGCATTTTTGTTAAATAGTACAATTTTAAAGAATTTCTTTAGGTTTTCAAACTTCACACTTCGAAACTTTTCCAAGAAAAGCAGTCAATGGTATCCTATGGAGGAAAATAGTGTTATCGGTTTTAGGGTAAGTATTCGGTAGTGGGAGTTGAGGTTCTGGGGGTAGACTCAGGGGTCCCCTAGGGTCAGGGATGCACTCTCGTTAAACACTCAGCGGCACTAGGGCGGCCGGGTGCAGAGTGCTGAGGCTTAATGTTATCCAATGTGGGATAGGGGGCCTCCGGTTGGTGGCTGCTGATGAGCAGGCCACTTAGTTGTGGGAGAAAAGCTCCTGGACTTTAGCTCAAGGCAAATGGGGAAACAAAGTAGCACCAAAGGTGCACCCTCAGCGGCACTAGGGCGGCCGGGTGCAGGGTTTTGTTTCGATGTCGGGTGCCTCGTTGTTTGCAATGAGAAACCTCCAGTTTGCAAAGGCACTGCAGGCTTGGGGAAGAAGGTCTTCTGGGTGCGACCACTACTTCGAGAGGCAAGTTGGGATGTTGGGGGTTGGTTAGGCACCGTCGGTTTGGCCACCCAAGGCCGTGGGGCGTCGGGTGCAGGGGTGCTTTTTAGGGTCTGATCTTCTTACCAGCTCCTAGTCGTGGTTGGGGGGACCTTCTGGATTTAGGCTGCAGGCGTCGGCTGGAGGTTTGAGGCAGGTCAGGGGTCGCCGGATCTCTGGTCAGGATCGTCAGGGAGACCTCCTCATGGTGTTTGCCCACTCGAGCTCGGGCCATAAACGGCGGGTGCAGAGTGGTGCGGATTCGCGGTGTCCGGCCAGAGCCAGAGGTTGGAGATGAACAAATCCAGTGTTCACGGGAGACATAGTTTTTGTGGTTGAAGGCAGGCAGGTCCTCCGGGGTTTTCGAGGTTGCTGGCTGCAGGACACACCGGGATTTTGCAGGAGCAGGTTTGATGTGGAGACAGGCAGGTAGGGCTGGGGCCAAGTCCCAGTGGGCGTCTTCCTCTTGTTAGCTTCGGCACGGCTGTTCGGGCCATCTTCTTCTTTTCTTGTAGTTTCTTCTGGTCTACCTTCTTGGTTCAGGTATGCCCCCTAAATACTGTATTTAGGGGGCGTTTTAGGGGTCTCGAGGTCAGCAGCCAATGGGCTACGGACCTTAGGGTGACTACACCCTTGGTGTGCTCACCCCACGTGGGGGGGTGAGCACAATCCCTAATCCTGATTGGGGAGTGCCTGCCACCTGCAAGATGGTGGGCACTGAAGAGTGAGCTTCACCTCGCCTTCCCACCTGAGGGGTGGAGTTGGCAGAGGTGGGCACACCTTCTGGGCTGGCTAGTTTTTCCCGTTTGTCTTCCCGCTGAAACGGAGGGGAGACAGGAAGGAGGCCTGCTCCTGATAGCAGGAGAGGCTGGGGGAAGCATTACAAAGGCTGCCAGGCCTTTGAAGCTCCCCTGCCTCAGATGGCTCTTCCTGGGCTGGGGGAGGTATGAACACCTCCGCCCAGGAAAGGCTTTGTTTCTGGGCTCAGGGAGGGAAGGCTCCCACCCTAGGGGTCCAGAAACATGTCTTGTGATGGCAGGCTGGTATGTACCAGTCAGGGAACCCACCAGAGGCTGGTCATTTTTCAGGGGGCATCTCTAAGATGCCCTCTGAGTGCCTTTTTCATTAAATGCCACACTGGCATCAGTGTGGGTTTAATGTGCTGAGAAGTTTGATACCATACTTCTCAGTTTTCAGTGCAGCCATTATGGTACTGTGGAGTTCGTAATGACAAACTCCCAGCACCAAATACTCTTAATGGCAGCACTGCACTTACAATGTCTAAGAATTGACTTAGACACTGTAGGGGTACAGGGCTCATGCACTTGTACCCTCACCACTGGTATAGTGCACCCAGCTAGAGGGGTGGATAACCTATGCCAGAGCAGTGGGTTGTAGGCATAGCACACAGGGATGTGTGCCATGTCGACTCTTCAATTTGTTTTGCACCAAAACACGCAGCCTGCAATGGCAGTGTGTGTGTGTAAAGGTACAGCGCCTCCTAGGGTGGCACAATACGTGCTGCAGCCCTTAGAGGTCTTCCCTGGTCACAGTGCCCCGGGTACCTGTGGTACCATTTATCAGGGGCTGACCTGTGGCCAGAGATGCCATTTGGGTTTGGGTACAGTTTTGGGGAAAGAACACAGGCCCTTGGAACCTGATTGGCAGGGACCCAGGGCACATCAAGTCAAAAGTGCATCAGTAGTCTGGCAAAAAGTGGGGGGTTACTGCAACAGAAACCCAGCTTCTCACAGCTGCTAGGGAACATTATTATTATGATTTACTTTAATATTTGTTTGTGTCTGGTTGACCAATTCATCCCCACCGTCTTACTCTTAAACACATTTTATTGCTGGATTGGAGTTGCAACTGTGTGCAGTGGAGAAGTCCCAAATTCCTCCCCACACCCATTTCCCTCAAGCCGGGCATTGGACGGAGAACACAAACAAATGTGTGCCTGCCTCCAACCTTGGACCGTGGCTATCTATCCTTTGCTGCCCTAGAGGGACTGCCCCATATGTGACATTATAACTCGATTTACACTGCCCATTCTCTGCTTCATGAACAAATGGATCTGCATTCTGCAATGTACCACGAATCAATCACGGTGAGCACACCGAAAGAACAGGTAAATGGCATGCATTGCACGTTGAGTGATTGTTGCTTGTTGTGAACTTGTTGTGATGTGTCATCATCATGTGTGTTGAGAAGAGATGATTCATGTGGTGGCAGGCAGTGTGACACTGGGTGTTTGTTTATCTGTAACTAGTAAGCTTAAAATGTGTTAGTGATGATTTACAATGTTGGTGGCCTACTGACTCTGATCAATAATTTTCCCTTGAAGGTTATTTTTTTTTCTTCGCCTTTGAGAGATAGCGAGATTCCTTTACCGGGTCCACTCCACAGTCCACACTGCTTTGTTTTTATTGTTTTCTGCTTTATACTACTCAAAGAGTCAGACCCGGCCAGTCCCTTAGATAAAGCAAACACTAATCTAGTCTACACAAAAAATATCTCAATCTTTCCCTTCTTGTTGTGCAACAACAAAATTGTACTGCAGGTCAATCTACTGCATTTGAGTTGGGACTCGGGACACAGTTGGTACGGAGTTGGACACCATACTAAGAGTCATAATCAGGAGGATCAGAAATGGAATGACTCAGGGCATGGACGTGACTACTTCGAGAACTGCCACCAGAAGAAGATGGAAGCTTTCAAATTCCCTGAAACCAACCGATTTGGTGATGACTTTGAAGTGGCCTAAAGGTAAACAGACCTACACAACTCTGTGTAGTGGTGGTGAGTCGTGAGTGACAGCGGTGCATTGATTTTTACTTGATTGGAAAAATGCTATGTTGCTGGGTGTGTGTGTGATCAGTGCTGTCTGGCTCAAATTCGAAGCTGAGTGGTGGTTGGGTGGGGGGCCAGTTGTTGAAGGTAACTTGAAACAGACATTTAGCCATGCTGCCTCTCAGTCTTCTTGTTGCACTCCTTATGCACTTTAACTTTTCTCCTTGATTTTTCAATATAATTTTTGTTTTTCAATCTATGGGCCCTTTACCCTGCGCCGTACTGGAAAAACAATATAACATACTCACACTTACCTTACCAAACTGCATCCGCCAGGCACCCAAAATTAACGGACAGTCCAAGAGGAATGCAGATGCAATTCCCAGTTTGGCAATTCAGTATCATCCTTACTCTTTAATCATTAAAACTGTGTGTGTTGTTTATGTTTGTTTACTTGACTCTTACAGATATTTTAATTTTGTTTGCTATCTTTCAAAGGTCAGTACAACAGAACATAATGTAACTTGGGTCTCTCTGGGGGCAGACGGACAATTTGATTTGGTTTACCTGTACTATTCATCATCATTTCTCCATTTCCTTTTCTCCCACAACAGATTTATGATGGTCGGCTGCCAAGATGAATGTTGTCCTTGTGTAGTGTTTGTCTTTGTCAAACCTTTCCTCCAAATCCCCCTTCCCATCCATTCATTGAACCCCTAACCCTCTTGCCGCGGGCTGTGTGATTTATTGAGGAGTGACTAAATTAAATTTACACCATTAATTGATCACACACTTGGTGGGGCGGGTGTGGTGAAAGCAACACCAACTCAAGGCCAGGAGAGGATCTTCTTCAGCTATAAGTATAGCCCACACTGGCAATATTATATATATTTAGATTACCCACCCATGCACAGTATTCGATATTTAAAAAAATGTCAGCGGAACATAATTCATAATTGCCAGCATCACCAGCCTTCCGGCACTGTATTGCGGGCGTCAAAGGTTACACTTGTGCACTTCCTAGCTCGAGTCGACTTCATTTTGTAACTTTTACTAGTTCACCATTCTGATTATTTTAAGTTAGCATTGTTTATCATATTTTCTCTATAGTCTTTTTTTCTTCATGTGTACTAGTAGTATTTTGTAAAGTTTGCATATAAAATGGCATTAACTCAGTTTTTATTTCAATTTAATTAGTTCCCTGTGATGAATATTCCTCATCCTACAGTTTGAGTTCGGCTAGGAGAGAGTTGGACCTAGCTTCTGGATCTGGTGCTTTCACTATTCGACTAGTGCCCTAGCATGCTGCTACTGTCTACTACCACCACCATGGCACCTTGGGAAACCATGCAGCCATCGCTTCGTTTAATCACAGGTAAGAGAAGAACTGTGGGGGATTCATTGTTGAGCTGCAATAATCTATATACAATGGGAATTCACACACCCACACCCCCTCTGAGTCCTTAGGGGTTAATATAGTTGCAGACTGCAGAGACTAGGAGAAGAGAGTAGTAGGACAAGTAAGGGTACCGCATAACTATTTTGTTGTTGTTACACTATCAGCAGATTTTAAAAACTGGCTGCGGGCCTGCAGCAAAGGAAGCAGTGCGGAGTAAAACAGTAACCCCCAAAAAGATTCAAATCATATGTACAACTATAAAACGTTTATTTCCCTAACGAATATAGACTAGTAAACCCACAACACCTGTCCTACCCCTCTCCATAACCCCAACCAATGTCCAAAGTAAGCTTAGTCCAAACAAAAAAAGTACAAAAACCGTAATGTCCACAACGAAGAAATAAATAAGAAAACCCCAAAAATGCCTCAACTCCCACATTCCCACCCTCTCCCCAACGAGTCCCACTTACCAAACAAAAGATTTAAAAAGGGGTAAGAGAGGCCTAGCGGCGGGTTAGGAACTTCCTCTCCAATTTGTCAAAACGCTCCTCCATCCTGGCTTCCAGGAGAGCCATCCTCTGGAGCGTGCGGCGCTGAAAGACTCTATAGAGTCTATGGGGTGGGGGAGCAGCGGTGGTGGAATGGAGGCAGGCAGATGCCTGACCACGGCGCTGGACTACTGAAGGCACTGGGGCCTGGCTGGGGCCCGGGGCATTTGAGGCTTCAGCTGCTGCCACCTCCTCCTCGGCCACCAGCCGCTGGTATTTGGCCCTGACGGCCTCCAGCTTCCTTTGCCAAGTCCTGGCTGCTACCTCCTGCCTGTTGAGTTGTTGTGATGATGGATTGGCAGGAGTAGCTATATCAAGAAAGAAAACATTTGCTGGTATCCTCGATTCCTCGGGCCATTCGATTTTGATGTGATTAAAGTTTCAGGTATTAAGCACTATGGAGTATACAAGTATTCTCTCTCTTGTTCAGCTAAATTAATGTGCCCTACTCGTGTTGCGTTACTTTGCTACTGTCTGCAGGTGGGGAAGCTATACAAGACAATTATCTCTTTTCCTATCATGGCCGTGCTCTGTTAAAAGCCTCAATTTCACCCTGACTACAACAAGGCAGATGAATAGTTGAACAAGCTACTTACCTTCGGTAACGCATTACCTCATAGAGACTCTATCTAGCTGCAGGTTCCTTACCTCTGAATTTCCCAGGCGTCAGGCTAGATCCGGAATTTGCTGAGCAATACCCCTTGCGAGCGCCGTCGGGTGGCCCCATTCCGCTGCGAGTGACGTCGTCGGCGTCGGTAGTGTCGGTTATGATGTTGCGGTCGCCTATATAGGTGGCACCCAGATGCGCGGACGTCAGTACTTTTTGTTTTTTCCATGCCAGAAGCGCAGAGCCATGAAGTAACTAACGTAGTCATGTGCAAAAGTAGGGCCCTAAAAAGAGGAGTAACCCTAGCCCTACAAAATCAGTCCGCAAAGCGGGGAGGCATGGGTGGGCCTGTAAGGAATCTGCAGCTAGATAGAGTCTCTACCAGATAATGTGTTACTGAAGGTAAGTAACTTGTTCATCTGATAGAGACTTCTAGCAGCAGATTCCTTAACTTTTAATTAGATACCCAAGCCATACCATCCCGGCAGTGGGTTGCGGACCAATACCTTACACTAAGAAGTCCTAAAGGACCGAACGGGCAAAATGCGCTTCCCTACGGACCTGACTGTCCAGGCAGTAGTGCTTGGAAAACGTGTGCACAGATGACCACGTTGCTGCCTGACAGGTGTCGCAGCCGTTACTATGGTGGAATTGGTCCTTAATCTCTCAGGGGGCTGCTTCTTAGCCAGGGTATAGCAAATCTTAATGCAGAGAACGACCCAGCAACAGATGTTTCTTTTCTGCACTGCCCTTCCCTTCTTAGCTACCACATACCCCACGAAGAGTTGGTCATTCACCCGGAACTTTTTTGTGCGGTCAAGGTAGAATGGCAACGCTCTTTTTGGGTCCAGGCAGTGGAGACGCTCCTCTTCCTTACAGTGATGTGGGGAAGCAAAGAAGGTGTGCAGTATGATGAATTGACCCCGATGGAATGGGGTCACAACCTTTGGCAAAAATGAAGCACGGGTGCGAAGCACCACTTTGTCTGGAAGAGACATCATGTAAGGAGGCGTCCAAGATAATGCCTGCAACTCACTCACCCTCCGGGCAGATGTAATCGCCACTAAAAAGACTGTCTTCATGGTAAGGAGCTGGAGGGGAGAGTTGTGTAAAGGCTCGAAAGGAGCACACATAAGATAAGTGGGGACCAAATTAAGGTCCCACTGCGGCATAACAAAGGGCGTGGGCGGAAACAAGTTAACCAGCCCTTTCAAAAACCTATTTACAATTGGAGAACTAAAGAAAGAGGGTTGGTCTGGTAGCCGCAAAAAAGCGGATAGAGCAGAAACATAAACCTTGAGAGTACCCAACGCAGAGCCCTGCTGGGCAAGGATAAGAACAAAAAGAACAGTAGAGAAAGAAGCAGAAAGAGGGTCAATAGACCTTTCTGTACAGTATACTATAAATTTCTGCAAACGCCAGGCGTATACCGTCTTAGTGCAGGGCCGCCTAGCGACCAAAATAACGTTGCATACTTTGGGAGGAAGGTCAAAGGCCATCAACTGCCGCCGCTCAATCTCCATCCATGGAGGCGAAGAGTTGACAGGTTTGGGTGGAGGACCCTCCCCTGCTGTTGCGACAGAAGATCCTCCCGAAGGGGTAGCCTGATCGGAGGATCGATGCTCATTTTCAGATGTTCTGGATATCGGACTCTCCTCGCCCAGTCCGGAGCCACAAGAATGACTTTGGCCCGGTCGATCCTGATCTTCTTTAGAACCCTGGACAGGAGTTGTATGGGCAGAAAGGCGTACAGCAGGCCAGTGCTCCACTTGCGATGAAAGGCGTCCCGAGCGATAGATGCCTTGGAAACTTCAGTGCGCAGTATTGCTGACACTGCGCATTCTCTTCAGAGGCGACCAGATCTAACCAAGGATCTCCCCAGTGCTGAAAGAGAGCTGGTGCCACCTCCGACTAGAGACGCCATTTGTGATCCACTAGGCATCAACGCTGAGTTTGCCCGCCCTGGCGTCCAGAGAACCTGCCAGGTGTTGAACCACCAGGGTTATGCCCTGCTGTTCCAGCCATGTCCAGAGATACAGGGCCTCTCGATACAGGGTCAACGACCCAACCCGCCCTGCTTGCTGCAGTACCAAATGGCAGTTGTGTTGTCCGTGAACACCAGCACTAACTTCCCCTTGACAGAAGGAAAAAATGGCTTCAATGCCAATCGAATCGCTTTAAGCTCCAGCAAATTGATGTTGAGCCCCGACTCCGCCGGAGACCAGTGTCCCCTGATCTCCACCTCTCCCAGATAGCCACCCCATCCAAGAAGTGATGCATCTTGTCACGACTGTGAGCTCTGGTTGGGGAAGAGAGAGGGGTCTGCCATTGACCCAATCGTGGTTCATCAACATGCACTGCAGATCTCTTGCAGTTCCTTTCAAGATCTGAACCACGTCAGTGAGATTTCCCCGCTGCTGTGCCCACTGTAACTTCAGGTCCAACTGCAGACACTGCATACGCCACCTGGCAGGATGCAGGAGGCCATGAGGCCCAACAGCCTCAGAGTCAGTCTCACCGAAATCCAGGATAGAGGCTGAAACATCGGAATCATAACCTGAATATCCTGGACTCTCTGCTGGGGAGGATAGCCCCAAAACTGCACTGTGTCCAGAACAGCTCAGATGAAAGGGAGCGTATGAGAAGGAGTCAGAGAGCTTGGTTTACCCTTGATACTAATGAGGACCCCAACCACTGTGTAGATAGTTACTTTATTTATGGTCCTGATGAATCGCTAATTGATCACTGGTGTCACAAACGCAAGAAACATGTTGACCTTTACTCTTTAGCCACCACTGAACATTATATCGGTGGTGTACTTTCTCAATTTTTAGCCTGGACAAGTGGACTCACGGATTAAAATTAATTTTGAGTACTACCTAGTCCCCTTTTAAACTTCTCTTACACTTCCCTCACATCCTCTACACTCATCAACACTCCTCGGCCATACACTCGCACCTCACCTTACAGCTTGGTAACAAAAGATCTGCTAAATAGCCCCTCATAGGATGCCCGTCGGGCATTGCAGTGCTGGCCTGATGAGGAGCATGCCCTTTGATGAAGTATGACATCATCAAAGGTGTGAGAGAGCCCTAGTTTGAAAAGTGGGAGACTCCCACTCCTACATCCAGATTTTTAATATTACCGACCAATCCTCCACTCCTCCTTTTTCTTCCCCCTGTATCTCTAAGGAACTGCATACCTTTTTTGAATACTAAGATACCCAGGTACCTTCCCAATTGGCTACTGGTGTACCCTTCTAAGTCCCTAGTATATGGTACTAAGGTACCCAGGGCAAAGGTACACCAGGGGTCTTCCATGGGCTCAAGCATGCATTATACCACCCATGAGAGACCACTCAAATTGTGACTACAGGCCTGCCATTGCAGCCTGTGTAAGCTGGTGCTAGCACCACTTATGACAGATATAAGTTTCCTTATATCTGAGGTCACTGTACTTAAAACCTATAAGTCACCCCTAAGGCAGGCCTTTCAATCGTGAAGGCAGGGTGCTTGGTTCTCAGTGTAAGGGTGCCCCTGCAGGAGCAGGACACCCCTACAACCTTTGGAGTCCATTCTCTCGGGTTGTAAGTGCATCAGTCATTAAGATACATAGAGTGGCCATGCGTCATTACGCGATGGCTATCTCTAAACTGGCTGTAACGAACCTGTCATGCTTGGTATCAAACATGTTGGAATCATACCCCCATACCATAAATGGTGTGCGAGTTATGACTCCATGCACTATAAAACTCCTCCGGGAGACCTTTAAGAGTTCCCAGTCTTCTAGACATGTACAGCAAACTATGGCTGCTGCTGACCAGAGGCACATTTTTGCCCTCCTGCTGCTGAGCCAAGCTTGAGCAGGGGAAGGCAGGACAATAGGTTTCCTGTCACAGGGAGGTGTGACCACCTCCCAGACAGGACTTAGTGTATTGGGGCAGGGTGGGGGCCCTTGCCAGCGCCACTGAGACTGCTTGAAGGGCACATTTGGTGCCCTTCTAGCATATTCCAGTTCAAACCAGTTCAGGGAGCCGTAGGCTCCCTCTCTGGCGCAAAACTGGGCAAAGGATATGGGAGTATCCTCCCCACTGTCCAGCCCATCCTCTAGGAGGGACCCCTGATTCGTCCCAACCCTTTCCTTAGACTCCTTAAGGGCTTACTTGTGGGTGGCTCCCTAGATTTGTCGTGGGACAAGATTTAGATCAAAGAACACTTCAACTGTCTGGGGGAGCATGGTCTGGCCACGATCGACGATGGCCACCTGATCTGTGAGCTCCGCTCCAAGACGGGCTCCGGAGGGAGGCTGCGGCCTTTCTAACACAGCTGGGGACTCACCAACAGTGTCCCTCATGGTGCCCTGAGCCACTGATATCAGCAGCCCATGGACTGGTACTGCCGAGGAACACATCGGTAGGAGAACGCCCCGGGAAGTGGGTGAAAGCGCTGAGCCTAGAGGCATGCATGAAGCCTCGGCTACTGTGTAGGTGGCTGACCACGCCTCCCAGCTGCTGCCCGGAGCCTCAAGCAACCGTAGGACCGCGACACAGCAAGTGCAACAGCGGTTAGCGGGCACAACGTTGCGCACCTGAACACGGCGGGGGAGCCTGAACGCGATCCCTCCCCCCACAGAAGAAGCCTTCAAGGCCTCGCCACAGCCGGGTGCTCGAATCTGGGCTCCATCGTGCGGCCTGCGAACCGATGACACCGACGCCCCAGGAAGGCCAGCCAGACCCCTGCCCGGCCCCCCTGAGGCTGTAGGGACCCTGAGACAAGGCGAGTGGTTCAGGGGGATCAAAAGGGAAGGGAAAAAAAGGAGAAAAGGGCCCGTATACGGGCGGGGGAATCCTGCGCACGGAGAAGGAGAACTCTGTGGCCCGGCTCCAACCGGACACCCGACCCCACTTCCCAGTGAGCGGCCCGCGGTCTGGCATCAGTGGACCCCTCATCACGGCAAGGATGGACCCCGATCACTGATCCAGTGCACAGCTGTCACCCTCACCCGCAAAGGGGCTGGCAGAGTCGCTACCTCTTCCCTAGGGAGGTGCCTTCGACCCCCCCTTATTGGACCTGGCGCAGAGTGGTGGTATCTCCCTGCAAACTACGTAGGCACCACAGGACCCTGAAGGAGACCGGTAGGCCCCGAAACCAGCACGCCGGAATAGGCCGATGCCTGCAGCCCCAGCATCAGACGAGAGGTGGGAGGGGACTTGGGACACACCTGGGCAGGACTCCCCCCGGCTATTTCTGCAGACCACCACCCGGCAGAGTGTGAGGGCTAGGCAAAGAGGATATCCTAGAGTGGCAGGGACCAACATAGACGTCTCTATTATACTGCGCCCTGCTCTGTGCCGCAGCCAGGGAGGAGGGCCCCCACTGACTGCCCTGCGGCCCCCCCACTCCCTACACATCTGATGCAGAAGACGGGAAAGCTCCTGCACTGAACCCAGATAGCAGCACTGATCTACTCCCGATACAACGCCAGTCAGTTGGGCTACACGAGGAGCCGACGACCTGAGATAGCTGCGATGCCGCGTGCCTACTGTTGCCCACACCCGGATCACCCACAGCAAGTAGCCACTGCTGACCCGCCACTGCTATGCCACAGGCCTGGCCCTACAGATTCTCGCTGTGCCTCTGCGATGACATTGCGCATTGACCTGAGACTAGAGGCCAATGTACACCAACAAGCATGGAAATAAGACCCCCAAGCAACTTCTCTTCGCGGAAGCGCTCAAGCAACCACACAGTATGTCCACGAAGGGCACCACTCCCTCCTACAGGAGACCCCCCCCATGTACGCTCCAGCCTCCAAGCAAGGAGGGACCATGGACTGCATCTTGTTGGAAATCTCAGCTGTCAGCCGGCGCCTGGAAGAGATGGACACTAATATTTCCTCTTTGGCGGTGGAAGCAGAGTCGATAAGAGCAGACATTGCAGGCTTCCATACACAAGCGGAGGGACTGGACCAAAGACAGATGGCGGTGGAGGGCAGTCTCAAATCCATACAAAGCAGGGACCAAGAACTTCTATTTCTCCACAGCAAGCTGGTTGATTTGGAAGACTGCAGCAGAAGAGACCATGTCTATTTCTTTGGATTCCCGGAGAAAATCGAAGGCTTGAATGTCAGGGAATACCTCAGCGACACCATTCCGAAACTGGTCAGCATCTCTTCCGATCCACCACTGGAAATGCAATGCGCTCATCATATTGGCCTTCCCCGCAAGGACTCACGCCCACGACCCCTCATTGCCTGCTTTCTATGGCATGAGCAGGCAAGGCAGCAACTGGCAGCTGCACGCGCCCAAGGCACATTCACATTCGAAGGGTACCACATACGCATGGCAGCGGACTTTTCCAGGGAGACCAAGACTGCCGCAAGACATTCCTCTCTATGAGACCCCAACTCCACCAAAGGAACATCAAATACGGCCTTTTTAAGCCTACCCTCTTCTGTATCACCAAAGATGGGGACTCCAGGGACTTTTACGATTCAGAGGATCTGTGCCTATTCCTGGACAGCACAGAGCCACAGAATATGGACACCCAACACACTGCACTGGAGCAGGTGCAATCCGACTCCTCTTCTCAGACAGCAGAAGACTGAACACCAGCAGTTCGAGACACGGGGGCAGGGACCTTGAGAGATCCGCCCGCACCCATGAGGACAAGGCCTAGGCCCTTCAAACTCTAGCTGCCTTCTTACAGGAACAACACAGAGACAAATCCTGCTCTCCTCTAAAAACCCACTTTGGGTGCAGACTGAGTCTGGGGGGTCCTAGCCGAGGCCATCCCCCCCATCCCAGAGTCACAACGAAATGCGGACACCCTGCTGAGAAGAAAGCAGTCTCCCAGATGACGGATAGCTGAGTATCGCTCTCATTGTGTTAAATGTTTGAATACTCATATATGCAATGTATGTTTCTTGCAGTTGTGGATCCTATGACCCTTGCTCTATACAATATATTGGGTGTCGCCGCTTCAGACTCCATCTATCCGATGTATGTCCTTGATCCTCTTCTTCCCACAGGGCATGCCCATTGCGCTGTCATGCTGTTTCCGGATACTTCCCCCCTCCCGCTGGCCTCCCCTCTCCTCCCCCCTGCCAACACTACAAACAGCCCGGCCCTCTAGTGCAGATACCTTTTTGCTTGTTGGACCCAGATGTTGTCCCACCCTCCCGATGGGGCCCCCACCTCGGAGCGGCGCTCCAGCAAGTTTAGACCTGCAGTAGAAAGTTTAGGATCCCCAGTGCTGCACAGCAGTCACCAGTTCCCCCCTCCTACTTACTTTGCCCTCCTTCCCCCACTGCCCTCCCTCACTAAGCCATACCACTCCTCTTCTGATCCAAATCCAGGCCCACATCTCAGCCAAAGCCAGCCTTGGTCGCTCACCCCGGACCATACCACCTCTACCGCGTGCCAGGGACCCTCCTGTTACCAGCCCCCTTCCCCATTAATCACCTCCCTTTTACTTCCTTCCCTTCCACCCCTTCCCCCCTATCGTACCTGAACGACCCAGGCGCCCCACCCACCTTACCCACCCCACCCGCCCCCTAGCCTCCTCCCTGCCCTCTGGTTCCAACTTACTTCCCCCTCCTTCCCTCTCTATACCTGCGCCTGAGCCTCCCTGCTCTGGTACTCTATTCCCTCTCTTGCAAACCACCCCGAACGCCCGGCTCCCCACACATACACAGTAGCCGGGGTTCGCCCCTGCTGCCCTCTAGCGAGCTTCCAAAGCCAACAAGGGTCCTTAGCATATTCTAGCGTCCACTTGTCACTACCCGCCCCATCCGGCTTCTTCAGCATGAACGCCACACATCCACTCTGCAGTGTAAAATGGAACGTCCAAGGATTGACGCATTATATCAAAAGGAAAAAAATCCTGTCCTACCTCCAAACAAAACGGGTAGACATAGCACTTCTGCAAGAAACGAACCTCGACGCCTTAGAGTCCGATAAACGGTGCAGAGACTGCGTGGGAAAGGTGATTCACGTAGTGTACCACGTAGTGATACTCCGGACTTGGGACCCACCCACAAATGCGGGGTAGCGATCCTCATACGCAAATCTCTCCCAGCCACGGTGACAGGGACGTGGACGGATCGGGATGAACGATATGCGTTTGCCAAGCTGCGACTAGGGTAGGCCCACATCTGCATAAGATAGGTCTATGCTCCGACCGGAGCGAAAAAATTGTTCCTTCTCTAAATGAATCGCTTACTGGTGGAGATAGGTGCCTCACAGTATCTTATCGGCAGAGATTGGATCCTGGTGAGGGACCCAGTTCTGGATAGAAAGGGCCCCATCGACAGGGGCAATGCCGCAGACAGAGCCCTGATGGTCGATATACTGGCAAACAATGGCCTGGTGGACCACTGGCGCTTTTGTTGCCCGGCCAACTCAGAATTTACCTTCATCCTCTCCGACCCACGGCACGCTCTCGCGCTTGGATTATTTCCTGGTTTCTCAAATGACGGTGAAGCTCATCCGGGAATCCAGCACTCTAGAGGCAGCGCTCTCTGACCACTCTCTGGTTCTCCTGTCAATAGAGGTAGGACTGGCTAGACCGGGCTGCAAGTCCTGGTGCATGAATATATAGTGCCACCAGACCCCTAAGGGCAAATCTCAATTGCAAGTGCACCTCCAAGAGTGCCTCTTCAACAACCGGGTGTCCGTAGACTCGGGCAGTACTCTCTGGGCCACAGCAAAAGCGACCATTCTGGGCCAGGTTATGCGGGATGCAGCACAGGCCAACAGATTACTAGCGGCCTGGCTAAAGGACCTACAAAAATACATTTTTTCCTGTACCCGCATATACACTGCAGAACCTACCCTACAGCACCGTAGAGCTTTGGAACAGGCCCGTATGGCACTGAATAGTCTTTTCACTTCCAAGGCAGAATACACCATACAGAGGATGAAAGGGGGACATTACGAGCAGGGGGAAAAGGCAGGGAGACTACTGGCCGCGCAGCTTCGCCAGCGGGAGGCGGCTGTGGCCATACCGGCCATACAGGCAGCCAGAGGGGAGTCCCATACGCACCCCCAGGATATCGTGAATGAATTTGCTCTGTTCTACAAATCCCTTTACACCCCAGGGACACCGGAGGGAGGGGACAGAATGGCCACCTTCCTCACAGCAGCTACCCTCTTCCGCCTCTCGGACAAGGGCAGAGAGCTCCTCGATGGAGAAATAAACAAGGAGGTGATTGCACACGCAATAGCCAACCTACCCTACCACAAATCCCCGGGTGAAGACAGCTTCCCAGCGGAGTTTTATCATTGGGCAGGAGAAGGGATAGCTGACACATTGCACGCGGCATTTCAAGAGGCGGAGTGCAAGTCCTCTCTTGGCCCCCTCTCTAATAGAGCTGTGATAGCCGTTCTAGCCAAGCCTGGCAAAGATCCCCTACTGTGTGGCAGTTACCGTCCTATCTCACTGCTGAACTGTGATATCAAAAACCTGGCCAGTGTCCTGGCCTCCCGCCCCGGTAAAATTATCCCCTCCCTGGTCCACCACACGCAAGTAGGATTAGTAGCCGGCCGCTCCTCCAGAAATCACCTGCGCACCCTAGCCCACACGCTCTGGTCCGCCAAAGGTCTTCAGACCGACGCACTGGCACTCTCACACGACGTGGAAAAAGCGTTGGATCGCATTGAGTGCGACTACCTCTTTAAGGTTATGGAGCGCTTCGGACTGGGTGATCAATTTATAGCCACAGTGCGACTGCTATACGATAACCCCACAGCACAGGTTAACTGCGGGGGTTTTGTAACAGATCCGTTTCCGATTTGTAGTGGGACACACCAGGGATGCCCCCTCTCCCCGCTTCTCTTCCTCCTGGCCATGGAACCCCTGGCAGCCACCATACGCAAATCGGCTGATATTATGGACATACGCCTCCCGATGGAAGACTCCAAAATCTATCTGTATGCGGACGACATTCTGCTCACTCTCATGGACCTACTCTGCTCTCTGCCGTCTCTGCTTCACATTATAAACGACTTCTCATCCTTCTCTGGCTACAAAATCAATTGGGACAAAAGTGAAGCACTGCCCATCTCAGACGGTACTACAAAAGCGGCCATACATGGGTTCCCCTTCCATTGGCAACCCATGTGCCTCAAATACTCTGGCATCTTGGTGAACAAGGGGATGGAGGGAATGGTAGCAGACAATCTAAACCCTCAGCTCACTCAGATGCAATGGGACTTCGAAAAGTGGAAAGTGCTGGGGCTCTCTATGTGTGGTAGCATGCAAGGCGTACATATGGTAACCCTTGCGCGCTTTATTTACACCCTTGGAATGCTTCCCCTCCAGGCTCCTCTTACCACGCTACACCTAATAGACTCTAGGGTAAAATCCTTAGTGTGGGGCTCCTCGAGGTCCCACTTGGCAGCATCGAAACTGAAGGCCCGCAGCTCCTGTGGAGGACTGAACCTCCTGTCTATAGATCACTTCGCTTTTGTCCTGCAGCTCTCGCAGCTGGCGTACATGCTACCAGGGACCTCTGACGCGCCACAATGGGTGCACATAGAAAGGCACATGTTATCTACAGAGATAGGTTTCTCCGCCCTCTATGGGACAGGGACAAGTCGCCAAGACCCCGCCAACCCGGTCTTGTCTGCCATGCACAAGGCCTGGTAACGGGCAAATCGTCTGTTGGGTTCGAACCCACGATTTCATGAAAAAGCCCTGATATGGGGAAATGCTGGCATATGCATCGACGTGCAGACATTGTCCTACTCCTGCATGCTAACTACTGGAGATGCACAAATACAAACTGCGATATGACCCACATCCTATGCGAATGCCCATCGATGCAACCCCTCTGGTCCTATGTGGGCCGGGTTCTGAGTGCCACTATGCCCCTGCACTTGCCCCCGCCGTCATTGTTCTGCACGACCTGCGACACTCCCCAGAGCTCTCAAAACCACAACGCTGTCTCCTCCATACAGCACTGGCCACGGCAAAAATATGCATTCTGCAACAATAGAGGTCACCTACCCCGCCATTGCAGGAGGCCTGGCTAACGACCATGATCCACACAGCCACCCACGAGCGAGTCATTTACAACCTCCAGGACCAGTCTGACCTGCTCCTCCAAGTGTGGGCACCCTTCTTACACACCGAGGGCGACAACGAAGAGAACCCTACGAGAGAGACCCCGATCCCGGCCAAAGAAGGGACGCCAGATGACGACGTGTGAATTAATGCCGAAAAACAAAGAAGGGAGCGAAGAGGTATAATAAGTCGTGGACTCGGCCTCCTCTACAAGTAATGAAAAAACAAAGGGAGTCCACTCTCAATTCCAAACAACCGTGCTATCCTTACAAACAGTGACTAAACCCAAGAGAACCATTCGGTTTCTAGCATGGGAGAAACGATATGTGTTCTAAAATAACCCTCACCCACCAAAAGGTCCCTTGGTGGCATGCTTCATCATCGAGTTCTTCCCACTCCGCTGCGGGACGGGGCGTGCTACGACCTACGGATACGTGGGAGCACTTCCAAGTGAAGTGAAATAATGTGTTTGATGTGAGAGTGGAAGGGTCAGAAGATAAGAGAGTTAAAAAATACCTGGCTGCATGGAAAACTAAACTTTATTTCTCCTTATAGCTGGTATTAATAAAAGTGGGGAAAAGGAGGAAAAAGTGCTATAATGGCCAGTTTCCTCACGGGTCTATAAAAGGGCTCTGATCTCTGCAAACTGAAAGCGCATTTAGAGTGTGTGTTTCTTGTAATATGTATTGTATATTCTTGTACGTCTTGAACAGAACTTCAAAAGGGCAGCACGATATACACGTAAAAATTACGATGAACTATCGTGCATGGAGTATATACTATGATTATTAACTTTGTTCCTCTATCCTACCAGATCGTTTTTATGTTTAACGTTTCTTTATTGATTTTAGCAATACATTGTGCAATGGCCATCCACATTGTGGGTAACGCTTTGAAATATAAATAATGACAACAACCACTAACCCCCTCTAAGCCCCCCCCCAACTCCCACCCTCCTCCCGCACCCCCACCATTTAAGGCCATGCCATGCTGGTGCTGCTAAGAGACCTCTTGCTCTGATTCAGTAAGGCGTAACAGTCTTAAATATTTAGGGCATGTTATTTCGTTGAATTCGGAGGATAACAATGACAAAAAGGGTTGCCAGAGCTTAGAAAAAGAGCTGCCTTTGTTTGTCAGGGAAAGGGAGATTCTCTCCATGCCCAAGATGTACCACATGCGGTGTAACCATCCGTGTGTGTAGGTAGGCGGGTGGAGCCCCAATGTGCAAGGATATTTGGAAGAGAGGCCCCTAGAGCCAATGATATTTGGAGGCCCTTGCGGGATTTAAGGGGAAACATCAGGGCATTTGGCAGGCCCAGGAGAACATATACCGGTAAGCGGGGTAGGTCCGTTTAAAAATGGGTGTCTATGTCTTGTAGCACCTGCGTCCAGTACGTTTGCAGCTGCGGGCAATCCCACAGAATATGAGTCAGCGTGCCCTGCGATCCACACCCTCTCCAGCATAGCGGGTCTTTTGATGGGTTGCATTTGTGGAGCCTAGCTGGGGTATAGTACCAGTACAGTGCTATTTTAGTAGCTGTTTCGACACTGGCTACGTTACGTGCAGAGTGCTTAGCTCTATGATATATGTTCTCCCAGTCGCACTGGGTGAAGGTAAACTCTAACTCTGCTTCCCATAGCTGTTGACTTGGAGTCGTATGGGGGTGGGGGCCTGTCTAATCAAGCTGTACAACTGGGATATGAGATGGGCGTCATCTAACTTAGAGAGCAACCACTTTTCGAAGGCAGTGAGGAAGCGTTGCGCCAATGGCCGGACCTCAGGATGCATGACCCAGTGCCTGATCTGTTGGTAATGAAATCGTTCCAGCTCGGGGAGGTGCTGCTGACTGCGGAGATCCTCAAAGGAGAGTGGCCCTTCTTCGTCGAACAGATGCCAATTGATCTGCTGCCCTCCCCTGTCCACCGTGCGAAAGCCTTCTCATCCATCCCCGGTGAGAATGATGGATTACCAACAATGGGCGTCAGAGGGGACGGGAAGGTAGTAAGGTTTCGTTTGGTGGCTATCCCGTCCCATGCGTGAAGGGGAACTCTCGTGATGCACGAGAGGTATAGGTTTTTAGGTCGGGCTAATTTAGACAAAAAGGGTATCTGCCATAGTGCTCGCCCTGCCAAAGCCCTGTCTATAAAAAGCCAGTGTTTTTCAGATTCTGGGCGGGACCATTCAACGAATGACCTAATCTGTGTCGCCCAGAAGTAGTCCTGTAGATTTGGAATCCCCAATCCACCCTCTCCTGGGGGTCTGTAGCTCAGATCCCTGTGCACCCGGGGTCGCTTTCCCGCCCAATTAAAGGATTCTAACTCTCGCTGTAATGTGCGCAGTGCACCTTGGGGTGGCTCTAGAGGTAAGGTCTGAAAAATAAATAAGATCTTTGGCAGTATAGTCATTTTAATAGAGGCGATACGACCGAGCCATGATAGCGCGTGTGGCTTCCAGCGGCTCAGATCCCCTCGCACCTGTCGTAGCAGGGCTGCATAGTTCAAGGACACAGTGTCGGCGATGGACGCTGAGAGTTGAATCCCTAGGTAGAGAATGGCCTCGTCAGCCCATTTTATGGGGAGTTCAGCTCGCAAGGAAGACAGTGTGGAGGGTTTAAGAGTAAGGTTGAGGGCCTGTGATTTGTGTATGTTTATTTTAAAGCCTGCAACCCGAGAGAAATGCTCGAGCTCCAGCAGGACAGCTGGGACAGACGCCGTGGGGTGCTCCAATGATACGATCATGTCGTCTGCGTATAGACTTAGTGTATGAACATCCCCCCCAAAACGGATGCCTGAGATACGCGGATTATCTCTGATCCATTGAGCCATTGGCTCCATGTAGAGGGCGAAGAGTAGAGGGGACAGGGGACAGCCCTGTCTGGTCCCTCTCTGGATGGGGAAGGAAGAGGAAGTAAACCCGTTCACCCGGACCGTAGCTACAGGGTTCGTGTATCTGCTGAAAACCCACTTTATGAACCTCTCTGGAAGGCCAAAGTGCCGCAACGTCACCTCAAGATACCTCCAGTTCACCCTGTCGAAACGCTTTTTCAGCATCCATGGACAGAATCAAGCGTTCAGTATCGAAGCGTTTGGCCTTATCAATTATATGAAGTATGCGTTTGGTATTGTCGGCACACTGGCGTCCCGGGACGAAGCCGGCCTGATCAGGGTCAATCAGTCCTGGGAGAAGTGGGGACAATCTGGACGCTACGACCCCTGTGAAAATGTTAAAGTTAATATTCAAAAGAGATATAGGCCTATAGGAGGCACATTGTTTTTTATCCTTTCCCCCTTTGGGAATGACTATCACAGATGCCCCTAGCATGGAATGGGGAAGCATAGATGACACCCCGACTGCATTGTATACTCTGGTCAGTATGGGAGCCAGAATGGGGCAGAAGGTCTTGTAGAACACTCCCGTAAAGCCATCTGGTCCCGGGGATTTCAGGGGTTTTAGCTTAGCGATGGCAGAGATAACCTCTTCAATTCTGATCGGGGCTTCTAATTCTTCCGCTTGGTCTGAGGTTATGGTAGAGATTTGGACTCCCTGAAGATACTCTGCCTGACCAAATGGGGAGAGGCCTGTGTAGAGTTCTGCGTAGAGCTGGCGGAAGGTTCCCGCGATGGCCTGGTCCGTGGCTTTTTCCTCCCCATTTGGACCTATGACAGATTCGATAGTGGAGGACTGTCTCTGTACCCTTAGCTTATGAGCCAGGAGCCTCCCTGCCCTGTCACCACCCATGTAAAAGTTGTGGCGGAGTCTTAATGTGGCATATTCCGCCCTGTCTAGATCAAGTGCGGCTAACTGGGAGCGCGTAGCTTCCAATTGTCTCCATACTCTAGGAGCCCCTGCCCGCTGGTGGATCCTCTCTAGCTCTTGTGTTTGTTGTGCTAGCAGCTCCCTCTTTTCCTTATGTGTCTTATTATCGGAGGCTGTGATTGCAATCAACTCCCCTCTTACTACTGCCTTCATTGCATCCCATAGGGTAGTCAGATGGGTGTCCGGGGTATCGTTGACTGCCAAATAATCTTTCAGGGCTTTAGTGATTTACCTCAGGTCTATACAATAACGTGTCGCGTAGGCGCCAAGTGCGAGGGTATAGGGGTCCAGGCGGGAGCGAGAGTGTGAGAGTCATCGCAGAGTTATCAGATAAAGATCGTGGTTGGATATCGACTTCTTGGACATAGGGGGTCAGCTCTGGTGTCCCCAAAAAGTAATCAATTCTCGCGTATGTTTTATGAGAGTGCGAGTAAAATTAATACTCCCTCGCTGTAGGGTGCTTCCCCCTCCACATATCTGTGAGCCCTGCCTCCGCTATCAGCTGTTTCCCCCTGTCAGATAGGGCCCCTGTCTGCCCCTGCCATTGGGCTGACCTGTCTAGAGCACTGTCAAAAACAATATTTAGATCTCCCCCCAGGAGAACCGTCCTGTCCTGAAAAGCACTCACTTCGTGCAGTACTCTCGAAAGGAATGCTTCCTGTCCTTGGTTAGGGGCATATATCGATCCAATGGTGAGTTATTGTGAGCCCATGAAAAAGGAGTAAGCTAGAAACCGGCCTTTCAGTTCGGTTATCTTAGGTCCCATTTTGCCAGGGCATTTCCGAGATGTGAGGATAGCCACCCCTGCTTTTTTTTATGTGAGAGATGAGAAGAACTGCTGTGGGAATGCCCGTGAGCGCAGTCTGTGTGTGTCCCCTGCTAGAAGGTGAGTCTCCTGGAGCAGGCAAATGTGGGCATTCGAGTGCTCTAGATACGACAGGGCAGCCCGGCGTTTAATAGGGTTGTTCAGCCCTTTGACATTGAGTGTCAAGATCTTAAGATTATGGGTCATCTAGCCAACCAGACACAGAGAGCTGTAGGGCCGATGTGCGAGGCGAAAGGTGTGGAGTGTTTCAGCCCGTTTTGTTGGCCATACATTAGATTTCGGTAAAGGAGCGGTAATATTATGGGGGTGTCTGGAGGGGGGCCTTCCTCACAATAACTAACCCAACAAATAAACAAAATGAACAAAACAACATCATATAGAACCTGATAGTCCTGGGAGTAACGTCCCATGAGGTGGAGGTGGGAGAAGTCTCTTGCCCCCAGACCCCAGCTGTTCAAGCAGGGACATGAGTGCCCAATGTAGGTCATGACCATCGGTGGAGACATCTTTCAGTGCTGCGCCCGGTTGTTCATGCTGGATCTTTGGAGCCCTCCTCCAGCGACGTCAGCACCACCTGTCTCTCTTTCGCCATCGTTTCGGGGTCAGGCCTCGACTTTAGGGAGGTCGCGCCTACCACTCTCCATCCCCCAGGTCTCCTGTTTCTTCCTGGTCCCTTAGGAGATGTCGGCGCTTCCGCTGCCTCTTCCGGGATTTCTAATAATTGACAAGCGTCTTTGACTGAACGGACCTGCTGGATCCTGCCGTTGACTCGAAAGATCAGCTGAAATGGATGCCCCCACGAGTACGGGATCTTCTTTTCACGGAGGTGCGCAGTGATGGCGCAGAACCCTCTCCTTTTTTGGAGAGTGGATGCTGCCTGATCTTGGAATAAGAGAGGTTTATGTCCTTGATACTGCAGGGTGTCTGTGTCTCTGGCTTTTTGTAATATCCTCTCCTTCAGGCGGAAGTCATGTACGCATGTTAAGATCTGGAGGAGGAGCTGGAGAGGGTCTGCTGGGGCCCACCCGGTGTGTGCAATCTAGTTTGATCGCCGTGTCTTCAGAGTCTTCGAGGATTGCTCTGAAGAGGCCCACCACATACTCTTCAATGTCCTGGCCGTCCGCCCCACGAGGCACATTGCGAATGCAAATGTTATTCCGCCTTGAGCGGTTCTCCAGATCCTCCGCCTGAGCTTGGAGGTCCAGGTGTTGCTCCCTCAAGCGGATTACCTCTTGCTGTAGGGATTCGATCTCCTCGTCCCTACTTGCGGTCTGGTTCTCCAGAGTGTCAACTCTATCTCCAAGAGAGTCCACGTCACGTCTAACTTCTCTAATTTCCTGAGCTATTTCAGTTTTCATTTGCTTAAAGTCTTCTCACAATGAAGCAAATAGAGTCTCGATGAAGGCGTGGTTAAGCGGAGCTTCTGCATTCTCGTTGTCCGTCGTAACGGAGGCACCCTCTGCGTGTGCTGTGGAGGTCTTCAGTAGCATCTCTTTGACCGTCCTATCTTTGTTCCCTCCTTTTGCAGTCGCCATGATCGATTGTGCGTTTGAACTAGGGAGAGACGGAATTCGGGAAAGTCAGGGTTCGCCTCTATGTTGGGGACTCGAACTTCTGCTGAGCCACCGTCCCCCGCTGGGTCACCTCACCTCGTCAGTGTCGTCTCCTCGGGGCAGTTAGAGCGTAGCTTGTGTGCGCTTCGGAGGGCAGCCTCCCAGTGATCTGTAGCCTGGAAGCTTCGGCATCCGCGTGTCGTGTTCAGAGGAAGTGTAACTGCTCCTCAGGAGCGGGGCGCCCCTATGCAGTGTTACTGTCAGTGCTGGCAGCGATGGGCCACTGGAGAAGTGACGATTGTTACACCTGAGCAAAGGCCTCACCGACCGTTAGCTCCTGGTTCACTGTATAGCCCTGCTGTAGGTGGGGTGTAGTCGCCCGCTGCACTACTCAGTCTCTGCTCCGTACGTGGGGAAAGTGAAAGAGACCCCATAGATGTGCACGCTTGCGCCTGCTGCTTGTTGCATGTTTGCCCTGTCCACACCGCGCCTGTGGGTTATTTGCGGCCTTGTTTGTTGTCTGTGCCGTTATGCTTCACAGAATTCCCGAGTGCGTAACTCGCGGTGAGGCACAGTCGAGGTACAAGTGTCCGGGTAGTTTTATACGTCGCCTCAGTAGCTGCGCTGGGGTTGCCCATATGCAAGAGGTGCTGGTGAAAATGTCCTACGTTGGGGAGAACCCCTCCCGATCATGTCTGCTCTAACCCGCCGTCTTCTGCCTGGGAGGTGTGTCCCCCAGTCACCAGGCAATCAGGCAATACCGCGGTTGCGGCCTGCTATGCACCAGAGGCGCCCCACTGCTGCGTGCGCTCACCTTCCCCGGCCTGCCGAGCCGGCCGCCGGTCTCTAGGGGCCTCGCAGCCCGAACCTCCGCAGGGCGCCATGCGTGCGCCGGCCCTCGGGGCCTCCGATGTCTCGCCGCCATTTGCCCGGTGCGGGTTGATCTCCTCGCGGCTTGTTGGGTCCCGCCCACCACACCGTCGGCCGCCGGTCACTCAGTACGGCTGGGTCTTCTGTCCGTGCCTCCCGCACTGGATCGCCGCCTCTCTGCCTCACTGCCTCAGGGTTTACACCACCGTTGCTCCGAGTCGCTGGCTGGAGCTGCGTGGAGCGGTCCCGCCTACCGGTCACGGCTCGTCTCCCCAGACGGGCTTGCCGTCCCTAACCTCGGCTCCCGCTGGATCTTGGGCGCTGGTATGGACTCCACACTGGTCTCGCTGAGTTCCGGGACGCCTCCCGGATGATTATTGGGAAGATTGAGGCTCTGCTGCACAACGCTATAGCTGGGGCCTGCGGTCGGAGCCGGAGCTACAGGCAGGCACGACCTACACGGTCGCCATCTTGGCCACGCCCCCCCCAGATCGTTTTTAAAGAGAATACCAAGTAGGTATTGGATGAATGTTTTTTTGACAAAGATGCATATTAGCCTTTGACATTGACTAGGCTGACCACACTAGGTAACAGTCAGAGCGGTAAAAGGGATCAACATCCTAGGTCCTGAAGAGAAGCTTAGGGGTAGGCTTCAAAACATGTAGACCCGTGAGGAAACTGCCCATTATAGCACTTTTTCCTCCTTTTCCACACTTTTATTAATACCAGCTATAGGGAGTATTAAAGTTTAGTTTTCCACGCAGCCAGGTATTTTTTAACTCACTTATCTTCTGACCCTTCACTCTCACATCAAACACATTATTTCACTTCACTTGAAAGTGCTCCCACGTATCCGTAGGTCGTAGCACGCCCCGTCCCACAGCGGGGCGGGAAGAACCCGATGATAAAGCATGCCACCAAGGGACCTTTTGGTGGGTGAGGGTTATTTTAGAACACATATCGTTTCTCCCATGCTAGAAACCGAATGGTTCTCTTGGGTTTAGTCACTGTTTGTAAGGATAGCACGGTTCTTTGGAATTGAGAGTGGACTTGTGAATTAAGGCATGAGCGACCATCCCCTGCACTAGCGCCACCCCTACCCCTCCTCCCCCTCACCCACCAGCATCTCTTTCGACATGTACAGCGCCAACCCCTCCCCACCCTCTCCCCGCCGCATGAATCTCATGTAGCCTAGACATGCATAGCCTACCCTGTGCCCCTCACCCCCTATCTCAGACCTCCCTATAACCCCCGACATCCATCCACCCAGCCACTCTGACATCGTTCTGACCCTCTTTTTCCCCCGCATAGCCGCCCCCATACTTCCCCACCCCCTACCCTCATACCCCTCCCTTCCCCCACCCTCCCATCTGTGCCCATGCCCATCCCATAGCCTCACCCTGCCCTACCCTCTTCCTTCCCCCTTGTTTGCCCGTGCTCCTCCCACCCCCTACTTCTCCCCCTCCCTCCTCCCCCCTCCTTCCTCCCTCGCACTGCAGCCCTGTAGGCGACCAGCCCCATAGACCGCTAGCCCAGAGCTTTCAAGACCCATTCAGGTACTATTCAGCATTCCCTACATACCACTCCATATGCCCAGGGGCCACTCTGGCCCCAGCCACATGACCGTAATTACAGTCCTCCGGACTTACTGTGATCTCGCCACTAATGCAGGACCACATCTCCCCACACCCAACTAGACCATGGATACCTATGGAGAAATTCTTGCCTGCATGCTCCCCCAGATACAGGTGTCTATCCCCCACTCACCCACCCTCCCTCTACCTCACCCCCACACACTTCTTGATACTAATGTTTGTAAGAAGCACACAACACACAAGTTGTCATTTAGTTGTTTTCCCCGGCCATTGTATTTGTGTGACCGATGCTATTGCTGCTGTCATAATGTACCTTCTTTAAACTGTTAATAAATAAATACAACACAACTTCAACAGTCTGGGCATTCTGGGCCATGCTGGACTTCGCGTTGGGACGGAGACTGCAACTGGGAAGACTCCTACTGCTCCTGGTCTCGTCATCCTGCACGTCTGCTGCAACGTCTGTGCCTGTACTCCATACAGGTTCTTCACAAGGCCTGTGGACATCCAAGACATCCAAAGGAATCTCCCTTGGAGTGAGGGAGTCAATCCCCTGCATCTGCAGGCACTGGAACACAGCTGACCGGTCTGCTGATCCTGGGCTCCCACGGACTCCGAAAGGCTGGTGGGTCTGCAACTCCCTCGAGGCCTGCACTGTCTTCTCACAGAGTTGGAGGCCAGTATCCCTCGTTGTAATAGCAGGAACAGCACCCCTGTGCACCACGTTGACTTGCCGTTGCCAAGGCTTGTTGACTCTCTTCTCCAGAGATCTTCGGGCTCCAAGAAGCTCCAGCCTCAAGCATCTCCTGCAACCAAGATCATCGCCTGCATCACATTCTTTGCACCGTGGGTCTCCATCCTTTGGTAAGCTGCTCGAGGTCCTCTTGCGACTCCTGTGCCTTCGGCCTGTGGGTCTTCGAGGGTCTTCTTTAGCTCCAGTGGGCTCCCCTGCTTGCTCTGACTTACCTGCTCATGGTGAGTCGCTCTGACCATGCTGGTCCAGACACTGCACCTTTTTCTGCACCTATGTTGGTTGCTGTTGCCAAGGCTTGTTGGTGCCCCTGCCGGACACTGACCCCTTGGCTGTTGACATCCGACTTGATACAGCTCGTGCATGGCTACTTGTCTCCTGCATATCTGACATCGTGGGCATTAGTCTTCCATGCCTCCTGGTCACTCCTGAGTGGCATAAACTCTGTCCCCTCCGCTTGCAGGTACCTCTCATCTTGAATCCACCTTTGGGTTCCACCGGACACTTTCACCTTCTTCGCCAGCGGCATCTTTTCCAAAGTCCTCCATTGTGGTCTACAGCGGTGTCCGACGTCAATTCACACCTATGCACCCGGCTTCCCTGGTGTAGGTATCCTAGTTCCTGGGGTATCCACAGGTAGGGTGACTCTCCAACCTTCCATTTTCCACTGGGGTTTCTTCTTTAAAATTGCAACAGTGACTTATCCATTGACTTATATTAAGCATGTGGTCGTGTTCCCACTCTGCACACAGCCTCCGTGGGGTTCCTAGATACTCACCTTGGGTGGTTCCTTGGGTCCCAGACTCTTCTGCATCTTCTGGGTTCATTCTTGACTTAAGTCGTGGTTCGCATTCCACTATTTTAGTATATGGTTTGGTCTCCCACTGGAGCCCACTGTGTATTCTGTGCTACTTACGTATTCTATAGACAATTTATTGTGTGTATTGTGTTTATATCTCCGGGTAGTAGATAATACATTGTGTTAGTGAGTGTTAATAATAAATACATATTTTTATAACTACACTGTGTGGTTCTTTTTCACTTAATTTATACCATAAGATTAAGTACTGGTAAAACAAGCTGCTTTACACTCCTTCTGGACTATGCCTGAAGGCTGCTCTTCACAGCTACCACTTAGAGAGCTTTCTAAGGTTGTCTAAGAGCACTAAAATCGCCATAAGGGTTGTCTGGATTAGTGCAGGGTGCTACACCTACATAAGTGAGCACCATATACTAAGCCAGCCTCTCACATTGGTGTGCAGCGGTTGGGATTCAAGCCTGCATTGTTTTACCATGTAATCTAGGTGTGGATTAATTGAAAAACCATCACTAAGCATTAGGCACATATAAATACTTTATAGAGTAAGTAAGCTCTACTGAAGTTTTAGATTGGTTGCTAAGGGTCCAGCACAACCCTTTCTCCAATCTTAGGAAGTAGTTTACACTAGGGTAGGTAGGTGCAACACCAGACTACACCTAGACACCATGTCTTGAGTGATGGACCTCAATGAGGCCCAGTCCTCTAGATACAGTGGTCTTAAGTTCCAGGAACTAAGGACCCTGTGTACCTCTAGGAAGTTGAAGACAGGTAGCAACCCAACCACTAAGCATCTCTTAGAGTGCTTATCATAGATGATTTCCAGACCCTGACAGGTCAGGAGATCAGGACACAGTCGGTGGGGATGCCCCAGAAGGTGGGACAGGAGGGGGTTCCCCTAGTGGCCCTAATTTTGAGCAAGACCAAGAGGAGTCTGAGGACCTCACATTGGTGAACTCTGATCCCCCAGGGAATAGTGCAGATGGTACAGAGGGTGCCCCTAGTAGTAGGTCCCCTTTATTCCTCCTGGGAGGGTTCAGAGCAGACAGAGGAGGTCTATATCTCCCTCTGTCGAGTCCAATACTTCAGATACTCCCTTAGGGACCTCAATATCTCGCAAGAAGGAGGACTCCTTGGAAAGGGAGTACAATATGATCAAACTTGAGAGTATTAGACTCAAGCTCAGGCAAGATCAGTTGGCACTTGACAAGGAGGCCCTAGAAGTACAGAAAGCTAGGAAGCAACTGGGAATAGAGGGGCACATGCATCAAGAAATGCTTTTGCGAGTCCTTAATTGCGATTATTAAGGAATCGCAATTAGGGACTCTCAAAAGCCTATGCATGTAGAAATCGCTATTAAAATAGCGATTTCTAAACATTCCTTAATTGCGACTCGCAAATTGCGAGTCGCAATTAAGGAATGGCTTCCCAATAGGTACTCGCAAATTTCGCATGCAATTTCAAGGGTGCAAAGGTGTCAAAATGACACCCTGTTGCACCCCTGAAATTGTGATGTGCACCATGTTACGCACACACATGCCCCAAGGGCATGTGTGTGTGTAACCTGAAACCTTGAAAAATGCACTTTAGTGCATTTTTCAAGGTTTTTGCAAAATACAGACCAGAGTAATTTCTCTGTATTTTGCAGCCCCAAATAGCGAATTCGCTATTTCTAAGGGGTACATGCATTGCATTTAAGGAATCGCAAATTGCAATTCCTTAAATGCAATCACAATTTAAGAAATCGCAATAAATTGCGATTTCTTAAATTGCGAGTGCCTTTCACTTTGATGCATCGCAAAAGGCCATTTTGCGGGCGCAAACGGCCGATTTTTGCGAATCGCACCGTTTGAGCTCGCAAAAACCGTTGATACATGTGCCTGAGAGTCCCATGGTGGCAGCAAAAGTGTCCCTAAAATTAGGGAACTGTCCTTTGACACTAGGAACCTGAGCAGGATAGTCCCTCTTTACCAGGAGGGGGATGACATCCATAAATGGATCACTGCTTTGGAGAAGGCCTGTAAAGTTCAGAAGGTCCCTCAAGTACAGTGGCTCTTCTTTGCTAACAAAGGAAGAGATAAGCTCCTCGCTGTTAGAGAAGAGGATGCTGACAATTATTCAGTCCTGAAGAGTGCCCTCATAGAAGGGTTTGGCTTAACCACTGAGCAATACAGGATTAAGTTCAGAGACGCCCAGAAGGCACACACCCAGGACTGGGTAGATTTCATTGATAGTGCTATTAAGGCTCCGGAAGGCTGGCTTCATGGAAGCAAGGTACAGTACTATGAAGGATTTTCCAATTTGATAATGAGGGAGCACATCCTTAATAACTGTCAGAACCAACTACTGCACCAGTACCTGGTGAAATCTGATCTGACCTCTCCCCAAGAATTGGAAACAAAGGCAGACAAATGGGTCTGCACCAGGGTTAAGCAGGAAAACCATGGAGGTGGTGGTGACCAGAAGAAGGATTCTTCCAAAGTCCAAGAGAAAGGTGGGGATAAGTCTAAAGAGAAGTCCTCTGAAGGTCCCCAAAAGTCTTCCTCTGGGGGTGGGTCCCAAATTCCTTCTTCCGCTGGAAAGAAACCTTATTGCTATGTCTGCAAAGAGAAAGGACACAAGAAATGGGACTCCAATTGCCCCAAGGCCAGCAATAAGAATATCCCTACTGCAACTACTCCTACTTATAATACTACTACTACTACTACTACTACAGCATCCCCGTTCTGTCCTCCGGGACTTCCTTGTCTGATCTTTGTTCGCAGACCCACCACCACCCCGGTATTGCTGGGGTATCTATTCTAAGGTAAGGAATCTGTCACTAACGTGTCTCATTCAGATGCACAAGTTACTAACTTGTGTAACGATATATCTGTAAGAGACAGTAGTTAGTGACAGATTCCTTACCGCCCCACCCATCCTCCCCGTTCTGCGAACTGATTTCTAGGGTTAAGGACATCCCTTTCAGGGCCCTAGTATTTTTCAGACACCTATGTCAGCTTCTTGCATGGCTCTGCGTTCCTGGCGCGGAAAGTCGTGTACAGAACTGACGTCAGCGCGCAGGGGCGTCGTCTAAGTACTACCCGCGACGTCATCCCGGCGATCACGACGCCGACGACGGACGCGGAGCCGCACGACGCCGCCTACCGACGCGCAAGGGTACTGCTACGCAAAAACTTTCCGGATCCAGCCTGACGCCTGGGGATATTCTAAGGTAAGGAATCTATCACTAACGTGTCTCTTTCAGATATAGGAGGATCTAGACCTCCCCTGTATTCTCTGTACCCTCCCGAGGGGAATAAGGGGGACCTACCTCTAGGGACACCCCATGTACTATATGTACTATTCCATGGGGGATCAGAGTTCACCAAGGTGGAGTCATCAGACTTCTCCTGGTCAGGCTCAGAATTTGTGTCACTGGGGTGAACCACCCCTGCCCTATCTTCTGGAGCCACCCCACCCACATTGTTCTGCCCTTCTGACCCACAAGCTTTCAGGAGGTCATCCTGCTGCAGCAGCTCTAAGAGTTGGTGAGTGTTAGGGTTACTACCTATCTTTAACTTCCTTGATGCAGCCAGGTTCCTAAGTTCCTGGAACTCAAATCCAGAAGACTGGGACTCACTGGCTTCTCCCGACTAAAGACATGGTAAACTAGGCATAGTATGGTGTTGCACCTACCTACCCTAGTGGAAACTAAACTTAAAAAGGATGGTAGAAAGGGTTGTGCTATACCCTCAACTAGCAATCCAAACAGTTCAGTAGAACTTACTACTTTACAAAAAGTATTTATATGTGCCTAATCCTAGTGATGGTTTTTCCTCTAATCATACCTAGATTATCTGGTAAAACAGTGCAGGCTTAAATTCCATCCGCTGCACACCAACGTAGGAGGGTGTCTTAGTATATGGAGCACACCTATTTAAGTGAAGCATCTTGCACTAATAAAGACAACCCTTATGGTGATTTTAGGGGTCTTAGACAACCATAGAAAGCTCTCTAAGTGTTAGTTGCGGAGAGCAGCTTTCAGGCTTAGTCCAGAAGGAATGTTAAGCAGCTTGTTTTAACAGATTTAATCATGTAGTGTAAGTTAAACATTAAAAAAACAACACAGTGTAGTTATAAAAATATGTCTATTTATTACACAACACACACTAACACATTGGTATAGCTCCTATGCATGACACTGACCACTGGTACACAAAAGTAGGGCCATCAAGGGAGTCCCTTACTCTAGAAGTCAGATCGCAGAACGGGGACGATGGGTGGGGCGGTAAGGAATCTATAACTAATATATGTCTCTTACAGATATATCGTTACCGAAGGTAAGTAACTTGTTCATCTGAAAGAGACTATTAGTTATAGATTCCTTACCTTAGAATAGATACCCCAGCAATACCAACCCCGGGGTTGGGTCTGCAAACTAAGTTCACACCAGAAAGTCCTGGAGAACTGAACAGCCAAAGAAGCCGTCTCTCCGGACTTGACTATCCAGGCAGTAATGTTTTGTGAGCGTGTGCAGTGATGCCCACGTGGCTGCCTGGCAGATGTCACTGAGGGGGACTCCACGTCCGAAAGCAGTAGTGGCTGCCGTCGCCCTGGTGGAATGGGCGCACAGTCCTACCGGAGGCTCCTTTTTTTGCATAGGAATAACAAATCTTAATGCAAAGGACGACCCATCAAGAGATGACCCGTTTTTGCACGGCCCGACCTTTCTTGGTGCCCACAAAGCCAACAAAGAGTTGATCGTCTACCAGGAATTGTTTTGTGCGATCTAGATAAAATGATAATGCACATTTTGGATCCAGACGGTGGAGCTTTTCCTCCTCCTTGGAAGGATGAGGGGGTGGGAAGAAGGTGGGCAAAGTGATGGTCTGTCCTATGTGGAAAGAGGTAACCACTTTGGGTAGAAAAGAAGGCCTAGCTCGAAGGACAACCTTGTCCGGGTAGACAGCAAGGAAAGGAGGTTTAGTAGATAGCGCATGAAGCTCACTCACCCTGCGAGCAGTGGTGATGGCAACCAGAAAAGCAGTTTTTATAGCCAAGAGTCTGAGAGGACAATTATGCAGTGGCTCGAAAGGAGCGCACATTAGGTAAGTTAAGACAAGATTCAAGTCCCACTGGGGCATTACGAAAGGAATAGGAGGAAAGAGGTGAGTAATGCCCTTAAGAAACCGATTTACAATAGGGGATTTAAAAAGAGAAGGCTGATCAGGAAGGTGAAGAAAGGACGAAATGGCCGCAAGATAGCCTTTAAGGGTGCCCAGAGCAGAGCCCTGTTGGGCCAAAGAAAGTATGAAGAGGAGAACCTCAGAAAGAGGGGCAGAAAGGAGAGCCACAGCCTTTGCTTCGCACCATGCCACAAATTTGTTCCATCTACAGGCATATACTGTTTTAGTAGAGGGACGCCTGGCTGCCAAGATGACATTACAGACTTCGGGAGGGAGGTCGAGAGCTGTCAACTGTCGCCGCTCAATCTCCATGCAAGGAGGTAGACGCTGGATAGGTTCGGGTGGAGGATCGTCCCCTGCTGCTGCGACAGAAGATCCTCCCAAAGAGGCAGACTGATCAGAGGATTGATGGCCAAGTTCAAGAGCTTAGGATACCAGACTCTTTGTGCCCAGTCCGGAGCCACAAGAATGACTTGGGCCCGGTCGTGCTAGATCTTCTTCAGCACTCTGGCCAGAAGTGGTATAGGCGGAAAGGCGTATAGAAGACCGCAATTCCACTCGCAACGAAAAGCGTTGCAGAGCGAGTCCTGCCTTGTAAATTCCAACGCGCAGAACTGCTGACATTGCCCGTTCTCTTCGGTGGCGAACAGATATAACCAAGGCTCTCCCCAATGCTGAAAGAGACCTTGCACCACCTCCGAGTGAAGACGCCATTCGTGATCCATCATGCACCGGCGGCTTAGTTCGTCCGCCCTGGCGTTCACGAAACGTGCCAGGTGTTGTATCACCAGGGACATACCCCGATGTTCCAGCCATGTCCAAAGAGGGAGAGCCTCCTGACATAGGGTCCACGACCCCACCCCGCCCTGTTTGTTGCAGTACCACATGGCGGTGGTGTTGTCCGTGAACACCTGCACTACCCTTCTCTTGACAGAAGGAAGGAATACCGTCAGTGAAAGAGAAATCGCCCAGAGCTTCAGAAGATTGATGTGGAGTCCGGACTCCGCCGGAGACCAGAGGACTCTGATCTCCGACTCCCCCATGTGGCCGCCCCATCCCAGGAGTGACGCATCCGCCACTACTGTGAACTCTGATTGGAGAAGGGAGAGGGATCTGCCGTTGATCCAATCCTGGTTCATTAGCCACCACTGCAACTGACTTGCAGCCCCATGCAAGATCTGGACAACATCGGAAAGCTTCCCCTGATGCTGCGCCCACTGGAACTTCAGGATCCACCAGCAGGATGCAGGAGGCCATGAGGCCCAGCAGCCTCAGGTTCTCTCACCGAAATCCGGGATTGAGGCTGAAACATCAGTATCAAAGCCCAAATATCCCGGACTCGCTGCTCCGGAGGATAAACCCGAAACTGCGCTGTATCCAGAACTGCTCTGATGAAAAGGAGCTTCTGAGAGGAAATCAGGTGCGACTTCGGCACGTTGTTGGTAAACCCCAGCGAATGCAGGAGGTCCGCCGTAGTCTGGAGGTGGGAGACCACAGCCTGGGGCGAGCCCGCCTTGAACAGCCAGTCATCGAGATAGGGGAAGACTGGAACTCCTGATCTGCGCAGATGAGCTGTGACCACCGCCATCACTTTCGTGAACACCCGAGGGGCACTGGTGAGGCCAAAGGGGAGCACGGTAAACTGAAAATGCTCGTGGCCTACCGTGAATCGTAGGTAATGCCGGTGGAAAGGCAAGACGGGATGTGAAAATAAGCGTCCTGCAAGTCCAACGCTACCATCCAATCTCCAGGGTCTAGGACTAACAAGACCTGAGCCAAGGTTAACATTTTGAACTTCTCCTTCTGGAGGAAGCGGTTGATGTCCCTGAGATCCAAGATAGGACGCAGGCCTTTGTCCTTCTTGGGTACCAGGAAGTAGTGGGAATAACAACCACAACCTACTTCTACTAGAGTCCTTGAAACGCTCGAGCGCGTTGTCCGCCTTGTCGTTAAACAGGCGACTGCCATCAAAGGGCATGTCCAAAAGTGTCGATTGGACATCCCCAGAAAAGCCAGTGGACCTCAGCCAGGCATAGCGTCTCAGGGCTACTAATGTTGAAATCGTCCTACCCAGTGAGTCGGCGGTATCCAGCCCACATCGGATGGCGACCTTTGCTGCGTCTCTACCCTCTGCGAGAGCATGGGTGAGCACGGCCCAGGCCTCCTCCGGGCACTGTGGCAGCACTTGTGCAACTGTTTCCCACACAGAGTGTGTGTAGCGGCCTAAGAGACATGCGGTGTTCACCGACCGCAGTCCTAAGCTGGCAGAAGAAAACATCTTCTTCCCAAGATGGTCCTGCTTCTTGGATTCCCTATCTGGGGGAGCAGTAGGGAACGCACGTTTGGAGGTTGAGGCTTGGACCACCAAGCTCTCTGGGGTAGGGTGTTGGGAGAGGAAAAGTGGGTCACCCGGGGCCAGGCGGTGGCATTGGGCAAACCTGTGTTGGGCTTGGACCAAGTGCCCAGAAGGATGTCAGTGAGGGCCTCATTAAAAGGCAGCAGGGGCTCTGAAGAGGCCGCTGCCAGCTGAAGCACCTCAGTCAGGAGGTTAGTCCTGACTGCCACCGTAGAAAGCTCAAGGCCCAAGGCCTCAGCAGCCCTAAGCAACACCACCACTCCTCCGTGGCCACGGTAGGGGGGAGACAGCATACCAAGGTCTGGGGAGGTATCTAGACCACTGGCATTACCAAAGTCCTCTCGCCAGTCGGGTTCCTCAAGGTGGTCTGCTAGAGGGTCACCAGACCCTCCCAGTCCTCCTCACCCTCCTCTGGCTGCCACTCAGGGCGGTAGGGAACACCAGGAATGAACAGTGGGACAAAAGTACCCTCCGACGCCGGTACCGACGTCGATTGACTTCGGTCCAGCGCCGTGTCCATATCGGGGGTGAGGCTGGGGTCGACACTGGTCGGGGGCACAACCGGTGCTGGGGGCGTCGTCACTAGAATCTGCACCAGGGAAGGTACCGTGAGGTCGACCGGCACCGATCTGGATCCAGGCCTGGATCCATGGGGGCCCTGCGGCGCCAGAGGCATCGTCCCTGAAACCTATTGGTTTTTTCAGTGAATTTCAAAGGTTTTTTAAATGCTAATTTCTAACTATAATGTCCCTGAAACCTATGGTTTTTTCAGTGAATTTCAAAGGTTTTTTAAATGCTAATTCCTAACTGTAACGTCCCTGAAACCTATGGTTTTTTCAGTGAATTTCAAAGGTTTTTTAAATGCTAATTTCTAACTATGCCTACAGAGGTAGGACATGTGCAGAAAGAGGAAAAAAAGCGCAGAAAGAAGCAAGAGAAATGCAGAAAGAGGCAACAGAAATCCAGAAAGATGAAGAAAGGTGCAGAAAGAAGCAAGAGATATGCAGAAAGAACCAACAGAGGTGCAAAAAGAGGCCTTGTTGCAAAGTCATCCTGTGTCCCCAACTTTTTGCTGACTGGTACTGGTGGTAACTGACTCTGACTAACCAGGCCGGGTGCCAGTGCTAAGCTGAAAGACACTTAGAATACAGTGAAAACACCTACATACACTCGGGTACACTGTGGGTTGGGGTACCCCTGTGATTGGCATGACCTCCCCCGTAAGGCCCTAGTACATATTAGGGCAGGGGGATTAAAACTACCTATAAGTCAGAGGTGCAGAAAGAGGCAAGAGAAGTGCAGAAAGACGCAACAGAGGTGCTGAAACAGGCAAGAGAGGTGCAGAAAGAAGCAATTTAAGTGCAGAAAGAGGCAAGAGAGGTGCACAAAGAGGCAACAGAGGTGCAGAAAGAGGCAGGAGGGGTACAGAAAGAAGGAAGAGAAATGCAGAAAGTGGCAAGAGAATTGCTGAAAGAAGCAACAGAGGTGTAGAAAGAAGCAAGAGAAGTGCAGAAAGAGGCAAGTGAGGTGCAGAAAGAAGCAAAAGCAGTGCAGAAAGAACCAATAGAGGTACAAAAAGAGGCAAGAGGGGTGCAGAAAAAGGTAGGAGAGGTGCACAAAGAGGCAAGAGAGGTACAGAAAGAGGCAGGAGGGGTGCAGAAAGAAGGAAGAAAAGTGCAGAAAGAAGCAACAGAGGTGCTGAAAGATGCGCAAATGGTGCAGAAAGAGCAAGAGAAGTGCAGAAAGAACCAACAGAGGTACAGAAAGAGGCAAGAGAGGTACAGAAATAGGCAGGAAAGGTGCAGAAAGAGGGAACAGGGGTGCAGAAAGAGGCAAGAGGAGTGCAGAAAGAAGCAAGAGCAGTGCAGAATGAACCAACAGAGGTGCAAAAATAGGCAAGACGATTGCAGAAAGAGGTAGGAGAGGTGCACAAAGAGGCAAGAGAGGTACAGAAAGAGGCAGGAGGGGTGCAGAAAGAAGGAAGAGAAGTGCAGAACGAGTCAAGAGAATTGCTGAAAGAAGCAACAGATGTGTAGAAAGAAGAAAGAGAAGTGCAGAAAGAGGCAAGTGAGGTGCAGAAAGAAGCAAGAGCAGTGCAGAAAGAACCAACAGAGGTGCAAAAAGAGGCAAGAGGGTGCAGAAAAAGGTAGGAGAGGTGCACAAAGAGGCAAGAGAGCTACAGAAAGAGGCAGGAGGGGTGCAGAAAGAAGGAAGAGAAGTACAGAAAGAAGCAACAGAGGTGCTAAAAGAGGCGCGGAGGGTGGAGAAAGAGCAAGAGAAGTGCAGAAAGAACCAACAGAGGTACAGAAAGAGGCAAGAGAGGTACAGAAACAGGCAGGAAAGGTGCAGAAAGAGGGAACAGGGGTGCAGAAAGAGGGAAGAGAGGTGCAGAAAGAGAAAAGAGGGGTGCAGAAAGAGGCAAGAGGGGTGCAGAAAGAAGCAATTGAGGTGTGGAAAGAGGCAACAGAGGTGCATAAAGACGCAAGAGAGGTGCAGAAAGAAGCAAAAGAAGTGCAGAAAGAGGCAAGAGAATTGCTGAAAGAAGCAACAGAGGTGTGGAAAGAAGCAAGAGAAGTGCAGAATGAGGCAAGTGAGGTGCACAAAGAGGCAAGGGAGGAGTAGAAAGGAGCAAGAGAAGTGCAGAAAGAGGCAAGAGAGGTGTAGAAAGAAGCAAGAGAAGTGCAGAAACAGGCAAGAGAAATGCACAAAGAGGCAAGAGAGGAGCAGAAAGAGGAAAGAGAGGTCTAGAAAGAAACAAGAGAAGTGCAGAAAGAGGCAGGAGGGGTGCAGAAAGAAGCAAGTGAGGTGCAGAAAGAGGCAACAGAGGTGCAGAAACAAGCAAGAGAAGTGCAGAAAGAGGCAAGTGAGGTGCAGAAAGAAGCAAGAGTAGTGCAGAAAGAACCAGCAGATGTGCAAAAAGAGGCAAGAGGGGTGCAGAAAGAGGTAGGAGAGGTGCACAAAGAGGCAAGAGATGTACAGAAAGAGGCAGGAGGGGTGCAGAAAGAAGGAAGAGAAGTACAGAAAGAAGCAACAGAGGTGCTGAAAGAGGGGCGGAGGGTGGAGAAAGAGCAAGAGAAGTGCAGAAAGAACCAACAGAGGTACAGAAAGAGGCAAGAGAGGTGCAGAAACAGGCAGGAAAGGTGCAGAAAGAGGGAAGAGGGGTACAGAAAGAGGCAAGAGAGGAGCAGAAAGAGGCAAGAGAGGTGTAGAAAGCAAGAGAAGTGCAGAAAGAGGCAGGAGGGGTGCAGAAAGAAGCAAGTGAGGTGCAGAAAGAGGCAACAGAGGTGCAGAAAGACGCAAAAGAGGTGCAGAAACAAGCAAGAGAAGTGCAGGAGCAAGAGAATTGCTGAAAGAAGCAACAGAGGTGTAAAAAGAAGCAATAGAAGTACAGAAAAATGCAAGTTAGGTGCAGAAAGAAGCAAGAGCAATGCAGAAAGAACCAACAGAGGTGCAAAAAGAGGCAAACGGGGTGTAGAAAAAGGTAGGAGAGGTGCACAAAGAGGCAAGAGAGGTACAGAAAGAGGCAGGAGGGGTGCAGAAAGAAAGAAGAGAAGTGCAGAAAGAAGCAATAGAGGTTCTGAAATAGACGCAAAGGGTGCAGAAAGAGCAAGAGAACTGCGGAAAAAAGCAACAGAGGTACAGAAAGAGGCAAGAGAGGTGCAGAAACAGGCAGGAAAGGTGCAGAAAGAGGGAACAAGGGTGCAAAAAGAGGCAAGGGAGGTGCAGAAAGAGGGGAGAGGGGTGCAGAAAGGGGAGAGGGATGCAGAAAGAGACAAGTGAGGCGCAGAAAGAGGCAACAGAGGTGCAGAAAGACGCAACAGAGGTGCAGAAAGACGCAACAGAGGTGCAGAAACAAGCAAGAGAAGTGCAGAAAGAGGCAAGAGAATTGCTGAAAGAAGCAACAGAGGTGTAGAAAGAAGCAAGAGAAGTGCAGAAAAAGGCAAGAGAAGTGCAGAAAGAGGCACTTGAGGTGCAGAAAGAGGCAAGAGAGGTACAGAAAGAGGCTTGAGAAGTGCAGAAAGAGGCAAGAGAAGTGCAGAAAGAGGCAAGAGAGGTGCAGAAGGAAGAGAGTGAGGTGCAGAAAGAGGCAAGTGAGTTGATGAAAGAGGCAAGAGACATACAGAAAGAGGCAAGGGAACTGCAGAAACAAGCAAGAGAAATGCACAAAGAGGCAAGAGAGGAGCAGAAAGAGGCAAGAGAGGTGTAGTAAGAAGCAAGAGAAGTGCAGAAAGAGGCAAGTGAGGTGCAGAAAGAGGCAAGAGAGGTGTAGAAAGAGGCAAGGGAGGTGCAGAGAGGCAAGAGATCTGCAGAAAAAAGCAACAGAGGTGTTGAAAGAGGCAAGTGAGGTGCAGAAAGGGGCAAGAGAAGTGCAGAAAGAGGCAAGTGAAGTGCAGAAAGAAGACAGTGAGGTGCAGTATGAGGAAGAAAGGTGCAGAAAGATGCAAGAGAAATGCAGAAAGAGGCAAGAGAGGCACAGAAAGAATTGAGGTTTGTGCACCATTAGTACCAGTTTAACACCCACATTTTGCAATAAGTAACACGTGACCATTCCAGCTTTGCAAAGGGCCTTCCACCACGCTGTAACACATGACGCTGCATTTTGGGAACATTTGAGCCGTTTGAGCTAGAAAAAAGGCATTTTTTTTTCAAATCTGCAGATTAGGCAGCAGATGATGGAATATTTGGCACATGCGGAAAATGTTTAATTATGTGAAAATTGGTGCAGCCGAACAGTCACATAATTCTAGTGGCCCTGCTCATACCTCTGACTAAGTCCAAAAGTGCTCCTCAGTGGTTCCTTCTTTTCTTGTGTCTCATTGAGTTTTTGTTTAGCTTCTATGGAAATGAGGAAGACTAAACCTGAGGTTACCACTCCACAACACAGACTACAATACCACATAATTACTCTCCAAAAGACATAATCCCACTCCACATAATTCCTATACACTAAATAACACATACTTTCTATTCACATAATTTCACTGCACAACATACCACATAATTCCACTACACACAACGTACATCCACTCTACACCAAAAAACATTGGTAAAAAACTTTTACATTTACAACACCAATAGCTCTAACTCTCGCAAATGTGAAACCTATTACATTGCAAATGCTTCTTTAACTAGTAGTCGCGTTTGCAGAGTGGTGGAGAAAGGGTGCTGGGCCTCCGACCAGCGCTCAGGAATTCCGCTGCGTAGGACTTACAGGAGGTAACAGGAGGGCTTCTTAGCCCCCAAAGTCCCTCAGGAGTAAAGTGGACTTCATCCTCCATCCCGTAGTCTGCCAGGAGGTGCGTTTGCTGAGTGGTGGAGAAGGGGGGCGTAGCCTTCGAAAACGTCTTAGCAATCCCACTGTGTGGGACTTACTGGAGGTAACAAGAGGGGTAGTACGCCCCCAAGGACATCCTTGGGGGACAACTACCCCTCCTATTACCTCCAGTAAGTCCCACACAGCAGGACTGGTAAGTTCTCATAGCAGGCCACGCCCCCTTTTCCCACCACTCTGCAAACGCGCTCCCTGGCGCGCTCTTGGATGGGGACTGAAGTCCCCTTTGCTGCTGGGGGTCTTTTGGGGCCAACTAGCCTACCTCTTACCTCCAGTAAGCCCCACACAGTAGGATTGCTGAGAGGTGGACACAGTCCACGCCCCCTTTCTCCACCACTGCAAACGCGCCTCCTAGCGCGCTCTTGGTTGGCGGATGAAGTCCCCTTTCCTCCTGAGGGTCCCTGGGGGCCAACTAGCCCTCCTGTTACCTCCAGTAAGTTCCATACAGCTGGATTGCTGAGAGTGCTCAAAGGCCATGCCCTCTTTTTACACCACTCTGCAAACGCGGCTCCTGGCGCACTGCTGCTTGGGGGATAAAGTCCACTTGTGTCCTGAGGTCCTCAGGACACAAGAGGACCTCATCGCCCCACCAGCAGTGCGCCAAGAGGCATGTTTGCAGAGTGATGTAAAAAGGGGCGTGGCCTCGGACCACCTATCAGCAATCCAACTGTGTGGGGCTTAGTGGAGGCACCTGGTGGGCTAGTTGGCCCCCGGGGACCCTCAGGAATGAAGGCGCGTTTGCACAATGGTGCAGGGAGGGGGCGGGGCCTCCCGCAACGCCGGCTTTTCTATTTCTTTTCTTTTTGGAAGGGGGCTGTGTGGCCCCCCTTCTCTTAATTATTTTTGGGACCCGGACACCCCATCCCCCGGGCCGGCCCTCAACTTGGGGATTGTGGGGGGAGTCCCAATGCCCCCACGGTCCCTGCCGTCTCCCCGCCTCCTGCGGGAGCCGGCATTGCTTTTGGGCCAAAAGCAATTCTGCTTTGCTACGTTGAAGCAAGAGCAGGTTTCCTGCTCTCGCTTCAACGAAGCAAAGCAGGAGTTTGCTATGACAGGGAGGGAGCCGTGCTCCTGCCCTGCTATAGCAAACGGCAATGTCCCGGCGGTGGGCACCCCGGGACATTGCAGGAGCCGGCCCTGGGGGGTGGCGGTCCCCGGGGCTTGGGTTGGCCTGCGAGGCCCCCCTACAGTATTAGAATAAAGCCCTGGGGAGGTAGTGGTCCCCGGGGCTTGGTGGGGCCCTTGAGGCCCCCCTGCTTTTAATTACCAATGCTCCGGGGAGGTGGCGGTCCCCGGGGCTTTTTTATTAAAATGCGTGGGGGGCCCACGCTGCCCCGGGGACCGCCACGCATCCCCGGGGCTGCGGGGGCCCCGCGGGCCCTCGCATACATTATAAACATCGGCCTGGCCCACCCGGGGGCTTATAGAAAACAAAGCGTGGGAGCCCACGCTTCGTTTTTTTTTTTTGGGGGCAGGATTTGCGCACCCAGCGCGATTTGGCCGATTTGGTTTTTTTTAAATGCTTTTTTGGGCCCTGGGGGTCCTTGTGGGACCCCTTGAACAGGCCTAGGGGGTCAGGGTGTTTCTACCCTGCCCCCTTTTCTTGTTTTTTATCTTTGTTTTACTGTTTTCTTGTGACTCGGTTACCGAGTCACAAGATGGCTGCCAACACATTCTGGTTTGGAGTGTTGGCAATCAATCAGAATTAAGCTCGTGCTTGCGAGGGTTCGCGAACCCTCCTCGGTGCTCTGATATCGATATTTTTATTTTTTCAATTTCTCAGGATCTACTGAACGGATTTACACCATTTAAAAAAAAAAGTCGCTTTCTGAACCAAGAACTACCTTTTTGCCAAATTTGGTGTAATTCAGTTCAGCAGTTTGGGCAGTAGCCTGTTTCAAAAATTCCTATGCAAATTAACATGGGGAAAACGCGTTTTGGGACCCCCCTTTTTTCTCGGCCCCCGCTCAACGAATCACCCCAAAGCTTCCAGGACAGGAGCTGACCTGAGTGAACCATTAATTTTGAAAATTTCACAAAGATTCGTCAAATGGTGGCAAAGATATTGGCAAAAGAAAGAACGCCTTTTGAATAGAAACAAGGTCCTAACTATAACTACCTACTGGCGACCGCCAGTAGGTTATATAATATATATATATATATATATATATATAGTAGAATTTTCGCCAGCTAGTCAGCGTGCAAAAAGAAGACTCGCACTCCAGGGATCGTGATCAAACAAAGTGTTATTGGCGACGCGTTTCGACCGTTACGGTCTTTTTCACAAGCCCTATATATATGTGTGTGTATATATGTGTATAAATATATATGTGTGTGTGTATATATATATATGTATATATGTGGGTATGTATGTATATATATATTCTATCCATCAGCCGACAATACATTTGATTGTGGCCAAAGCACGGCGTCATCATTCCTTGTGTGCGAGGTGATTTTGGAATATCAATCGGACCTGGCTTGGTTGGTCCGCGACCGATGACGCGCCCTCTGATTTGGAGTCGCGACGGGAGTAAGCAAGCAACAAGCGTTTTATATATATATGCATATGTATGTATATATATGTGTATATGTATGTATATATGTATGTATATGTTATGTATGTATATATGTGTATGTGTATGCATGTATATATGTGTGTATGTACATTTATATGTGAATGTGTGTATATATGTGTGTGTATGTATATGTGTGTATATGTATGTATATGAAAATATATATGTGTATATATGTGTATGTATGTATATGCGTATATATATATATATATATATATATATGTGTGTGTGTGCACATGTGTATGTATGTATATGTGTATATGTATGTATATATATATGTGTATGTATGTGTGTATATGTGTATATGCATATGTGTGTATGTATATGTGTGTATATGTATATTTGTATATATTTATGCATATGTGTGTATATATGTATATATATGTGTGTGTATTTATGTACGTGTGTATATATGTAAATGCATGCATGTGTGTATATATATATATATATATATATATATATATGTATATACATATATGTGTATGTACATGTATATATGTATGTCTATATATGTATATGTATGTATGTGTGTATATATGTCTGTATATATATATATGTGTGTATATGTGTATATATGTGTGTGTATATATGTATGTGTATGTGTGTATGTATATATGTATATATATGTGTGTGTATATATATTTCTCATGTATTGTATCTTTTATAGATTCACATGCTTGAATCTTCCCTATCGTCATGGTGGGAGTCCCACGGTAATCGTAGCATAGCAGTGCTAAGATTTAAACTTAATTCCCCTTGAAATTCAATAGTATTCATTAACCAGTTAACATCAAAACTTCCGCCGATCAGAGCATAGACCCAGAGTATCCATACCCTTCAGGGCCACCATACCTCAGATTTCTTACCGCATGTCGTGTGTTAGGTAGTCTCCCTGAGATCTGCTCAGTCACAGTGTTTCTACTTTACCCCTTTGAACTTCCAGCTTGCAGTTCATTTTCTACGTCCATCTCTTCAGCTGAGGTACTGTTTGGGAGTGAGTGTACCTTTTTTGCTTTTTCTGCAAAATGTCTGAGTCTAAAAAAGGGTTGGTTCGGCCCTGCAAGACTTGTGGAAAGTCCAGGCTCTACTCTGAGGACCCACATAAGGAATGTCTGTATTGTCTGTATCTGGACCATAAGCCCAGAGACTGTAGGTACTGTTGTACTTTCTCTTCTAAAACCCTCAAAGGGAAGGCTGCTCTCTGACTATAAAAGAGGAAGTCTGCTAAGGAAGAAAACAAGTTACTTACCTGTAACTTTGGTTCTCCAGTATTGGAAGCTTTCATAGATTCCCATGCTTGGAATCATTCCCCGTCGTCGAGATGGGAGCCTCGGTAATTATATATATATATATATATACAACAGTAGTAAATAACATTACAAAAGAGAAACAGGCCTAGGCCTAATCCCATTTTGTAGTCAGACCATGTCTTTTTGTAAAAGAGACCAAAAAGAATCATTAGCCAATCAGAGCAGCCTCACCCTCTAGAACCTTGGTGAAAGAACCTCAGCTCCTCAGATTTTCGTATACGTTGTGAAAACATACACAGATAGAGGCTGAGCTTTCCCAGGGGAGAAGGGTGGGTCGCATGGGAATCTATGAAAGCTTCCAATACTGGAGAACCAAAGTTACAGGTAAGTAACTTGTTTTCTTACTCCAGTATTGGAGCTTTCATAGATTCCCATGCTTGGAATCAGAGTAGCTAGCAGTAAGGATACACATTTTCCATAAGACATTGTTTGTCCGAAAACACATTATCTAAATACATGCTTTACAACTAGCCGAAGGCATAGATAAATTAGTGCATTTATAAACAAGAAAAAATGTGTATAAAGCAGATAAAAGAAGGAAGGAGGGTAGCAAGGGAAAGCTCACCACTCATTGGAAGAGGTTCCTCAGAACTGCCTGTCCCACCGCCGCGTCGTCTTGGAGTGATGACTCCAGGCAGTAATGCTTCGTAAAGGTGTGAGTGCTGCTCCAAGTTGCAGCCCTACAAATGTCCTTGATCTGGACACCAGCAAACAACGCAGCTGAAGATGCCATAGATCTTGTCGAATGTGCTCGGACAATACCCTCCAGGGGTTTGCCCGCTGCTGTGTGACAGTATCGAATAGCGTTCACAACCCAGCGAGATATCCCCTGTTTGGAAATGGGAAATCCCTTGCGGGGAGCGCTATATGATACAAAAAGTTGTGAAGACTTGCGGAAAGACTTAGTTCGGTCCAGGTAAAATTTCAAACATCTTTTTAGATCCAGAGAGTGAAGAGCTCTCTCAGCCGGCGACGTAGGCTGAGGAAAAAAAGCTTTAAGGATCACTGGTTCATTGAGATGGAAAGAAGAAGGTACTTTAGGAATAAACTTAGGATTAGTTCTCAAGATGACAGTATTTCCCTTGAACTGAAGGAAGGGTTCCTGAATTGTAAGAGCTTGTAATTCTCCTATTCTCCTGGCTGAAGTGAGGGCCAACAACAGAGCCACCTTCCAGGAGAGGAACTTGAGATCCGTCCGATGAATCGGTTCGAATGGATGTCTCATAAGTTGAGAAAGAACCAAATTTAATTGCCACGAAGGCGGTGGAGGCTTCACTGGCGGAAACACCCTGAAGAGGCCCTTAAGAAACTGTTTGACAATTCTGCTTGACCAAAGAGAAGGCCCAGAGGACGTGCGTCGAAAACGAGAAACTGCTGCTAAGTGCACCTTAATGGATGAAAGAGCCAAACCTGCCTTAGCCAAGGACAGGAAATAAGGAAGGACCTGGTGTGGTTCTGATAAGAAAGGATCCAAACTATTGCTTAGACACCATATACTAAAACGCTTCCATTTCAAGCGGTAGGTCCTGTTCGTGGAAGGCGCTCTCGCCTGCGAAAGGACATCCTTAATTTCTTCTGGAAGATTTAGGTGAAGAAATTCCCGCTGCTCAGGAGCCATGCTGAGAGCTGTAACGAACGAGGATCTGGGTGCAGTATCTGACCCTGAGACATTGTAAGAAGATGCGGAATTGGTCGCAGTTGAAGAGGATGGTCCAAGGAGAGAAGGTGAAGTTCGGTGAACCAAAACTGCCTCGGCCAGGCAGGAGCTATCAGGATCATCTTGCACCGCTCCGCTTTCATCTTCTTGAGTAATCTGGGAATTAGCGGAATGGGGGGAAAGGCGTAGACAAATGCGCCTGACCAGGCTATCGAAAGCGCATTCCCCAGTGACCCTCGATGGTGTAGTCTGCTGGCGTAACACTGGCATTTCCTGTTCTCTGGTGTGGCAAACAGGTCTATGGAAGGTCTGCCTCACCGGCGAAACACCCTCTCCAGCGTTGTCTGATCCAGTTCCCACTCGTGTGTAACAGACTTCAGCCTGCTGAGCCTGTCCGCCTTGTCGTTTAGCACTCCTGGCAAATGCTCTGCTTTCAGAGAAATCCCCTGAGAGATAGCCCACTCCCAAATTCCTTGGGCTTCTTGTGACAGAGGTAGAGACCTGGTGCCGCCCTCCTTGTTGATGTAGTGCATAGCTGTAGTATTGTCCGTCCGGACAAGAACCGACAGACCCTGCAACCTTGGAAGGAAAGCTTGAATTGCTAGACGTATCGCTGTCAACTCCAAGAGGTTGATATGAAGGAGGCGCTGTTCTGGAAGCCAGTGACCACTGACTTGCAGATCCTGTAAAACTGCGCCCCAGCCCTCTAGTGACGCATCCGTCGTTACCACCTGAGGTGATGGAGCGGCTACGAAGGATAGACCTCGGGACAAATGTTTTTGTTTTGTCCACCATAGAATGGCCTGGCGCATGTCCTGAGTGATCCGAAGCTTGTCGTTGAAGGATCCGCTCACTTGTTTCCACTGTAAATCCAGGAGCTCTTGCAGGGGACGCATTCGCAACCTGCAGTGAGGTATCAAGGGAATGCAGGAGGACATCATCCCCAGCAGGGATTTGTAGAGGCGAACAGAAAGATACTTTTTTCTTCGCACTAGGTGGGCCATTGAGATTAGATTCCTTTGTCGTTCTAGAGAGGGAAAAACCTTGCTGAGAGATGTGTTTAAAATCGCTCCTAGAAACTGAACCTTCCTGGAAGGGCGAAGAGAAGACTTGGTGGCGTTGAGAGTCAAGCCCAGATTGGAGAAGAGGCTGGTGCAAGAGACAACTGCCTCCGCTGCTGCTTCCTGGAAGGAGCTTTTAGCAACCAGTCGTCCAGGTAGGGAAAGACCTGGAAATGATGTTTCCTGAGAAATGCTGCTACCGGTGCCAGCACCTTGGAGAAGACTCTCGGAGCTGATCGAAGGCCAAATGGAAGTACTTTGAATTGGAAATGGCTCTTGGCGACTGTAAACCGAAGAAACCTCCTGTGGGCCGGATGGATGGGTATGTGGAAATATGCATCCTCGAGATCGAGAGTGGCCATAAAATCTCCCGTGTTGAGAAGACGTAGAATGTCCTGGAGAGATACCATCCGAAAGGATTGTTTTGTGAGATAAGTGTTGAGCTCCCTGAGGTCGAGGATAGGTCGCCATTTGTCCAAAGTCTTCTTTACCAGGAAGAACCTGGAATAGAAACCCTTGTTCCTCTGGGATAAAGGAACCGGCTCTACTGCCCCCTTGATCAGCAGTTGATGAACTTCGAGCTGAAGAAGACGCAGATGTTTCATGGAAATGGCGGAAGGAGCTCTGAATGGTGGTAGATGGACGAACTCCAGGTTGTGGCCACTCTGAATGATGCTTAGGACCCAACGGTCTGAAGTAATCCATTGCCAGTTGTGTAGGTAACGAGACACCCTGCCTCCTACAGATGTCTTGGAGGAGGAGGAGGGCACAGCGCAAAGAGCCAGGTCGCCGCTATTGCCTCTTAGAGGCGTCTCGTCCCTGACGATTTTGCTTTCCCCTAAAGTTGGATCTGGAGAAAGATGATGTCTGGCCTTGTTTTTGGTTGTAAGAAGGCCGATAAGACTGAGATGTGGGGGCATAAGAGGAATATCTCTGTTGTTGGTAGGATCCTCTGTATGAAGGAGCACCCCTGCCTCTAGCTCCACGAAATGGGACTTTCCGGTACTGAAGGGTCCCCAATGACCTAGCAGTCTCAGTGTCTTTTTTAATATCTTGGAGAGCGTCATCAATGTGCTTTCCAAATAAAGCTTCCCCATCAAATGGGAGGTTCAGGATCTTATTCTGCACCTCTGGCCGGAACCACGTTGCCTTGAGCCAACCCTGTCGACGAAGCACAGCTGCCCCTGCCAGGGAGCGGAAAGATGTTGTAGCGATGTCCATCGCACAATCAATGATCTCTGCAGATGTTAGTTCTCCTTCAAGTAGGATCTTCTTTGCTTCCGACTTAGCCGTCTCAGGCAACTGATTCAGATAAGGTGAAAGGTCGCACCACAATTGGCGGTCGTATCGTCCAAGTATTGCTAGCGCATTTGCGGCTCTAATCAGCAGACTTGCCATAGAGGAAAATCGTTTCCCTGCATTGTCCAGGCGCCTGCCTTCTTTGTCTGGTGGTGTGGTCAGGGGCGCTGAAGGATTCTTTGATTTCCTCTGCGCTGCCTGGGAAATGACTGAATCCGGCTTTGGTTGACTAGTCAATGAGGCTGGACTGTCATCAGAGGCCTTATATTTTTTGTCTAAGCGTGGCAAGACTGGGACCACTGTAGCTGGATTTTTCATGGTCCTTAATCCTTCTTCCCATACGTGAGATACTATGGGAATGGAACGTATCATCCTCTTACTCGGCTCCTTAAAATCATATAGAAAGCACTCAGTTTGAACAGAGGGCATAGGAAGTTCAAAACGTAGAGAAGCCCTCTCCATCAACTTGTGAAAACCCCCAATGTCAGCAGGAGGAGAATCCACCGGGGCAGGAGTTGGCGAAGCGGGATCCGGAATCACATAGTCATCCCACTCCTCTCCATCATCCTGCTGTACCAGTTCACCTTCCTCCTCCTCTGAAGAAACCTCCTGGGGTTGAAGAACTGCCTCTGTTGGGATTTGTGGACGAGTCGATGGAGGTGGTGAAACCATTACCATGGGTTGAGGAGTATGCACAGGCTGTGGTATGATAACAGGTTGTGGAGGATGCGAAGACAACCTCTGACGATAGTCTAGAAGCATCCCCTGTAAGTCCGCTAACAGCGAGGTGGGAACAGACACCATCTGTTGCTGAACGTTTTCCTGAGTTGGATATTGCTGCTGTGGAGCAGTCTGCTCTTGATAATAATCACCCTCAGAATCCGTTTCCTGACATTTCACCAGAAGCTGGGAAGGGCTGTTAGCATAGCCAAACTGGCTGTCATCACCATCTGAGTCCTCTTCCTCCTCCAACAACAATGCAGGTGGCAAGGGAACCACTGTCTTGGGTGAAAGCCTTTCCGGCATAACCCCTTTTCTTTTAATAGAAATCGAAATTTTCCCCGTCGACGATGTCGTCGACGGTCTCGTCGACGTGGAGGTGAAAACCGTCATCGACGACGACATCGTCGACGGAAGCACCGTCGACGAGAGAATAGATGGAATCATCGACGGAAGCTTCGACGTCGAGCTGATCGTCGACGAGACTATGGGCGTCGTCGAAACGGTCGTCGACGAGGTTAACAGCACCCCTGCTGACGTCGTCGTGATTGTCGTGGCCGTCATCGTCGACACTCTCGTCGTCGACGCCACAGTGGTAGACGGAACTGTGGCCGCAATCTTCGTCGACACCATCGTCGACACCGTGCTCGTCGACGAGCCCGTCGACACTGGAAAAGGAGACGGCGTCGACACAGGAGCATGTTTAGCCTGCGATTTCGCCGTCTTCGTCGACGAGGGTTTGCGCGTCGACGACGAGTGTGAACTCTTCTCTGAAGATTGAGAAGAAGGCTTCTTCACAGATTTTTCTTTGCCTGGGGTCGTGGAAGAAGAAGATAATGGTGCTTCCCTCTCCTTTACACCGCAGTGAGGAGATTTGATAGAACCTTGGTCCTCAGACTCCTTTGGGGTCTTTTTTGAGGCCTTAGAGGGGTGACCCAGAGATGATGAAGGGGAGCCCCTACCCCTCTTGACTGACCTTCTGGATGAGACGGCGGAAGACGACTCCTCACTGTCACTGGACACAGTGTCTTTCCTTGACTTTAACTTGTGAAGCCAGGTAAGTAAACGACCCTCACGATCCCGGAGAGTCTTGGTTGAGAAGGTGCGGCAAATCTTGCACTCCGCAGCTTTGTGGTCCGGGTATAGGCAGTATATACAGTCCTTATGCCTATCCTCCACATAAAGCCTCTTTTTCCCACAAGTGGCACAAGGCTTAAACAAAGCTTTCTTTTCTTTTTCAGACATCCTTGCCAAGTAAAAACTGAAGAAACAGCTGAAAAACAGTTGAAATAGAGCAGAGCTCTAGGAGACTCCCTTCTGCACAACGTGCGGTAGAAAATCTGAGGAGCTGAGGTTCTTTCACCAAGGTTCTAGAGGGTGAGGCTGCTCTGATTGGCTAATGATTCTTTTTGTTCTCTTTTACAAAAAGACATGGTCTGACTACAAAATGGGATTAGGCCTAGGCCTGTTTCTCTTTTGTAATGTTATTTACTACTGTTGTATATATATATATATAATTACCGAGGCTCCCATCTCGACGACGGGGAATGATTCCAAGCATGGGAATCTATGAAAGCTCCAATACTGGAGTAATCAGATTCTGAGAGTGAGGAGAAGCCACATACCACCTCCAAGAAAAGAAAGGAAGAAGGTTCTTCTTTTTCCCAAAGAGATCCTAAAAAGTCCAGATCTCAGAGTAAGGAACGAGCTGAAGAAAAGAGGGCTAAAAAAGAGCAGCCGGGACCCTCGCATGCACAGCAAAGAGCTGGCTCTGCACCTCTATCTGCACGCATACTCCATTCAGAGAGGATTCTTCAGGAAAAATCTGCCCGTCGATGGCAGCGTCGACGAGACACTCCATCTACGACCTCTGTCTCCACTGGATAAGGCATGCTGCCGATGGTCTCGTCAGTGACTTCTACGAATTCGACGGTCAGGACAACGACGGCCGTAGCATCATTGAAGACGGACGTGGTGTGTCATCATTGGCGGAAGCTGTAAGGCCATCTCCGTCAACAAGATCTTCACCGTCGACAGTCCTGCTTGGCGCCGCACCATCGACGAGCAATTCCACTCTGATGACACAGTCAGTTCTACCGTCGACGGTAGCGCACACGATCCCTTTGACGGGCCCGTTGATGGCTCAGTCAACGAAGGGAAAAGACATGGCTATTCCAAAGGTGAGCCCATCTCTTTTACAGAACTTCTCTAAGATCTCTCCATTGCCCTCTACACATCTCTTGGACTTCCAGGAATCAGTGGATGAGGGTCCTTACGGTCCTGCATATAGCCCCTCACAGCTCAGAGTCAAGTGCCAGGAGTCTGAGGACGAGGAAGCACTGGATGACCCTTCTACATATCTAGAGGGTGAATATTCCTTCTCTGACACAGGACGTCCCAGCGTTCAACGCTTTGACACATGTCAAGAACAAACCTGGACCTGCTGAACCCTGAAAACTACAGACCGATTTCAAATGGACCTTTGCTAGGCAAACTGATAGAAAGAGCAGCTTTAGCCCAGATGTCACAACTCATTGAAGAGAATGCCATACTTTCAGACTTCCAAACAGGATTCCATCCAGGAAGAGGCACAGGATCTGCCCTCCTTGCCATCTGGCATGACCTGAAGAACACAGTTGACTTCAAAGGGGTTGCTGCACTACTTCTCTTTCACCTCTCGGCTGCCTTTGACACGGTTGACCATGACACTCTGATACAAAGACTCTACTAAGCCGGCATAGAGGGGACTATTCTAGACTGGATCACGTCCTACCTTCGCAACAGAACTAATGTCATCCATACCCCACCTTTCTCGTCCAAACCATACTTAAAAAAAGCAGGGGTCCCTCAAGGCTCTATTATCTCGCCCATGCTTTTCAACATCTAAATAAAGTCATTACCGGCACTGATCAATCAATTACATCTCTCGTGCTATAACTATGCAGATTGACACACAAATACTCCTTCAATTGCAATGCCGCAAAAGACATTGGAAACTCAACAATTTTCAGTTGTCTCAGAGCCGTGGATCAATGGATGACGTGGAGCCATCTTAAATTGAATGCTTCCTAAATGGAAATACTCACGTGTGGCGAATGGAAACATTATGACCCTGGCCTGATGATCTGGTAACACCGCCTAAAATATTGAAGGAAGTAAGAAACCTCGGAATGACCATGGACTCCAAGCTATCGATGAATGCCCAAGTGGACAAACTAGCAAGATCAAGCTTTGTTACTATAAAAACTCTGAGACAAATCTTCCCTCATTTGGGATTTCCACACAAGGTCCAGGCTACCATCTCCCTTGTTTTGTCCAAAGTCGATTACCCCAATAGCCTCTACCACGGATCACCTTTAACGACCATGAAAAGACTACAACGGATTCAGAACTCGGCTGTCAGACTACTCTTACATATAAAACCGCAAGACCATATCTCCCCTGGCTTGAAAGCCCTGCATTGGTTACCAGTTGCCAGAAAATCCACGTTCAAGCTGCTTTGTATCACTCACAAAGTGATACATGGAACAGGACCACTCTTCATCAGGAATAAAATCACCAAACACATTCAACAAAGGAACCTCCGCTCTAGAGTGGCACTTCGCCTCAAAATCCCAAGATACAAGAAAAAAACAGTGGGTGTCACATCATTCTCTGTTCAACCAGCCAAACTATGGAACTCTTTACCCCTAACATAAGATCCACAGATAACCACCTTATCTTTAGAAAACTACTCAAGAATTGGCTCTTCTCCACATAAACACCATACGCACACAGATAGAAATATACAGCATATCTCTCTGTATACAAGCATTTATTTGTCCTATAGATATGTACCTATATATCTGTATTTATTTGTATAATCATGTAGAATAATTCTGTTTAAAAAAAATAAAATAGTATATACAGATATTCATTAGTTCTGCATAACAAATGTACATATTACTAATATTATTCTGTTTTAACATGTATATAAGTGACTCCATAAATAAGTAAATCTTTTCATCATAACTATATATCTACAATTGCTTCACTATTTACCTACAAAAAAAGATATATATATATATATATAAATAAATAAATAAAACTAATTTACAGTACAACAACACTTGAAAGCCAGTTTATTTAATGCATCTTTAATCTACAATTACTACCTTCCTTTATGCATCTATATACCTTCCATGTACTTATGGATCTTTATCTTTATTGCTTTATGATCTATATATTTATTACTTTGACTTATTTATTACTTTTCTTCTAATTCAGCATATCAAATGCACTACCCTAACTTTCAACCCATACCACTCTCAATATATCCTCTACCTTAACTCTGACTCATCTCAAACCTCTTTCTACTACTCTTTGCAATGCACTACCCTATTTCTCACCCAATACCTCTTTCAATATGGCTATTACCTCCACTCTCTCATTCATCCCAAACCCATACCACTACTATGATCCCCAAAATAACCCTTTCGATACTCTTCCCTACTCCACCCCTCCTCGCATCATCTTATACCTCTTTTTACTATTCCGATCCCCCAAAACAAGCCTTTCTAAATCCTCCCTCTGACTCTTCCCCCTCCACCTCCCTTTTACTCATACCCCTCCAACTCCCTTTTACTCATCCCAAGCCTTCTCCTACTGCTATGAGCTCCAAAACAAACAAAAAAAAATCTAAATACTTCCCTTCTATCCATCCACTATCCTTTTAAATCCAAATAGCAGACTAACATGTCCACTACTCAAATTAATTTCATACTTCACTATACTAATTCACCACTAACACTGTATGGGTTCCAGAGTAGCGTGTTACTCGCAGAAAAAAAACTTCAACACCCCCACAAGGGGTAGCAAGCACTATATATTGGTGAAGGAACTTTCCGGCGCAGCTAACCAAGCTCCCCCTCCGATTCTCACGGAATCGCAATGTGAGGACCTTGCATTGTTTTTTTTAAATAAAGTAGAGAAAATTTACTCAGCATTAAATACTACAAATGCTACTACCACACAGCTAATTTTAACTGCCCCCCCTCTATCTAATACTGATTTTCAGTTGGAGGTTCAACAGGAGACCTGTCTGAGTAAATTAGAGCATTGGCTTCCGCTAGATATCACTTCTTTTAGTCAGATTTTAGGGAGCCTAAACTCTGGTTCTCCTTTAGATCTGCTTCCTGCTGCTGTGTTACAGAAAACTGAGCTACCTGCCATGAGGTTGATCATGGAGCTACTGAACGCATCCTTGCAGGAAGCCGTGATTCCACCTGAGTGGAAACATGTTATGATTCTTCCGCTTTTAAAGAAAGCGAATGCTGATCCGACACAGCTGTCTAACTTCCGCCCCATTTCTTTGCTTCCAATTTTTTCTAAAATTTTAGAAAAACAGGTGAACTTGCAATTAACTCAGTACGTTGAGTCCCAAGGGCTTTTACATCCCTCTCAATCAGGCTTTCGGAAAGGCTTTTCAACAGAAACCACGCTTCTGGGAGTCACTGAGATGTTGCGCAGTCGTTTAGATGCAGGTGACACTGTGGCACTCATACTATTAGATTTGAGTGCCGCTTTTGACACGGTATCTCACACTGTGCTATTGCAAGCCTTACGATCCATTGGCGTGGTTGGGCCTGCCTTGCAATGGCTGGCGGATTTCTTGGAGGATCGTACGTATCAGGTCTTCTCCTCAGCCGCAACTTCTAAAACCCACACATCCCCCTATGGGGTACCACAGGGCTCCATTCTTAGCCCTCTATTATTTAATATTTATGTGAAACCTCTGGCGGACACCGCTGCTGAGGCAGGGTTGTCGATTTTTTCTTACGCTGACGACACCCAAATAATTTTCTCCCTTTCTGGTGAAGGAGCGTCCAAACCATCATCCCTTCAAACAGGGTTACGTAAAATTGCATGGTGGATGCAAGCCAACTCACTAAAACTTAACGGGGAGAAGACTGAGCTGTTGATATTGGGGAAAAATAAAGAGCTTTGGGGTCCCCAACACTGGCCACCTGAACTGGGTGCCCTTCCTCTGCCCATCCACCAAGCCCGTAATCTGGGTTTCATTATGGATGATCAGCTTTCTATGAAACATCAGGCGGTAAAGGTGGCCGCAACCTGCTTTTGCATCCTTAGATGGCTCAGAAAAATTCTGTGGATGATGCCAGTTTCTACTCAAAGAACTGTAGTCCAGGCTCTTGTCATCTCACGCTTGGACTATGGCAACATCCTCTTTTTGGGAGCCAATAAGGATGTGATACATAAGTTGCAGGTTGTACAAAATGCTGCAGCCCGCCTACTCTGCCACATTCCAAAAAATGACTCTATTTCAAATTCTTTACGTGAACTTCACTGGCTTAAGGTTGAAAACCGCATCAAATTTAAAACTCTAACCTATATGTTCAAGATTAAAACTGGCAAGGCCCCGGAATACTTAAACACTATTGTCCACCAATACATCCCGTCACGTTCTCTCCGCTCATCCACTCAAATGAAATTCACGGTTCCTAGGCACAGATTGTCACGTATGGGTGGCAGATCCTTTTCTTGCCTGGGTCCCACCCTGTGGAACTCCCTTCCTCTGTTATTAAGGAAAGAGACCACTTTTGTCCATTTTCGTAAGTCACTGAAAACTTGGCTATTCAATCAATAAGTTTCTTCCTTCTTTCTCTCTCTTTGGTCCCCTCAGGCGGCGCCGGGAAACCCTTGGGTATCTGTGCGCCTTATAAATTCAAAATAACATAACATAACATATAAATGCAAACCTTTTCCCCTTCTCTATCCCTCCACTATCCTTCTCAAGCCAAATAACTGACTAACATATCCACCACTCAAATTACTTTCATATTTTCACTATACTAATTCACCACTAATCCTTTATGGGTTCCGGAGTAGCATTCTACTCGCCGAAAAAGCGCTTCTAAGCCTCGTCAGGGGTAGTAAGCACTATATAAATGCAATTACAATTCAATACAATTCAATGTAACAGAACTGTTATGACAATTTGATGACCAAGCATTGTCCTATGTCAATGACATATACTTGACGGATGATGACTTAGCAACACACTTGGTCAGAGTAGATCACTTAACTCTAAGATTTGCTCACATGGGCTACAAATTCAATTTAAAAAAAACAAAAATTGCCTATCTCAGTGTCCTGTTCTTGGGATACAAGTTGTCAAGTAAAGGCAAAAGTCTAGCAACACTTTTCCTAGAGAAGTGTGTGCCTTTTAATACCTCCAAACATATTGAAATAAATCCAATCAATATTGGGTTTTCTAAATTTTGGCAGAACGTACATACCAGGTAATGCACAATGGGTAAAACTGTTTATGATTTAATTCATGCTGACTTTTCAAGCACACATTGGATACCAAAACTTACTGAGATTTTTCGTTCAGTACCTGCTGACATGCTAGCTTCAAAACATTTGCACACATGTGTTACCACCACAAATTTGGTGCTCCACGTAATCGTGGGAACCTCAGGTTAAACAATTGTCACATTCAATAAGGGTGACACTGTATCAGTTGCATTTAAATCACCTTTATACACTAATGCAGAGATGCTTTTTGCATCAATAGAAAAGATACTGACGGCAGTACAGACTGCTGTAGTGAAAGAAAGATCATTGACTCAGGGAAAACAAATAACTGTTGGGACCCCAATTCCACCCTTAGAGGCTGTCACAAAGACCAGCATCCCTAACGTGAAAGCTTTACATCGAAGATGGATAAAATGGGCCAATTTACTAAAAGAAACGCATGTAGATTATGTCTTCAACTCCACATTACAGACTCAAGCATAACTCCTAAATGAACATGAATATCCTCTGCCCAGTTAAATAATGCCTCTAGATCAGTATGACGTAATTATTTATACTGATGGTTCTGCCCAGCCTGCAGTTGGAACAAAAAATCAATACTCAGTCGTTTATACAGCGGTTAACGGTAAAATGAGGGATGGAGTATTCCAATCTCTTAAAACATACACACAGTCACTAGGTGATTGCTCTTCCCAGCTGGTTGAACTAAAATCTCAAATTCGGGCATTTGAGAATACAGATCCTTAATTCCCCACACGTATAGTGTGCAATTTGTATTATTGTGTCAAGTCTTACAATGAGTATCTACACTATTGGAGCCAGAATGGATTCAGAGATTCAAAGGTTATGCAATTAAGCATAAAATTCTATGGAGACAAGCGGTGAAACCGAAAGTGAGTTTGCCACGGGCTCATGTAATTCACACACTGAGACACCAACGTGTAGGAATACACGTTGCTGGGAATTCACTGGCTGATGAAGCTGCAAAGGCTGTAGCTACAGTGACTCATTCCAGCAGGGGAATAGATGGAGATATTATGAAGGTTGTCACAGCTTCGCACCGAAGGTAAGCACCCTCTTTATCTGATAGAGACTTCTATCTGCAGATTCTTTATTTTAGAATTGATATTGAAGCAATACCTCCCCAGAAGTGGGCCTGTGATCAAAGCAGAAAGTCCTGGAGGAGAGAATGAGCAAAAGGCCCATCACAATGGACCTGACTGTTCAAGCAGTGGTGCTTGGTAAACATGTCCAGAGATGCCCACATTCCAGCCTGACAGATATTCAGGTCAGGACTCCGCAAACTAGTGCAGTGGTTGCAGCTTGGATCTGGTGAAGTGAGCACACAAGCCCTGAGGGGGCTGCTTCTTGGCCAGTGCGTGGCAGATCTTAATACAGAGTACAGTCCCTCTGGAGATGATCCATTTCTGCACAGCTCTCCCTTTCTTTGCTCCGGCGAACCTAATGAAAAGTTAATTGTCAACCCAGTGTTCTGTACAGCTGGAAGGAGGAACACCATAATGCCCATTTGGACTAACAACTCTGACTGCTCTTGACCTCAAGACCAGTGGGCCTCTATCCAGGACCAGGGAAGATGGTCCCCTTATACACCATTAGGACTAGTTGGGGGAAACACCAGCCAGAAACTCTCATTCCAGAACCAAGCTAGGATTCCGTCCATCTTCCCCAGTGCACTTGTCTGGTTGGTGCAAGGGTGGTGATTCCAGATGTGGTAGCTAGTGCTGGTGGACTCCTCAGTGTCCCAGGGCGGCACTGCTATAGCTGCCGATGTCAGCACGCCCAACTCTGCCGTATTCCTTTATCTTTCCCTTCTCTGCAATGGGAAGGGAGGGGGCGGCACTAGCAAGCAGGCGCTGTTCACTGCTACTTCTCAGCACAACTCCTGGCTGCTAGGCAGCTGTACGAACTTGAGATGTAAGCAGAGCCTCTATTGGCTCCTTCAAGCAGTGCGAGAGATTAGTTCCTGCACGGTCTTAGCTTAGTTATTAGATGCTATCATTTCTGTGACACGCTTTGCTAGGGGTGGGTGAGCTCGCCAGTGAACTCCGCTCCGCTGGTGGCTGGCTGAGATTTTTTTGCTGCGTTCCACTAGGAGCGCGTAGTGCCAAAACTCTGCAAACACTGCCAGCGAAGTGGAGTTCACCACCCACCCCTGGCATGTGCTATACAGCTGGGAGTGCAGCACCCTCTAAAGGCTAAATGTATGGCTGCAGTTATTGTGGCCTAAAGTTATCTAAAGGAAGGTACCTGTTGTACAGTGCCCTCTAGGCAGCCGCGGTCCGTGCAGGTAACAGCTGTTGGGCCGGGTAAGGGGGGATTTGGAGGGACGATGCCAAGGGAAAATTAATTATTTATTTATTTAATTTTTCCTCGGCATCGTCCCTCGAAATCCCCCCTCACCCGGCCCCACCGCTGTTACCTGCACGGACCGCGGCTGCCTCTAGGGACTAACTGTATGGTTACATATTGTGTGATCAAAATGTGATGCTCTTTTGGGGCTGTTTTTATGATTGCATTTTCATGAGTTCTGTCTGGGACACAGTCAGGGACTTGGGCAAGGACTGGGAACTGGATAGAAAACGTACACAGAAAGAGGAGTGCAGCGCTGCCCAGGATCACACAGGGAGTCAGAGGAGAAAAAGGGATCCAAAGGGGAAGCCTGTACAAGTGAACACGATGGCTAAGACTCAAAGAATGGGCACTCAAGAGGCAATTTAGCATTCAGAATAACTACACCCAGGATGGACGTGCGGACATATATACATATATATATACACACACAACAACATTAACAATAAAGGGAATGTGGGGTAAAGCACTCATGAGCTCCACACAGTAAGACTGAAGCTCAGTAAGTTCCTCACCCACAATTGCTGTTACAGATACTGACTGCAAATACCCACATATAGGATATGCATGCAAAGGCAGGGTCTGTGGAGCTGATACCTATGGTGATTTTATAAATGTAACTCAAAGACAATACTCACAGTGAATAAGAAACACCACCTAGGTTGTCAGCTGTGCCTACGGATCCTGGCGAACAAACAGGAACACGCAAGGCTGTAACAGCAAGGGGGTAGAACTAAATACAAGCACAATAGACTAGGAGCTAGCAAGGGGGAGTCCTTAACAGGAAAGGTTGGAAATCACAGGGCACACTTGGCTGAAAGCAATTAGCAAACATACAAGGTAATAGAAGCAAGACAGCAGGAATAGAAAGTCAGTAAACTAGGAACTGGAACCAAGGAAATGGGAACAAAAGCAGGGACTGGAAAAGGATATACAGAAGGGGAGGCTACAAGGGTATACTAGAATAGTATTGAATCAGAAGACAAGAAAACACAGTAGCACTGAAGGCTGTGCTGGAGCAGAAACAAGAATTGAGCAAAAGCTCAAGAGCCAAGGTAGTACTGCAGGCAGTGCTAGTTCAGGAACAGGAAATTACTATAGTTCAGGAGTCAAGGTAGCACTGCAGGTAGGGCTAGTTCAAGGAAACAGGAAATAGCTACAGCTCAGGAAAAGGAGTCAAGAGAGCACTGCAAGCAGTGCAAATCAGGAACAAGAAATAGCTGAAGCTCAGGAACAAAGAATAACTATAGCTCAGGAACTCGGGAAACAAGGTAGCACTGCTGGCAGTGCTAATTCAGGCACAAGGAATAGCTATAGCTCAGGAATCAAGGAACAAGGATTAACTATAGCTCAGGAATCATAGAATTTCAAAAGCTCAGGAAACAAGGATCGGTCTCACCGGAACACAGCTACAATGACCAACCTTGGCCTGAAGGGAGCTGGGGCTTAAAAGAGCTCACAGTAATCACATGCATCAGGTGTGAGCAGGCTAGCAGCAGCCAGCCATAGGTGAGCTGAATTCCTCCACCCATCCTTGGCCTGCAGGGTTGGAGACGAAGCAGTGAGCAGGGAATTCTAGGTAATGGAGTTTCAGGCATGGGCAGGCAGGCTTCAGGCATGGGCAGGCTGGCTTCCACAAAACCCAGCATGGATTGGGAATGGATGTCAATTCCCAAATAGTGTCCGAATGGCTAGAAGTCAGTATATGCATGAAGGGGAGGGTTCAGAAGCTTATTATGACACTGGAGAGTCCCACACTTCATCCCCCTGGTGGTGGACACGAGAACGCACGGAGCAAGTCGTGACAATTTCAGAGGATATAAAAAAGCACATAGAAACATGTGAAGTGCTTTGTGGATACAATAACGTTAACAGTGATTACTGATCAAAGTAAACATCCTTTATTACCATTAATGCACAAGTTACTAACTTGTGTAACGATATATCTGTAAGAGACAGTAGTTAGTGACAGATTCCTTACCTTAGAATATCCCCAGGCGTCAGGCTGGATCCGGAAAGTTTTTGCGTAGCAGTACCCTTGCGCATCGGTAGGCGGCGTCGTGCGGCTCCGCATCCGTCGTCGGCGTCGTGACTCCGGGATGACGTCGCGGGCAGTACTTAGACGCCGCCCCTGCGCACTGACGTCAGTTCTGTACACGACTTTCCGCGCCAGGAACGCAGAGCCATGCAAGAAGCTGACATAGGTGTCTGAAAAATACTAGGGCCCTGAAAGGGATGTCCTTAACCCTAGAAATCAGTTCGCAGAACGGGGAGGATGGGTGGGCGGTAAGGAATCTGTCACTAACTACTGTCTCTTACAGATATATCGTTACACAAGTTAGTAACTTGTGCATCTGAAAGAGACACGTTAGTGACAGATTCCTTACCTTAGAATAGATACCCCAGCAATACCAACCCCGGTGGTGGGTCTGCGAACAAAGATCAGACAAGGAAGTCCCGGAGGACAGAACGGCCAAAGAAGCCGTCCCTCCGGACCTGACTGTCAAGGCAGTAATGCTTTGTAAACGTGTGCAGCGAGGCCCACGTAGCTGCCTGACAGATATCCTGCAGCGGAACACCGCTTCCCAAAGCTGTGGTAGCAGCCGTTGCCCTGGTGGAATGGGCACGCAGCCCAACAGGAGGTTCCTTCTTAGCCAAAGAATAGCAGGCTTTGATACACAAGGTTACCCAGCGGGAGATGGTTCTCTTGTGCACCGCCCGACCTTTTTTGGCGCCCACGTAGCCAACAAAGAGCTGGTCATCCACCCGGAAGTGTTGTGTGCGGTTGAGGTAAAAGGAAAGCGCACGTTTTGGGTCCAGACGGTGAAGCCTCTCTTCCTCTCTGGAAGGAGGCGGAAAGAAGGTGGGCAAAGTGATGGTCTGCCCAATGTGGAAGGCAGTAACCACCTTTGGCAAGAAGGACGGACGCGTCCGAAGAACAACCTTGTCTGGATGAACAGACAGAAAGGGAGGTTTGCATGAAAGAGCCTGGAGCTCACTCACCCACCGAGCGGAGGTGATGGCCACCAGAAAGGCTGTCTTCAGAGTCAGAAGACGAAGAGGACAGTTGTGCAGAGGCTCAAAGGGAGCGCACATAAGAAAGGTAAGAACCAAGTTCAAGTCCCACTGAGGCATCACAAACGGCACAGGAGGGAAGAGGTGTGTAATGCCTTTTAGAAACCTGTTAACAACAGGGGACTTGAAAAGGGAGGGCTGATCAGGAAGCCTGAGGAAGGCCGAGATAGCACAAAGATAGCCCTTGATGGTACCCAGGGCAGAACCCTGTTGGGCCAGGGAAAGAAGGAACAGAAGAACCTCAGAAAGAGGGGCAGAAAGGGGATTCACAGCCTTTGCTGTGCACCATGCCACAAACTTGTTCCACCTGCAGGCGTATACCACCTTAGTGGAGGGACGCCTGGCTGCCAGAATTACATCACAAACTTCGGGAGGCAAGTCGAAAGAAATCAACTGCCGCCGCTCAATCTCCACGCAAGCAGGTGGAGGCTGGACAGGTTCGGGTGGAGGACCGTCCCCTGCTGTTGCGACAGAAGATCCTCCCGAAGAGGCAGACGGATCGGGGGATCTACGCTCATACTGAGTAGCTCGGGATACCAAACTCTTCGAGCCCAGTCCGGAGCCACAAGAATGACTTGGGCCCGGTCGTGCCGAATCTTCTTCAACACTCTGGGTAGAAGTGGTATAGGCGGAAAGGCGTACAACAGACCGCAACTCCACTCGCGACGAAAAGCGTCGCCGAGCGAGTGCCGCCTTGGAAATTCCAACGTGCAGAACTGAAGACATTGCGCGTTCTCTTCGGTGGCGAATAGATCTAACCAAGGCTCTCCCCACTGAAGAAAGAGTCCTTGCGCCACTTCCGAGTGAAGACGCCATTCGTGATCCATCATGCACCTGCGGCTGAGTTCGTCCGCCCTGGCGTTCAGGGAACCTGCCAGGTGTTGAACCATCAGGAACATGTCCTGATGTTCCAGCCAAGTCCAGAGGCGCAGAGCCTCCTGACAGAGCGTCCACGACCCCACCCCGCCCTGTTTGTTGCAGTACCACATGGCGGTGGTGTTGTCTGTGAACACCTGCGCTACCTTCCCTTTGACAGAGGGAAGGAATGCCTTAAGTGCAAGTCGGATCGCCCAGAGCTCCAGAAGGTTGATATGGAGCCGGGACTCCGCCGGAGACCAGAGGCCTCTGATCTCCGCCTCTCCCATGTGACCGCCCCATCCCAGAAGGGACACGTCCGTCACAACTGTGTGCTCTGGCTGGGGAAGGGAGAGGGATCTGCCCATGACCCATTGCCGGTTCGAGAGCCACCACTGCAACTGTTTTGCAGTCCCCTCCGAGATCTGGACGTGATCGGACAGGTTGCCCTGGTGCTGCGCCCACTGGAACTTCAGGTCCCACTGCAGAGCCCGCATATGCCATCTGGCATGATCGACTAGCAGGATGCAGGAGGCCATGAGGCCCAGCAGCCTCAGGGTCATCTGTACCGAAACCCAGGATAAAGGCTGAAAGATCGGAATCATAGCCTGAATATCCCGGACTCGCCGTTCGGGAGGATAGGCCCGAAACTGCGTCGTGTCCAGAACTGCTCCGATGAAAAGGAGCTGTGGAGAAGGAATCAGATGCGACTTCGGCACATTGATGGAGAACCCCAGCGAGTGCAGGAGTTCGGCCGTAGTCTGGAGGTGGGAGACGACCGCCTGGGACGAGCCCGCCTTCAGCAGCCAGTCGTCGAGGTAGGGGAAGACTGAAACCCCTGCCTGGCGCAGATGAGCTGCGACCACCGCCATCACTTTCGTGAACACCCGAGGGGCACTGGTAAGGCCAAAGGGGAGCACGGTGAACTGAAAATGCTCGAGGCCTACCGTGAACCGCAGGTAACGCCGGTGGGCCGGCAGGACGGGGATGTGGAAATAAGCGTCCTGCAAGTCCAACGCTACCAACCAGTCTCCAGGGTCGAGGGCAGTCAAAACCTGAGCTAGGGTGAGCATCTTGAACTTCTCCTTCCGGAGGAAGCGATTGACGTTCCGGAGGTCCAAGATAGGACGCATGTCCTCCTTGTCCTTTTGGGCACCAGAAAGTAGTGGGAGTAGCAACCACGCCCTACTTCTGGGGTCGGAACACGCTCGATGGCCCTCTTGGCCAAGAGGGCCATGACTTCCTTCTGCAGAAGCATCAAGTGATCCCCTGACATGCGGTGGAATTGAGGTGGCATGGCTGGGGGGGCGGTCTCGAAGGGGAGGGAGTAGCCCCTTCGGACAATGTCCAAGACCCACCTTTCCGAGGTGATGGGACGCCAGTGGTGAAGGTGATGGCGGACCCTGCCCCCTACTGGCGTGCTGTGCACCTGAAAGGAGGGACTAGGAGGGCTTGGAGGCCGCGGACGGGTTGGAGGTGGTGGCCTGACCCGCACGCTGGTTGCCCGAACCGCCACGGCGGTATCCACGTCCTCGGCCACGCGAAGGTGCTTGCTGCGCGGGCCGGTGGCTGGGCTGCTGACGTGACTGGACGCCCCTTCCGTGGCCACGAAAGGGGCGAAAAGCAGAGGTTAGCGGAGGGCGCACAACAGAAAGGCCCAGGGACTTGGCAGTAGCCCGTGAGTCCTTAAAACGCTCCAGCGCATGGTCTGCTTTGGAACCAAAAAGACCGACTCCATCAAAGTCCATGAGTGTATTCTGGACATCACCCGAGAAACCAGTGGTCCTCAGCCAGGCGTGGCGACGCAGCGCCACCGTCGTTGCAAGCGATCTGCCCAGCGAGTCGGTGGTATCAAGGCCACAACGTATGGTGTACTTTGCCGCATCCCTACCTTCCGCAATGGCGCGGGTAAGCAGTGTCTGGACCTCCTCAGAACACTGGGGCAAAACAGTCGCCACCGAATCCCACAGGGAGTGGGTATATCGGCCCAAAAGGCAAGCGGTGTTCACCGACCGCAAGCCAGCACTGGAGGAAGAAAAGGCCTTCTTCCCAAATTGGTCCAGGCGTTTGGATTCCCTATCCGGAGGGGCGGTAGGGAAGGCGGTTTGGGAGGCAGAGGCTTGGACAACCAAGCTCTCGGGGGTGGGATGTTGGGAGAGAAACACGGGGTCGCCCGGAGCAGGGCGATGGCGTCGGGCCACGTTCCTATCCACAGGAGCCCATGTGGTGGGCTTGGACCAGGTGCCCAAAGAACGTCAATCAGTGCATCATTAAACGGCAGCACAGTCTCCGCAGAGGAGGCTGCCGGCTGAAGCACTTCCGTCAAGAGATTAGTCTTGACAGCCAGAGTAGGCAATTGGAGGTGCAAGGCTCCAGCTGCTCTACGCAACACCGTTGCGAAATTTGCTCCCTCCTCCGTAGCCACGGGAAGAGACAGCATGCCAGTGTCAGGGGAAGTATCTAGACCACTGGCATCCCCAAGTTCCTCTGCCCAGTCCTGATCATACTCACACTGCCGTGTGAGAGGGTCTTCTGACCCCTCCCAGCTCTCCTGGTCCTCCTCTAGTGAAAAATATGGAGGAGGAGGGACATTTGGGACCCAAGGTCTCGTCGGCGCCGGATCCGGCGTCGGGCGACGCCGGTCCGGCTCCATGTCCGGACCCGGAAAGAGCTGGGGAACGACGCCGTCCGGAGCCACGGACGGCGTCAGAAACGGCACCGGGGACATCGGCGTCGGCGGAGGCGTGGTTAGGTCAACCGGCGTTGATGGGGGTTGCGGCACCACCGGGGCCGGGATCGAGTCCGGGGCCGGAGCCGAGGCCGGGATCAAGGCTGGCGGGACAGGCGACGCTGGAGCAACCCCATCAGGGCCCGCGGGGCCCGAAGGCGCACCGGAGGGACCTTGAGGCCCGAAGAGGCGGGCCATGGCCGACAGGAATTCCTGTACTTGGGCCGGAGTCGCCCCCGAACCCGGAAAGGACGGGTAATGCGGGGGCGGCTCGACAGGCACATCCGGGGCCGCGGGGGCGGGGACGGTGCCGACAGGGGCCTCAGCCGAGTCGTGAGACCGGCGAGGCGAAGTCTTAGAGCGATGATGCCTCTTAGACTTTTTGTGCTTCGACTTACCCGAGGAGCGCAAAGACTTGGACTCCGACGACCGGCGGGGACTCCGCGACCGGCCCCTCGACCTCTCCCGGGACCGGGGCTTGGTGTGGCGCGGAGCCGACTGCCGGACCTCGAGTAGCTTTCGAGACCGCTCTCGCAAAGCCTTCGGGTGAAGTTTCCGGCAGTCAGGGCACGACTTCATGTCGTGGTCTCGGCCGAGACAGAAGAGACACTCTAAGTGCGGGTCTGTGATCGACATCATTCGACCACAGACGTCGCATGGCTTGAAGCCGGGCATCCCTATCGACACCTAGGAGTCGACGACTCAAAAAGAAAACAGTGAAAAATCACCCAAAAATTTAGTAAAAAATTGACTAGGGCACTGCTCTTCCCGGATCTGCGCTTAATGGTGCGGAAAAAGAAGAACTGACGTCAGCGCGCAGGGGCGGCGTCTAAGTACTGCCCGCGACGTCATCCCGGCGATCACGACGCCGACGACGGACGCGGAGCCGCACGACGCCGCCTACCGACGCGCAAGGGTACTGCTACGCAAAAACTTTCCGGATCCAGCCTGACGCCTGGGGATATTCTAAGGTAAGGAATCTGTCACTAACGTGTCTCTTTCAGATAAGTGCATCATTTGTGATTTTTGCATTTGCTCCTAAAATGATGATGTTTTGACTTTGTTTGTAGACCTTGAACATTTGACCAAGTCAACAGACTTTTCTGATGTGTTCACATGACCCTTTAGGGAGGTCAGAGATGATTATGCAACGTAATCAAAGGTATTTCTACCAGCCTTATGTATGTTTGTCAATTACTGCGTAGTATTGAGTAGTGTGTGTAATTAATGTACTTTTCCTTTTTCAAAAGAAAGACCACAGACTGGAGAATAATTTATTGAGTGTTATTACTACTTCTCAGCAAATGGTAATTACTAACCCACACCACCTCCATTGAGTAGGCGTTGGTCTGCTTTGCTCTGCTACCCAGAGAAAGTCAAGTGCTGCAAAGGGATGGTTGGTTCCCAGTGGAGAGCAAATGTAGACCCATTACTTGTGCAGGCCTCACAACTAATGGCCCCTTTGCTTACATGTAGAGAGGTCAAAGACTGTCAGGTGCCGCTGCTCAATATCCATGCATGATGGAGGCGTGTGTGCAGATTCTGGTGCAGGACCCGCCCTATTGGTTTAACAGGAGATCATCCTGAAAGGTCAGCCTAATCGGGGGACTGATGCACAAGCTCAGGAGTTCGGGATACCATACTCAATACCCAATCAGGAGCCACAGGAATGACTTGATCCTGGTCGTTTTTGACAGAAAGGCATACAGAAAACCTGAAGACCACTCAAACCAAAATGTGTCTCTGATAACCCCGGGCGTAGTGGGGCTACGCAGAGGGCCACGGCGTTGAGAACAAACTCTGTGGAACTCCGTGGAGCTCCGCTACGCCACCCGCCTCTCACCCCCCCTATTAACAATTGCTTAAAACTGAAATAAAACTACTTTTAAAGTAAATAAAAACCACTTACCTCGGCTGCGGCGTCCCCGGGCTGCTCTCCTTCTCTTCATTACCGTCTCTGGGGAAACTGCGCATGTGCGCGAACCCGCGCATGCGCATTTCTCGAGAGCCGCCGGGGACGCCGCAGCCAAGGTAAGTGGTTTTTATTTACTTTAAAAGTAGTTTTATTTCAGTTTTAAGCAATTCTTAATAGGGGGTGGGAGGCGGGGGCTGGCCTACTCTGTTCCGCTGCGGAGTGTGTGGAGATTTGCCTACTCCGCCTTCTCCGCGGAACGCAGAGTAGGCAAATCTCTGCACACTCCGCGGGCGGAGCGGAGGTCTGCGCCCGGGGTTAGTCTCTGAGCTAGAGATGCCTTGGAAATTCCAGCACACAGAAGTGCTGACATTGCGCATTCTCGGCTGTGGTGAATAGATCTAACCAAGGTTCTCCCCAGTCGCAGAAGAGACCTTGCATCACTTCTGAGTGCATATGCCATTTGTGATCCAAGAGGCATCAATGGCTAAGTTTGCCTGCCCTGGTATTCAGAGATCTTGCCATGTGTTGTATGACCAGAAACATTTTCTGACATTCTAGCCAAGTCCAGAGGCGTAGAGCCTCCCCGCACAGGGTCCACAATCCCACCCCATCCTGATTGTTGCAATACCACATGGCACTAGTGTGTGAACACCTGAAAAAGCTTTGCTTAGATAGTTGGAAAGAAGGCTTTAAATGCCGAGTGATTCTCCCTCATCTCCATGAGATTGATGTGGAGCTGGGGCTCCACCGGACATCGGAGTCCTCTGATTAACACCTATCCCAGATGGCCACCCCTCCCAGGATGACGCATGTATCACCACTGTGAGATCTGGATGGGGAAGAGAGAAGAGTCTCCAGATGACTCAATTGCTGTTTGACAGCAACCACTGCAGATCTTTTGCTGTTCCCTCCAATATCTGGACTAGGTCAGAGAGATTCCCCTGATGGTGTGCGCACTGGGACTTGAAGTCCTACTGTAGTGATTGCATATGTTAACAGATATGTGTTACCAGCAGGATGCAGGAGGCGATGAGGACCAGCAGCCTCAGAGTCAGTTTCACCAAAATCCAGTATAAAGGCGGATGCACAGGAATCATAGCCTGAATATCGTAGACTCCCCACTCAGGAGGATAGGCTCAAAACAGCACTGTGTCCAGAATTGCTCTGATGAAAGGGAGTTTCTGAGAGGAAGTCAGGTGTGACTGCCTCACGTTGATAATGAACCCCAGCGAACGCAGGAGGTGCGCCGTAGTGTGGAGGTGGATGATGACTGTCTAGAGCGAGCCGGCCTTCAACAGTCAGTGGTCGAGGTAGGGGAAGACTGGAACCTCTGACCTGATGGGCTGCGACCACCACTATCACCTTTGTGAACACCCGAGGGTTGCTGGTAAGGCCGAAAGGGAGCAAAGTGAACTGAAAGTGCTTGTGGCCCACAGTAAACCACAGGCAGTACCTGTGGGTCAGCAGGTCAGATATGTGAAAAGAGGCTTCCTGCAAGTCTAACGCTACCATCGAGTCTTTAGGGTCCATGGCAGACAATGTGAGCATATAATTTCTCCTTCTTCAGGAAGTAGTTGAGAGGGCACAGGTCTAATATACTATAGGTAATGCCTAGTGCACTTCAAATTTTTGCATAGATTATTCAACACCCCGGAGAGGTTGCATAGAATGGGCCTGCTTGCGGATGCACGCTGCTTGTGCTGTTCTGTTCCTCGTGCAGCCGCGGCCGCTGCAGGAAAGAGCAGTGGGGTGGTGGGGCCGGCTTGGGGGGGATTTCGAAAGACGACCACGAAGGAAAATTAATTATTTATTTAATTTTCCCTTGTGGTCGTCTCTCGAAATCCCCCCCAGCTTGCCCCACCGCTCTTACCTGCAAGGGCCGCGGCTGGCCTCGTGATGACTTCCTTCACTTCATGTGGGACTGTCCTGGAGTGCAGCACTTTTGGCTAGCTGTCTTTGACACTCCTGAAGTTATTACAGGGTGCACTCTGGAGCTCTTGCCGCATGTTGCATTAATAAGCTATGTGAAGGATGTCACACCGGACAGGCGTACACTTACGGCAATGCTTCTTTTACTAGCAAGACGCCAGATTGCAATGCTTTAAGGCCGCAACCGACGCCACGTGAGGCTGGGTGGTTATGGGATGCAGCTTACTGCCAGGAACTATTGTCTGCCTACTGGGAGTTGAAGCCTGTATGATCTCGACCCAAGAATATTTGGTCCCCCTTGGATATATACCTGAAAGTGTGAGCTGGTGAGGGAGATGGGATGACAGCTGGGGACACTCCGCAAGAGGTTCTCCCCTCTTAGAGGCCTCAATGGCTTCAATATGATGGGAGACTGTTGGAAAACGAGGCAGTATCTGTGAGGCCTGCACAAATAACATGTCACATTTGTCCTTCACTGGGAACCAAACACCCTATTGTAGCGCTTGACTCTCAGAGGGTAGCGTTGCAGAGCAGTCTAAGGCTTACTCAAGGGAGGTGGTGTGGGCTAGTAATCGCCATTACAGGTGCGCAGAAATAACACTCAATAATTGATTGTCCAGTCTGTACTTTGCTTTATAAAAGTAATAGTACATTTATTAAACACACACACTACTTAATACTATGCACCAATTTACAAATATACATAAGCTGTTGGAATTACTTTGGGACATTGCATAACATCTCCACCCCTCCCGCAGGCGGGGTGTGTAAGAAAGTGGCTCTGTATATACTGCACCAAAGTAAGGTTCAGTGTGCACAGAGTCCACAGTCCCCAGAGGTTTGGCAGAGGCTAAAGTTAGATATAACCTTACTCTCTAAAGTGGTAGCTTGGTCGAGCAGTAAGGCAGTATCAGAGGACAGTGTAAAGCATTTGTTGTACACACTCAGTCAGCAAATGAAGCCACACACTCAAGAACTGAACTCTAGGCCAATGGTTTGTATATAAAAATATAGTTGTTTTATTTTAGAACCAACAATGGGTGTCAAAATATACTTTCTCAGAATGAGATGCTTTAGTTAACTACTGTTCAATTGGCAATAGACTTTTGAATGCAATAGTTACAGTTGTTGCAATATGCAACACAATTTTAAACACAATTATACATTGAGCTCAATGGAAATTTCTGGTTAAATGCAATAGATTACTTTTTGGATTACTTTTCTAACCACGGGACTGGATCTTGGATTCAGTCCCGGGACACTTCCTGTAAACAGGTGAGAAAAAGCGTTTTGGTTATGGTAGTGATTTTTGAGGAATATTACTGTATTTCAAAAGTTGACACTTAGAAACTTTTCTGGGTAAAATTACCAATGTTATCCTAGGGAAGGAAATACAGTTTGCAAGCAAAGTATGTTTACATTACTTTTGTAATCCAGTGCTGGACTCCTAGGTTCAGCACTGGGACATTTACTTAAAACAGGTAAGTAATTACGTTTTTGTAGTTTGTACGATTTTTAAAGAATATTTGTATGATTCAGAAATCGACACTTAGAAACTTTTTCAACAAAAAGCAGGCAATGATATCCTATGAGAGGAATTTCCAGTTACTGGTAAGTACGGTAAAAATTACTTTTCATGGTCGGTACTGGACTAAAAGATGCAGTACTGAGGTCTCTCCTGATAGTAGGTGAGTAATTCGGAATTCGTTACTGTTGTGATTTTTAAGCAATATTTTGGTATTTCAAAAGTGGACACTTAGAAGAAATTTCACAGAAAACCAGTCAATGGATCCCTATGTAAGAAAATTCAATTCGCCGGTAAGTTACTTTTAACGTTACTTTTGTAATCCAGTGCTGGACTCCTAGGTTCAGCCCTGGGACATTTACTTAAAACAGGTAAGTAATTACGTTTTGGTAGTCTGTACGATTTTTAAAGAATATTCTTGTTTTCAAAAGTCGACACTTAGAAACTTTTTGGAAGAAAAAGTGCCCATGTTATCCTATGAGGAAAAATGAGTTATCGGTCTCGAGGTAAGTAATCGGTCTTTTGAGTTAGGGTTCTGGGGTTAGACTCAGGGGTCTCCCAGGGTCAGTGATGCACTGTTGTTGCACCCTCAGCGGCACTAGGGCGGCCGGGTGCAGAGTGTTGAGGCCCAATGTTATCCTATGGAGGATAGGGGGACTCCGGTTGGTGGCGGCTGGCAAGCAGGCCACGGGGTTGTGGGAGCAAAGCTCCTAGGGTTAAGCTCAGGGCACGTTGGGGACCAAGTTAGCACCAAAGAGGCACCCTCAGCGGCACTAGGGCGGCCGGGTGCAGAGTGCTGTTTTGAGGTCGGGTGCCCTGTTGATTTCAATGGAAATTTTCGGTTTTGGTTTTCAGCTGCAGGCTCGGTCCAGGAAGACTTCCAGGAGGAACCAACAGCTGGGCAGGTAAGTTGGAGGGCTCGGGGACGTAGGTGCACCTCGGGTTCCTTTCTCCAGGGCGCAGGGCGTCTGGATGCAGGGGTGTCTTTTGAGGTCGGATTTCACCTTACCGGGCCACTCGCGGTTGGGGGTTCTCCGTGCAGAGGCTGCAGGCGACGTCGGGGAGTCCTGGAGGGGTCAACCCACGGTGGACTCGGACTCTGGAGAGCTGGGGGACCTCGCTGGGACCGGTGGGCCACTTGAACTCGGGCTGTAGGCGACGGGTGCAGTGGTGGTTCCAGGCGTCGGGTTTCTTTCTCCTCAGCAGGCTCGGAGTCTTTGTTTGGTGTTTCTTTTGAACAGAGCTGCTGTTCACAGGAGATCCGGTCTTTGTTGAAGGCAGTCAGTCCTCCCTGGGGTTCTGGAGGTCGCTGGCTGCAGGACAAGACTATTTTTGGCGCAGGATCTCTGGAAACTGCAGACGGGCCGGTAGGGCTGGGGCCAAGTCAGTTGTTCTCTGCAGTCTCCTCTGCTGGGCGTCTTCTTTCGTCCTTTTTCTTCTTAGGTTGCGGGAATCTAAGGAAGGAAGGTTCAGGGTGCCCCTAAATACTAGATTTAGGGGCGTTACAGGTAGGTAAAGGGCAGGGACCAATGGGTCCCTGCCCTGGGGTGGGTACACCCCTATCCTGCCACTCTCCTGTGGGAGGGGGCAGGAGCCTAGTCCTGATTGGGCAGGGCTCCCCATCTTCAAGATGGCGAGAGCCCGGAGATGTGCTTCACCTCGCCTCCCCCACCTGAGGGGTGGGGTTGGCAGAGGGTGGCACACCCCCTTTCCTCCCTTGGTGTTTCCCGCCAGTCTTCCCGCCAGGATGGGGGAGGAACCGGTGGGGACCAGTTGCTGGGTACAGCAAGTGGTCTGGGAAGCTCACAAAGGCGGAATGCCTTTGAAGCTTCCCCCTGCCCATCCTGGGGAGGGGGCCTAGCACCTCACCCAGGACGTGCATTGTTGCAGGCCCGGGAGAGCGGATGGCTCTCTACCCAGGGGTCCAGCAACATGTCTGCTGTGTGGCAGCCTAGGCAGCCCCTCAGACAAGACGTGGATTGTAGGTTAGGTTCAGGGGGCAACTCTAAGTTGCCCTCTGGCGTGCATTTTACAGTAAATCCCACACTGGCATCAGTGTGGGTTTACTGTGCTGAGGAGTTTGATACCAAACTTCTCAGTCTTCAGTGCAGCCATCATGGTGCTGTGGAGTTCGTGCTGACGACCTCCCAGCACCATATACTCGGAATGGCAGCCCTGCACTTACAGTGCCCAGGAATGGGCCTGGGTACTGTAGGGGCACAGGGCTCATGCACCTGTACCCTCACCACTGGCATAGGGCACCCAGCTAGAGGGGTGACTGAGGTATGCCAGGGCAGTGTGTTTGTGGGCATGGCACACAGGGATGTGTGCCATGTCGACTCTCTGTTTTGTTCTGCACCAAGACACTCAGCCTGCAAGGGCAGTGTATGTGTGGCAGGGATCCAGGGCACACCAAGGAAAAGTGCATCAGTTATCAGGCAAAAAGTGGGGGGGTTACTGCAACAGAAACCCACTTTCCTACACAAGCCCCCCCCAGCCCAAAGGCCAGGAGACTCAGCCAACGCTGGGAGAGTCTGTCTAGTCTTTCAGGCGAGGAAGAGTTGGGGAAGTGGTTTGAAAGTTGCAGGGCCTACTCCGCCTTATATCCTTCTGTCCAGGTCAGTCCCTTTGGGGAGCTGGCCTACCTTATCAGTTTCAGGACCTAATTCCCAAAGCTCCTCTCCTTGCTCTTTAGTGTCTTCACCCCATCTTTTAAGTTTGGGTTCAGAGGTGCCCACCTCTGCAAAGTCTAACTTAGCCAGGGCAAAGCCCAGCTTACCCACAGAGGTCACCCACAGTTTGAGCAACCCCACCATGACCAATAGGGTCAGGGGGCCTAGCTTGTTATTTGGCAGGGGGTTAGGCCACCATGCCAAGGATAGGGCTGCCATGAAGGCTAACACCCAGCAGAGGCTGCTGACAGCTGTCAGTGCCCAGAACCACACCTTTAGCTCCTGTCTGGCAAGTGAAGGGGCTATCTTACAGGTCTCTTTGGGTCCTGGCTGTCTGCCTGTTGCTTTAGGGTGGGGGGTCACTAAACTTTGTAGTGAGCACCCTTCCTCCACCCTTTGTTCTGCCAGCTGAGGAGCCACCAACTCAGGCTGGACAGTTGCCTGACTAGTCAGGTCTTCTTGTTGGCTAGGGGGCTTTACCAGGGCCACTTCTGGAGTTTTCCCTCACTGGGATAGAATCTCCCTGGCCCTCTGGGACTGTGGCTAACAGTTGCCCACCTTTCCTACCCTGTTCCTTTTTACTCTTTTGGGGCTCAGCTGCACTGACTGCAGGTTGAGCCCCCCAGGTTTCTTGGGTGAGGCCTGGCATTGGGCCAGTGCCTCTCTTTGGCTCAGGTCCACCTCTAAGTGGTCATTCCCCAGGAGACAATCAAGGGGAGGTCTTTACTGACTACCACCTTTCTCCATCTAAGGGACCCAGCTATGACTAGGGGCACTACAGCCACAGGCCTAACAGTGACTCCCCTGGGACATACTGGTGTGGGAGTACCAACCTGTCATGCACCACAGTGTGACTGGCACAGGTATCTCTCAGGGCAGTGGCTGGGATTCCATTCACCAGTAGGCGGTGGAAGTGTCTACTCCCCTCTGGGATCTCCAGCTTACCTCTTGGGCCCATTTTCCAGTTGAAAGCTAGGAGGACTTCCTCATCTGAGGACCCTTCCTCCAGAGCTACACTGGCAACTCCTGGGGCTACACTAGTCACCCCTGGGGCTGTACTAGGGATCTTGTTTTTAGGACAGCTAGGGTCCTTGGTGTGGTGTCCTGACTTCTGACAGTTGTGACACCATATTCTGTTGGGATCCCAATTCTTACCTTGGTACCCTGGTTTAGTTTGTGAGGTGTCTTTGGGCCCACCCTCCTGGACAGGTTTTGGGGGGCTGCCTGGGACTCCTTACTTTTATCCTTAAGGGGTTCACTATCTTTCTTCTGGGGAGGCTTTGTGACCCCTTTCTTTTGGTCACCCCCAGTGGATGTCCTAGTTACCCTTGTTCTGACCCAGTGGTCTGCCTTCTTTCCCAATTTTTGGGGAGAAATTAGACCTAGGTCTACCAAATGCTGATGCAACTTTTCGTTTGTGCAATTACTTAGTATGTGTTCCTTCATAAACAAATTGTAAAGTCCAGGAAAATCCTGCACATTATGTCCAGCTAACCAACCATCCAGTGTCTTTACTGAGTAGTCTACGAAGTCAATCCAGGACTGGGTCTGGGTTTTGTGAGCCCCCTGAATCTAATTCTATACTCCTCAGTAGTGAGCCCAAATCCCTCAATCAGAGTATTCTTCATGAGGTCATAGGACCCTGCATCTGGCCCAGAGAGGGTCAGAAGCCTGTCTCTGCAGTTACCAGAGAACAGTTCCCACAGGAGTGCCCCCAGAGAGGTTTCTTTACTTTTCTTATTTCACAAGCCCTCTCAAAGGCTGTGAACCATTTGGTGATGTCATCACCTTCCTCAAATTTAGGGACAATCCCTTTGGGGATTTTAGGATCAGAAGTTTCCTCCCTATCCTTAGTTTTAGTATTGCTGCCACCATTGATGGGTGCTAAACCCATCTCCTGTCTTTCCTTCTCTAGAGCCAGGAGTCTGGTCTCTAGGTCCAGTCTTTTGGCCAACCTTGCTAAAAGGTGGTCCTCCTCACTAAGGCTATCCTCAGTGTCCTCTCTGGGACCTGAACCACCTAGGTGGCCCCTAGGTCCCCAGAGGTTTACTCTTGGAAATAAGGGTGCAGTGACCCTGTCTTCCCTAGGAAGTGGTGGAGGTGGGTTACCATCCCCATCCTCCTCACTCCTTTCCTCCTCTGCGTGGTCATCACCATGCTCAGAGGGGTGGGCCTTAGCATACTCAGCCAGGAGCTCCTGGAGCCCTTGTTTGGTTGGATGCTGGCCCATTGGTATATTTTTAAGTTTACATAAGGACCTTATCTCTTTGAAAGACAAATGAAGATAAGGGGTGAGGTCGAGCTCCTCAACCATGTCCTGTATGTCATTATTATTTTCACTAATAGCTGGGTTGTTTTCTTGAGACATTCTAACAAAAAGTTCTAACCCCTCTACCCTTGACTATAGTGACTTTTTATTTTCTACAATTTTAAAGGGACTTAAGCAAGGCCCTAACAAGACTTTTAGTAATTTGGTAAAAAATGCCAATTTGAAAAAATCAGAATTCTAAAGGCAATTTAAGAGTTCTGTCGTGTGATCAGATGGTAACCAAGTAGTCCAACAATGCAAGTTTGTATCCCACCGCTGATCCACCAATGTAAGAAAGTGGCTCTGTATATACTGCACCAAAGTAAGGTTCAGTGTGCACAGAGTCCACAGTCCCCAGAGGTTTGGCAGAGGCTAAAGTTAGATATAACCTTACTCTCTAAAGTGGTAGCTTGGTCGAGCAGTAAGGCAGTATCAGAGGACAGTGTAAAGCATTTGTTGTACACACTCAGTCAGCAAATGAAGCCACACACTCAAGAACTGAACTCTAGGCCAATGGTTTGTATATAAAAATATAGTTGTTTTATTTTAGAACCAACAATGGGTGTCAAAATATACTTTCTCAGAATGAGATGCTTTAGTTAACTACTGTTCAATTGGCAATAGACTTTTGAATGCAATAGTTACAGTTGTTGCAATATGCAACACAATTTTAAACACAATTATACATTGAGCTCAATGGAAATTTCTGGTTAAATGCAATAGATTACTTTTTGGATTACTTTTCTAACCACGGGACTGGATCTTGGATTCAGTCCCGGGACACTTCCTGTAAACAGGTGAGAAAAAGCGTTTTGGTTATGGTAGTGATTTTTGAGGAATATTACTGTATTTCAAAAGTTGACACTTAGAAACTTTTCTGGGTAAAATTACCAATGTTATCCTAGGGAAGGAAATACAGTTTGCAAGCAAAGTATGTTTACATTACTTTTGTAATCCAGTGCTGGACTCCTAGGTTCAGCACTGGGACATTTACTTAAAACAGGTAAGTAATTACGTTTTTGTAGTTTGTACGATTTTTAAAGAATATTTGTATGATTCAGAAATCGACACTTAGAAACTTTTTCAACAAAAAGCAGGCAATGATATCCTATGAGAGGAATTTCCAGTTACTGGTAAGTACGGTAAAAATTACTTTTCATGGTCGGTACTGGACTAAAAGATGCAGTACTGAGGTCTCTCCTGATAGTAGGTGAGTAATTCGGAATTCGTTACTGTTGTGATTTTTAAGCAATATTTTGGTATTTCAAAAGTGGACACTTAGAAGAAATTTCACAGAAAACCAGTCAATGGATCCCTATGTAAGAAAATTCAATTCGCCGGTAAGTTACTTTTAACGTTACTTTTGTAATCCAGTGCTGGACTCCTAGGTTCAGCCCTGGGACATTTACTTAAAACAGGTAAGTAATTACGTTTTGGTAGTCTGTACGATTTTTAAAGAATATTCTTGTTTTCAAAAGTCGACACTTAGAAACTTTTTGGAAGAAAAAGTGCCCATGTTATCCTATGAGGAAAAATGAGTTATCGGTCTCGAGGTAAGTAATCGGTCTTTTGAGTTAGGGTTCTGGGGTTAGACTCAGGGGTCTCCCAGGGTCAGTGATGCACTGTTGTTGCACCCTCAGCGGCACTAGGGCGGCCGGGTGCAGAGTGTTGAGGCCCAATGTTATCCTATGGAGGATAGGGGGACTCCGGTTGGTGGCGGCTGGCAAGCAGGCCACGGGGTTGTGGGAGCAAAGCTCCTAGGGTTAAGCTCAGGGCACGTTGGGGACCAAGTTAGCACCAAAGAGGCACCCTCAGCGGCACTAGGGCGGCCGGGTGCAGAGTGCTGTTTTGAGGTCGGGTGCCCTGTTGATTTCAATGGAAATTTTCGGTTTTGGTTTTCAGCTGCAGGCTCGGTCCAGGAAGACTTCCAGGAGGAACCAACAGCTGGGCAGGTAAGTTGGAGGGCTCGGGGACGTAGGTGCACCTCGGGTTCCTTTCTCCAGGGCGCAGGGCGTCTGGATGCAGGGGTGTCTTTTGAGGTCGGATTTCACCTTACCGGGCCACTCGCGGTTGGGGGTTCTCCGTGCAGAGGCTGCAGGCGACGTCGGGGAGTCCTGGAGGGGTCAACCCACGGTGGACTCGGACTCTGGAGAGCTGGGGGACCTCGCTGGGACCGGTGGGCCACTTGAACTCGGGCTGTAGGCGACGGGTGCAGTGGTGGTTCCAGGCGTCGGGTTTCTTTCTCCTCAGCAGGCTCGGAGTCTTTGTTTGGTGTTTCTTTTGAACAGAGCTGCTGTTCACAGGAGATCCGGTCTTTGTTGAAGGCAGTCAGTCCTCCCTGGGGTTCTGGAGGTCGCTGGCTGCAGGACAAGACTATTTTTGGCGCAGGATCTCTGGAAACTGCAGACGGGCCGGTAGGGCTGGGGCCAAGTCAGTTGTTCTCTGCAGTCTCCTCTGCTGGGCGTCTTCTTTCGTCCTTTTTCTTCTTAGGTTGCGGGAATCTAAGGAAGGAAGGTTCAGGGTGCCCCTAAAGCACAAGTTACTAACTTGTGTAACGATATATCTGTAAGAGACAGTAGTTAGTGACAGATTCCTTACCTTAGAATATCCCCAGGCGTCAGGCTGGATCCGGAAAGTTTTTGCGTAGCAGTACCCTTGCGCGTCGGTAGGCGGCGTCGTGCGGCTCCGCGTCCGTCGTCGGCGTCGTGATCGCCGGGATGACGTCGCGGGCAGTACTTAGGCGCCGCCCCTGCGCGCTGACGTCAGTTCTGTACACGACTTTCCGCGCCAGGAACGCAGAGCCATGCAAGAAGCTGACATAGGTGTCTGAAAAATACTAGGGCCCTGAAAGGGATGTCCTTAACCCTAGAAATCAGTTCGCAGAACGGGGAGGATGGGTGGGCGGTAAGGAATCTGTCACTAACTACTGTCTCTTACAGATATATCGTTACACAAGTTAGTAACTTGTGCATCTGAAAGAGACACGTTAGTGACAGATTCCTTACCTTAGAATAGATACCCCAGCAATACCAACCCCGGTGGTGGGTCTGCGAACAAAGATCAGACAAGGAAGTCCTGGAGGACAGAACGGCCAAAGAAGCCGTCCCTCCGGACCTGACTGTCAAGGCAGTAATGCTTTGTAAACGTGTGCAGCGAGGCCCACGTAGCTGCCTGACAGATAACCGGCAGCGGAACACCGCGGCCCAAGGCCGTGGTAGCAGCCGTTGCCCTGGTGGAATGGGCACGCAGCCCAACAGGAGGCTCCTTTTTAGCCAAAGAATAGCAGGTCTTGATGCACAAGGTAACCCAGCGGGAGATGGTCCTCTTGTGCACCGCCCGACCTTTTTGGCGCCCACGTAGCCAATAAAGAGCTGGTCATCCACCCGGAAGTGTTTTGTGCGGTCAATATAGAAGGAGAGCGCACGTTTTGGGTCCAGACGGTGGAGCCTCTCTTCCTCTCTGGAAGGATGCGGAGGCGGAAAGAAGGTGGGCAAAGTGATGGTCTGCCCAATGTGGAAAGCAGTAACCACCTTTGGCAAGAAGGACGGACGCGTCCGAAGAACAACCTTGTCTGGATGAACAGACAGAAAGGGAGGTTTGCAAGATAGAGCCTGGAGCTCACTCACCCGCCGAGCGGAGGTGATGGCCACCAGAAAGGCTGTCTTCAGAGTCAGAAGACGAAGAGGACAGTTATGTAGAGGCTCAAAGGGAGCGCACATTAAAAAGGTAAGAACCAAGTTTAAGTCCCACTGAGGCATCACAAACGGAACAGGAGGGAAGAGGTGAGTAACGCCTTTTAAGAACCTGTTAACAACAGGGGACTTGAAAAGGGAGGGCTGATCAGGGAGCCTGAGGAAGGCCGAGATAGCACAAAGATAACCCTTGATGGTACCCAGGGCAGAACCCTGTTGGGCCAGAGAGAGAAGGAACAGAAGGACCTCAGAAAGAGGGGCAGAAAGGGGATCCACAGCCTTTGCTGTGCACCATGCCACAAATTTGTTCCACCTGCAGGCGTATACCACCTTAGTGGAGGGACGCCTGGCTGCCAGAATCACATCACAAACTTCGGGAGGCAAGTCGAAAGGAATCAACTGCCGCCGCTCAATCTCCACGCAAGCAGGTGTAGACTGGACAGGTTCGGGTGGAGGACCGTCCCCTGCTGCTGCGACAGAAGATCCTCCCGAAGAGGCAGACGGATCGGGGGATCTACGCTCATATTGAGTAGCTCGGGATACCAAACTCTTCGAGCCCAGTCCGGAGCCACAAGAATGACTTGGGCCCGGTCGTGCCGAATCTTCTTCAACACTCTGGGTAGAAGTGGTATAGGCGGAAAGGCGTACAATAGACCGCAACTCCACTCGTGACGAAAAGCGTCGCCGAGCGAGTGCCGCCTTGGAAATTCCAACGCGCAGAACTGATGACATTGCGCGTTCTCTTCGGTGGCGAATAGATCTAACCAAGGCTCTCCCCACTGTAGAAAGAGTCCTTGCGCCACTTCCGAGTGAAGACGCCATACGTGATCCATCATGCACCTGCGGCTGGAGTTCGTCCGCCCTGGCGTTCAGGGAACCTGCCAGGTGTTGAACCACCAGGAACATGCCCTGGTGTTCCAGCCATGTCCAGAGGCGCAGAGCCTCCTGACAAAGGGTCCACGACCCCACCCCGCCTTGTTTGTTGCAGTACCACATGGCAGTGGTGTTGTCTGTGAACACCTGCACTACCTTCCCTTTGACAGAGGGAAGGAATGCCTTGAGTGCAAGTCGGATCGCCCGGAGCTCCAGAAGGTTGATATGGAGCCGGGACTCCGCCGGAGACCAGAGGCCTCTGATCTCCGCCTCTCCCATGTGACCGCCCCATCCCAGAAGGGACGCGTCCGTCACAACTGTGTGCTCTGGCTGGGGAAGGGAGAGGGATCTGCCCATGACCCATTGCCGGTTCGAGAGCCACCACTGCAACTGTTTTGCAGTCCCCTCCGAGATCTGGACGTGATCGGACAGGTCGCCCTGGTGCTGCGCCCACTGGAACTTCAGGTCCCACTGCAGAGCCCGCATATGCCATCTGGCATGAGTGACCAGCAGGATGCAGGAGGCCATGAGGCCCAGCAGCCTCAGGGTCATCCGTACCGAAACCCAGGATAAGGGCTGAAAGATCGGAATCATAGCCTGAATATCCCGGACTCGCCGTTCGGGAGGATAGGCCCGAAACTGCGTCGTGTCCAGAACTGCTCCGATGAAAAGGAGCTGTGGAGAAGGAATCAGATGCGACTTTGGCACATTGATGGAGAACCCCAGCGAGTGCAGGAGTTCGGCCGTAGTCTGGAGGTGGGAGACAACTGCCTGGGACGAGCCCGCCTTCAGCAGCCAGTCGTCGAGGTAGGGGAAGACTGAAACCCCTGCCCGGCGCAGATGAGCTGCGACCACCGCCATCACTTTCGTGAACACCCGAGGGGCACTGGTAAGGCCAAAGGGGAGCACGGTGAACTGAAAATGCTCGAGGCCTACCGTGAACCGAAGGTAACGCCGGTGGGCCGGCAGGACGGGGATGTGGAAATAGGCGTCCTGCAAGTCCAACGCTACCAACCAGTCTCCGGGGTCGAGGGCAGTCAAGACCTGAGCTAGGGTGAGCATCTTGAACTTCTCCTTCCGGAGGAAGCGATTGACGTTCCGGAGGTCCAAGATAGGACGCATGTCCTCCTTGTCCTTTTGGGCACCAGAAAGTAGTGGGAGTAGCAACCACGCCCTACTTCTGGGGTCGGAACATGCTCGATGGCCCTCTTGGCCAAGAGGGCCGTGACTTCCTTCTGTAGAAGCACCAAGTGATCCCCTGACATGCGGTGGAATTGAGGTGGCATGGCTGGGGGGTGGTCTCGAAGGGGAGGGAGTAGCCCCTTCGGACAATGTCCAAGACCCACTTGTCCGAGGTGATGGGACGCCAGTGGTGAAGGTGATGGCGGACCCTGCCCCCGACTGGCGTGCTGTGCACCTGAAAGGAGGGACTAGGAGGGCTTGGAGGCCGCGGACGGGTTGGAGGTGGTGGCCTGACCCGCACGCTGGTTGTCCGAACCGCCACGGCGGTATCCACGTCCTCGGCCACGCGAAGGCGCTTGCTGCGCGGGCCGGTGGCCGGGCTGTGGACGTGACTGGGCGCCCCTTCCGTGGCCACGAAAGGGCGAAAAGCAGACGTTTGCGGAGGGCGCACAACAGCAAGGCCCAGGGACTTAGCAGTAGCCCGTGAATCCTTGAAACGCTCCAGCGCATGGTCCGCCTTTGAACCAAAGAGACCGACTCCATCAAAGGGCATGTCCATGAGAGTATTCTGGACATCCCCTGAAAAACCAGTGGTTCTCAGCCAGGCGTGGCGACGCAGCGCCACCGTCGTTGCAAGCGATCTGCCCAGCGAGTCGGCGGTATCAAGGCCACAGCGGATGGTATACTTAGCCGCATCACGCCCTTCCGCAATAGCGCGGGTAAGCAGTGTCTGGACCTCCTCAGAACACTGCGGCAAAACATCAGCCACCGAATCCCACAGGGAGTGGGTGTATCGGCCCAAGAGGCAAGCGGTATTAACAGACCGCAAGCCAGCACTGGAGGAAGAGAAAGCCTTCTTCCCAAAGTGATCCAGGCGCTTGGATTCCCTATCCGGAGGGGCGGTAGGGAAGGCTGTTTGGGAGGCAGAGGCTTGGACAACCAAGCTCTCAGGGGTGGGGTGTTGGGAGAGAAACAGGGGGTCGCCCGGAGCCGGGCGATGGCGTCGGGCCACGTTCCTATCCACAGGAGCCCCTGTGGTGGGTTTGGACCAGGCACCCAAAAGAACGTCAGTGAGTGCATCGTTGAACGGCAGCACAGGCTCCGAAGAGGAGGCCGCCGGCTGAAGCACTTCAGTCAGGAGGTTAGTCCTGACGGCCACTGTAGGCAACTGGAGATTTAAGGCTCCAGCAGCTCTACGCAACACCGTTGCAAAATTAGCCCCCTCCTCCGTTGCCACGGGAGGAGACAGCATGCCAGAGTCGGGGGAGGTATCCAGCCCACTGGCATCCCCAAGTTCCTCAACCCAGTCCGGGTCAAACTCGCACTGTTGTGTGAGAGGGTCGTCAGACCCTCCCAGCTCTCCTGGTCCTCCTCAGGTTGAAAAGATGGAGGAGGAGGGACATAAGGGACCCAAGGCCTCATCGGCGCCGGAACCGGCGTCGGGCGACGCCGGTCCGGCTCCATGTCCGGACCCGGGGAGAACCGGGGAACGACGCCGCCCGGAGCCCCGGACGGCGTCGGAAACGGCACCGGGGACATCGGCGTCGGCGGAGGCGTGGTTAGGTCAACCGGCGTCGATGGAGGTTGCGGCACCACCGGAACCGGGGTCGAGGCCGGGGCCGGAGCCGAGGCCGGGACGAAGGCTGGTGGGACAGGCGACGCCGGGACCGGAGTCGACGGCGACGCCGGAGCAACCCCATCTGGGCCCGCGGGGCCCGAAGGCGCACCGGAGGGACCTTGAGGCCCGAAGAGGCGGGCCATGGCCGACAGGAATTTCTGTACTTCGGCCGGAGTCGCCCCGAACCCGGGAAGGACGGGTAATGCGGGGGCAACTCGACAGGCACGTCCGGGGCCGCGGGGGCGGGGACGGTGCCGACAGGGACCTCAGCCGAGTCGCGCGACCGGCGAGGCGAAGTCTTAGAGCGATGACGCCGCTTAGACTTCTTGTGCTTCGACTTACCGGAGGAGCGCGAAGACTTGGATTCCGACGAACGGCGGGGACTCCGCGTCCGGCCCCTCGACCTCTCCCGGGACCGGGGCTTGCTGCGGCGCGGAGCCGACTGCCGGACTTCAAGGAGCTTTCGAGACCGCTCTCGCAAAGCCTTCGGATGAAGTTTCCGGCAGTCAGGGCACGACTTCGTGTCGTGGCCTCGGCCGAGGCAGAAGAGACACTCGAGGTGGGGGTCCGTGATGGACATCATACGACCACATACCTCGCAGGGCTTAAAGCCGGGCATCCCTACGACACCTTAGGAGTCGTGAAGACTCGTTGAAGAGAACAGTGAAAAATTTCACAAAAAGATAGTCAAAAAGTGACTAGGGCACTGCTCTTCCCGGATCTGCGCTTACTGGCGCGGAAAAAGAAGAACTGACGTCAGCGCGCAGGGGCGGCGCCTAAGTACTGCCCGCGACGTCATCCCGGCGATCACGACGCCGACGACGGACGCGGAGCCGCACGACGCCGCCTACCGACGCGCAAGGGTACTGCTACGCAAAAAACTTTCCGGATCCAGCCTGACGCCTGGGGATATTCTAAGGTAAGGAATCTGTCACTAACGTGTCTCTTTCAGATTACTAGATTTAGGGGCGTTACAGGTAGGTAAAGGGCAGGGACCAATGGGTCCCTGCCCTGGGGTGGGTACACCCCCTATCCTGCCACTCTCCTGTGGGAGGGGGGCAGGAGCCTAGTCCTGATTGGGCAGGGCTCCCCATCTTCAAGATGGCGAGAGCCCGGAGATGTGCTTCACCTCGCCTCCCCCACCTGAGGGGTGGGGTTGGCAGAGGGTGGCACACCCCCTTTCCTCCCTTGGTGTTTCCCGCCAGTCTTCCCGCCAGGATGGGGAGGAACCGGTGGGGACCAGTTGCTGGGTACAGCAAGTGGTCTGGGGAAGCTCACAAAGGCGGAATGCCTTTGAAGCTTCCCCCTGCCCATCCTGGGGGAGGGGCCTAGCACCTCACCCAGGACGTGCATTGTTGCAGGCCCGGGAGAGCGGATGGCTCTCTACCCAGGGGTCCAGCAACATGTCTGCTGTGTGGCAGCCTAGGCAGCCCCTCAGACAAGACGTGGATTGTAGGTTAGGTTCAGGGGGCAACTCTAAGTTGCCCTCTGACGTGCATTTTACAGTAAATCCCACACTGGCATCAGTGTGGGTTTACTGTGCTGAGGAGTTTGATACCAAACTTCTCAGTCTTCAGTGCAGCCATCATGGTGCTGTGGAGTTCGTGCTGACGACCTCCCAGCACCATATACTCGGAATGGCAGCCCTGCACTTACAGTGCCCAGGAATGGGCCTGGGTACTGTAGGGGCACAGGGCTCATGCACCTGTACCCTCACCACTGGCATAGGGCACCCAGCTAGAGGGGTGACTGAGGTATGCCAGGGCAGTGTGTTTGTGGGCATGGCACACAGGGATGTGTGCCATGTCGACTCTCTGTTTTGTTCTGCACCAAGACACTCAGCCTGCAAGGGCAGTGTATGTGTGTCAGGGTACAGGGCCTCTAAGGGTGGCACAATAAGTGCTGCAGCCCTTAGGGGTCTTCTCTGGTCACAGTGCCCTGGGTACCTAGGGTACCATTTACCAGGAGCTTACCTGTGGCCAGAGATGCCAATTGGGTTTAGGCTGAGTACAGTTTTTAGGGAAGGAACACAGGCCCTGGGTACCTGATTGGCAGGGATCCAGGGCACACCAAGGAAAAGTGCATCAGTTATCAGGCAAAAGTGGGGGTTACTGCAACAGAAACCCACTTTCCTACAGGGTGGGGTCTAGTACCACCACTCCCATGTATGCACATCATCTTGCCCCCTAATGCAGTGGGTTGACACAACCTGGAGCGAGGGACTTGCCAACTGGCACCATCCCAGTGGCGACCCCCCCCATCATCTCAACAAGCATTAAAAATAGGTACACCTGCCCTGGGGACACATAACCCTGACTGAGCATCTCGTACTGATCCTGCAGTATACACCTCTACATTTTAGTGGCTAACAGTCTGGGTTGTCCTTTCCCTAACGCAGTAGCAAGAATACATGTTTGGGCATCACTTTAAATGAGGTACTTTTCATAACTGATAACAGTTGGAATGCATTGCAATTAAAGCCCCTAAAAGGCATCACAGTTATAATCACAGGATTAAGCATATACAGCCAGACACCCTAGCAGGAGTGTCCAACAACATAACCCCACTTTGCTTATGACTCTACCTTACGCAGGTACTTCACATTACATATGTGCCTTTCAGTCCCTCTAAAAAAAAATAACATGGTTAAATGCATTTGTGGTGCAATTACACCTCTTCACCTCCAGGGGATGCCCTTCTCCAGACATCCTCAACTCAGCCCTTCACACCTTGAGGCAGTCCCTAAGGCACCCCCAGCTGCAGAACAAAAGTTCCAGCCATGGGGATGCTGATGACGCCTGGCTGAGCCCTTGAGGGGTTATTTCTTTTAAGTCCCCCAGAGACTTAGGGGGGGACTAGACTCTTCGTGCTGGGGGAGGCTGAGTTGCTCCTGCCTATCCCCCTGCACCTCTTTCCGCAATTGAGGGCGACCCCCCTCCTCTGGGGGCCACCAGGCGCCGAAACAGTTGATTTCCCCATGCCTTGCAAGGCATTCTGGGCCGCTTCGTGCTCAGGCCGATGCATATTCTAGCAGCGGCTCTCCCGCTGTGCCGGGGAGAACCGCGCGGCCCCCGGCGGCCTCACGCCGCGTCTTCAGGCTTCAGTGGGGGGCCCAGTCCCACCCGGACCCCCAGGTGAGTAACAGCAACTCGGGGAGCCCACCCCCGGCTGCTCTTGCTTTTTTCGGGGGCCCGGTCCCACCCGGGCCCCTGGCACCTCCTCTTCCTGCATTGCCTCATCATTGGAGAGCCGCTCGGGGAGCCCACCCCCGGCGGCTCCCCGACTGGCCAGCACCCTTGCGTGCTGCCATGGGAGCCGGCACCTCTCTTCTAGTCTGCCCGCGCCGGCGGGCAGACACAGAGACCAGCGCTGGTCCGCTGGACCTCGGGGGAGTGCAGCGGCACTCCCCCCTCCTTCCTCTTCACGTCGGGGCCCGGAAATGGGGTCCCGGGCCCCTTCCAGTCGTCCCGGGGGGGCGCGACGGCGCTCCCTTCGCCTCCGTTCTCCTTCGGGGGCCAGGGTGGGCTCCTGGCACCCCCACCTGCCCAACTTCACAGGGAGCGCTTCGGCGGGGCCCAGAGTTGGGGTCCCGGGGCCCCGCGGTCTTCAAGGGGAGCGGGACGGCGCTCTCCGGCTTCATTTTCGGCGGGGCCCGGGGTTGGGGGTCCCGGGCCCCTGAAGCCTCATTGCGGGGGCGTGACGACGTGCCCCGCCCTCCTCTGGTTGTCGGGGGTCCAGGGTGGGCTCCTGGCACCCCCTGGGGCACCTTCACGGGGAGCGCGACGGCGCTCCCCAACTTTTCTTCGACGCCGGGCCCCGTAGGCACCTTTCCGGGGGCACGACGGTGCTCCCCGGCCTCTCCTCCTTCTGGGGCAGCCCCCGGGCCCTGACCCACCCCGGGGGCACACTCAAGACTGGCGGCGGAGCCCCAAGTGCTTCGTCGTCGGTCTTCAGCAAGGGTCAAAGGTCGCCTACCTTCTGGGGGCCATATCTCGGCCCCCCTGCGGCCGGTCTTCACAATCTTGGCCTCTTCTTGCTCCTGGTGGCCAGCTCTCGACATCTGGAGTGCTTTCCTTTGCCTTCCTGGTCTCCAAGAGGGTGCATTCAGCAGGGAGCTGTTCTCACTGGCTCCCTGCGCCAGCCTTTCACTTGGCTCTCTTCCTGGGCCTCTCTTCTTCTTGCGCAGAGGCCCAGGCTCCTGCTCACTGGTCCTGGGCTCCCCTCCTGGCGCTATTCAGGATCCTGGGACAGTCAGGGGGTTCCTCCTTCCAACTGCCCATGGCGCAAGGCTCCAGCACCAGTCTTCCTCAGCAGACCACACCCCAGAGAGCTCCTCTTCCTCTGCAGACTCTTTTTAAAGAATGGGGATTGGGCTGGCAGGAAGTCTCTGTTTGCCCTATCACACAGCGACACATCACCTCTCTGCCCCTGCTCCCTCCTTCCTGCCCAGGCCTCTGGGTTTGTTCAAAATGGCGTCATCCAGGGGTCTCATGCCACATGGTCTCTGAGAGCCCCTTCCCCCCTCTCTGCCTTCTCTCCAGAGCTACAGTGGACTTTAGTGCGTGTCTGGAATTTGTAGGCCCTAGGAAAGCGAAACTAGCCCATATGCTCCCCATCCTCATAGGAGAGTAATGGAATAAAAACAGTAAAGCACACTGACTTTCCCTCAAATGTGTCTTCCCATTGTAGAAAGCCTACTCCATGTCACCACCCAGTTCTGCATAAGTCCTGCCACACCATTCAATTTGTAGCTGCTCCTGGGCTGCGCACGCTAGGAATCTCCCATGCACAGCCCTTACACTTGTGCACACGCATGTACACACGTGTCTGCATGTAACCAGCCCGGTGCCCCTTACTCTGGCTGCAGCGCAGCGGCCTACTCGCACCAGGGGCACACCGGTAAAATACACATGCAGTCCCTTTCATCATGAGTTCACTGTGGGTGAGTCCCAACTTATGAGGCTCTCCCACAGTAAAAGCTCAACAAATAGGTGTTCAAAAAGCAAAATAATCCGGGCGGCTCAGATGGTCAGAACCACCTTCTAACAGAGACTGCTAGCGCAAATGCTACAGCGATTACTAGAGATCACTTTATGCTGTCATACATCTAATTGCTATGGGCTAAGTGGCTTTCCCTTTCCTCTTTCCCCTTCCCTCTCCCCAGTTGTGAAAGAGAATGGTACAACTAATTAAGGAGCTATTGTTGTGCCTATCATCTTGAAATAATGTACACTGTGTGAAGATGTACTATGCTCTCTATTGTTTCTCGGTTTGAAGATTTCAATAAACAGTTAAAAAAAAAGTGCTTGTGCCCTACTGTAAACTGCAGATTGCGCTAGTGAGCAGGCATGCCAGGAACGTGGAAATAGGTGTCCTGCAAGTCCAAATCTACCATCCAGTCTCCTGGGTCCAGGGCAGACAAGATCTAAGCTAGCGTGAGCATCTCTTGTATTTCTCCTGTCTGAGGAAACAGTTGAGGGGCTTGTGGATCCAGGATAGGATGAAGGACTTTTTCCTTTTTGGGGACCTGAAAGTAGCAGGAATACCAACCAAAGCCTACTTCTGGCACCGGAACCCTCTCTATAGCTCCCTTCGCTAAGAGAACCATGACTTCCTGGTGGAGTAAGGACAAATGATCCTCCGTCAGCTGGTCATGAGATGGTGGCATGAGAGGGAGGTGTAGTCTCGAAGGGGACAGAGAAGTCCTTTTTGGACAATCTGCAAGATCCACCTGTCCGACGTTATGGACTGCCAGTGGGGTAGATTATGGCGAATCCTGCTGCCAACTGGATGCTCATGATTGTAAAGGGGCAGATTAGGAGAGTTTGGAGGCTGCAGCTGCTGGGCTGGGTGGTGGATCGAGCACACCGCTACCTACCTGACCCACGAGGTCTTTGGGCAACATGCCCTCATCCACCAACAGGCTGGGGAGCAGTCGCGGCTTGGTGACTGGGAGGAAATTAGCGTGGTTGGAAGCCTCTTCTGAAACCACAAAAGCAGCGAGAGGCAGATTGGGGGTATCGTGGAGCTGCTGAGAGGCCTAAGGACTTGGCCGTTGTCGAATCTGCCTTGTCTCCAAAGAGATGGTGCCATCGAAGGGCATGTCCTTAAGGGAAGTTTGGACATCACCCAAAAAGCTAGTTGTCCTCAACCAGGAGTGGTGCCTCAGGACCACTGTCGATAAAAACGCTCTGTCCAGTGGGTTGGTCGTGTCCAATACAAAGAGAATTGTGCACTTTGCTGCGTCTCTCCCATTGGCAACAGCCTGGGAGAGGATGGCCCGTGCTTCCCCTGGGACCAGTGGCAGTGTAGGAAGCTGGCATTTTATGTGGTAGTGCCAATTTAAGGGCATCCCATGAAAAAAAGTACAGACGACCCTTATTGGTTTGCAGGGCTTAAATTAATAATCTCAAGTGCTCTATTTGTGGTAGTGTGGTCGAGCAGCGTAGGCTTATAAGAGGTTAGTGTTAAGCATTTGTTGTACACACAGAGTGAATAAATGAGACACACACTTAAGAAGAAAATCGAAACCTATTTAGAAAAAACAACACAGATTTTTATATAATTTTAGACACCAAGATCATCAAAATCAGGTAAGTACTTTCGGAGTTAAAGATTTTTGTATTATTTAGAAAAATACAGTCAAATAACGGTTTTGAGGTATGAGCCTCGACGCTATAATGTTATCCTGTGGGATAAACATTCACTTTATAGAAATACTTGCAAACAGTTTACAGGGTTCTTAAGGGGCTTAGGGGCCAAGGTCCAAGAAACCACCAGCATTACAGGTTTACCTGCCCTGGTGTGTCCAAGTGCAGAGGTGCTAGTCATGTTGGTAGCCTCGAGCGCTACGTGGTAATGTCACTGGAGAAGTGCCTGCAAAAAGAAAAACTGCAAGTGGGGGCTGGGGAACATGTCCGGCAGAACCCAAAGGGGGGCTTGGTTTTGAGGGTCTCTGGAGCCCAAAGACGCAGTTGGTTTACGTGGACCCGGGCTGTGGGGCTTGGGTACAGAGATGTTTTGTCCGGTGGGTCGCTCGAGTCAGAGGCTCTCACTTGGTTTCAGTGACCTGGAGAGGGGTAGAAAGTAAGACTACAGGGCCACTCTCGGTGATGACCTTCGAGATCCTGAGGTCCCTCGTTGACAGGTCAGTGTCGGCATCGGTGGTGTCCGGGCTAGACACACAACAAGCCTTGGTGCTTGCAAGGGCTTCGGTAACCCGGGTATTTTTTGCATGAAGGCTCAGCATCTTGAGACTTGGTGCAGTGACTGGGCTGGCTTCCTGGACTCTCAATTACCTCCTCCTGGTGAGTTGCTCCCTCGGTGGACCCGATGGTCAGTAGAACAATGAACCAGGCAGATGCAGTAGGTGCCTGCAGATGCAGGGAGATGGCTCCTCCACCTCAAGAGATATGCTGCTTGGTTGGCGAAACACTGAAGAGTCCTCTAAGGATTTTGGGAAGCTGTTCACTGGCAGGACGAGTCGTTTCCTGCAATTGTCTAGAGACCAGCAACACGGCAGGGTTCGGCATCAATTACGGTGCTGGTCCACAGTTCTTGCGTTGTTGGCTCTTTGTCCTTCTTCTGTTCCCAGGTAGATGAATATGAGTTCCTGGTGTCAGGGGCCTACCTAAATAATGAATTATGGGGTGTTAAGGGGAATGTGCGGTAGTAACCAATGTGCTACCTACCCCTGGGGTGACTACACCCCCTGTATGACCATGTCCTGAGGACAGTGGGCATAAACGTGACCAAGAGTTCCTAATTCCACCAAAAACAAGATGGTGAAACCCTTCTTTGAGTGTCCACTTCAGATGGTGCACCTTAGGGGCGTGACTCGCATGATAGTTTGAAACTCATACTGACTAGCTGACTTCTTCTGGTGCCAAAAGGGCCGAAGGGTAGGGCATTCTCCAGATCTCGAGGAAGCCGGGGTCGCATATCAAAGGTGGCAGAGGCTTTGAAGCCTCTGGCCTGAGTATGCAAATTTGAAAGCCATCCTGCTGGAGGAGGTGTGATCACCTTCCTCTGGAAAAGGCATTGTTCGGACTGTGAGAAGTTGGCCTGGTACATGCTGTCCACTAATTAAAGTGGGCACCTTGCACCAGTCCAAACGACCCTTATTGATGATTAGGTTAAAGACAACCTTTATTGAACGCTATCCTAGTGGTAGCTATGGAGAGCAGCCTTCGGGCTAAGTCTCGAAGGAATGTAAAGCAGCTTGGTTTACCAGTATATAACCTCCTGAATGACCAAATGAAAGGAGAACCACACCAGGTGTATATAAAATATATGTATTTATTACTAAACACTCTCTACTAACCTCTTTATGAGATTAGAGAACAAGACACACAATATTAAATCACTAGAACGACAGTAAATAGCACAATACACAGCGGGCTCCAGGGGGAGACCGAACCATATACTAAGAAAGTGGTATAAGAACCACGACTTGACTAGACACAGTGCCTAGAGCACGTAGAATCACTGGGACCCCAAGGAACCACCCAAGGTAGTGACACAGGGGACCCACGGAGGACGGGTGCAGTGTGGGAACACAGACGCGAGCTCCGTACAACTCTATGGGAAAGTCGCGGTTGGAATTTTAAAGATTAAGGACACTTAGGAGAGGACTTCAAGCAAACCCAGCTAAACATAGAAGGTTCTAAGGCCAGCACCCTTGAGAGTACCGAGGTACCCGTGTTACCTATCCCAGAGGAGCCGGGTGCATAGGGGTCAAGTGGTATCGGAAACCCTCGTCGTTTTCAATGGCGTGATGTGAGAAAGTACTGCTGCCGTGGAGAAGAAAAGTGTCCGGTGTGATCCAAGCCTGGATCAGAGATGTGAAGAACCTGAAAGCAGAGGGGACAAAGTCTGGGTCACTTCACATGACCAGGAGCGGAGCAATCGAATGCCCACCGATGTCGGGTGCTTCAGGTGCAAAGAGGTGAAGCTTGACAATGCAGCCACGGGGACCAGGAGACATCTGCGATGACCACAGTCCGGATTCGAGCTGTCCCACGAAGGATGTCGAGTGCTGGGGGGTCAGTGTCCGGATTGAACACCAACAAGCCTTGGCAACTGCAACCCACGCGGTCTGTGGAAAGATGCTTCTGCGAGGACCAGCAAGGTCCTGGGGACTCCCCAAGCGATGGAGAGTCAGGGCACGTCTGGAGCAACCGGGGAAGCCCACTGAAAGTTAAGGTTGCCTTCTCAGGGACCCACAGGCCAACGGACCAGGGATCGCGAAGGGACCTCGAGAGGAATCACAAAGTACCAGCCCACGGAACACTCGTGGAGTGTAGGCCGGAAATCTTCGGTGGAATTACTGCTCGGGGTCAGGACTACAAGTAGCCCAAAGCACAGCTTCAGGGGTCGCCAAAAAGCATATGCTGCTGCAAATGTACACGGTGCCCAGGGGTACGGGTTTCATGGTCCCCACGAGGGATACGGGCCTCAGAATTGCTGAGAGCGCAGATCGACCTCGGAGACCTCGGGAACCCACCTCCTGTATTGCAGAAATCTTCGGAGTCCTTCGGGAGCTTCGTAGATGCAAACCGGTCAGATGCGTTTAGGTGCCTGCTCAGCAGGGGAGTAACTCCTTTACTCCAAGGGAGATTCTTCAGTCGTCCGGCAAAGCGTAGATCGTCGAAGGTTACTTGGTTTCTGTAGCAGAGTTTAGTCCAGGTAATATCTAAAGTCCTGTAGTCAGGGGTTCCTACTTTATACCCAAGGAAGGGGTGGGACAAACTCTGGGGACCCACCTATGGGAGGGTCAGGACAGAGGGGTGGCTACACCCATGTCATTTGTCCAGTTTCACACCAGAGCAGGAGCAAATGGCTCCTGCAACCGGTTTGAGCTGGACTATGCACAGGGACACCAAATGTGCCCCCAGTGCAGACATCAAAGCACTCTGAGAGTGCACCCACCCAGCCCCAATACACTGAAGCCTGTCTGGGAGGTGGTCACACCTCCCTGTGACAGGAAACCTATTGTCAAGCCTTCCCCTGCCGGAGTTTCGTCCAGCAGCAGGAGGGCAGACTCGCGTCTGTGGCTGGCAGCATCCATTTTGTGATGCCAGGGTTCTGTGAAGCTGGTACCGGGTGTACCGGTGTTGTCATATTTCTCCCTCTAGGAGGGTGGAATCATACCTCCCACACCAGTTACTGGTGTGGAGGTATGATTCCAAGGTGTTTGACACCAAACACGACATGTTTCCATGCAGCCATATTAAAGTTAGCATTTACCGCGAGGTTATAATGAACTTAAGTATATATTTTATTTATTTATTTATTTATTTGTATAGCGCCTGAATCGATCCCCGAAGGGGTATCTCTGCGCTTTGGGCGGGCGGCATGGATGGAATGCGAATTTAATTAAATCAGAGACAAAGACAAAAGAATCAAAGACAGAAGAGGGTGGTCTTAAGCAGCTTCCTGAAATGCAAATAATCTGTACATTGTCTCAGGAGTAATGGAAGTTTGTTCCAGTAACGAGGACCAAGATGTGAGAGGGCCTTTCCTCCCAGTCTAGCCTTTCTGACTCGAGGTACCACCAAAAGATGTTTGGAACCTGAGCGCAAAGATCTCGAAGGTAAATACGGAGTACATTTCTCTGAGAGGTAAGAAGGGCCCAGATCGAACAGTGCCTTGTGTATTATGCAACAGACTTTAAATCTTATCCGTTGACGGACAGGAAGTCAATGAAGTTGCAGAAGCAGAGGGCGGGAGTGAGTCCTGGGGGGGTATTGAGGACCAATCGCGCAGCCGTATTCTGGACTACTTGTAGTCTGCTGAGCGAAGCCTCATTGGCAGAGATCAACAGCCCATTACAGTAGTCCAAGCGGCTTAATACAAGGGACTGTATTATAGTTTTCCGAATTGAGTCAGGAAGCAAAGGAAAGACTCGACGGAGCAGGCTCATTGTGTGGAAGCAGGAACCCACTGTCTGCGCAGTGTGTTCCTTCATTGTAAGGGCTTGGTCCAAACGAACACCCAAGTTCTTCACAGTAGATTTGGGGGCAGGATAGACACCCAAATCGGTCGGCCACCACTCTGGTGTCCACAAGGAGGGGGCCTCTCTAAAGAGCAGAATCTCTGTTTTCCCCACATTACACTGGAGGAAGTTGCTCTTCATCCAGTGTGAGATGGCTCTCATCCCAGAGGAGAAGGCCAACTGTACAGATGGATCAAATTTGTCAAATGGGAAAATTAGCTGCGTATCGTCCGCATAGGATATGGGAATAAACCCATGTATCCGTAGGAGATTGGCCAGGGGAGCAACATATATGTTGAACAATGTAGGGCTCAAACAAGAGCCCTGAGGTACTCCCTTGGACAGTTCCATAGGTGCGGAGCGATACGGGCCTAAGTTGACAGTTTGGGAGCGAGCAGATAGAAAGCTCGTCATCCATTGTAAGGCAGAGTCCCTTAATCCGATCTCCTCTAGTCTTCTGAGCAATATCCGGTGTGACACCGTGTCGAACGCGGCAGATAGATCCAGCAGCACCAGTATCGTGGAGTGTCCCTTGTCTAGTGTCATCCTGATGTTATCTGTGACCGCTAGCAGGGCAGATTCGGTGCTGTGTTTGGGTCTAAAGCCGGACTGGGAGGAATCTAAGCACTCAGTAAGTTCGACATGGTTGGAGAGATGGGTGTTAACATATTTCTCCAGGAGTTTGCTCAGAAACGGGAGAAGAGAGATAGGGCGGAGGTTGGTAAGATCCGTCAAAGGGACTTTTGGGTTCTTATGAATAGGCCTAACCTGTGCCGCTTTCCATTCTAGTGGAACATGGCCCTCTCTCAGAGAGAGATTAAGAAGAGATTCGATCGAGGGGGACAGTTGATCAGCGAGAGAGGTGACCACTTTAGCCGGAATAAGGTCTAAAGGGGATCCTGATTTCACCTTAGAAATCAGTGACTTGACCTCTATTGATGACAGCATAGGGAAACATTCTAACGGCTGCGGGGTTGTCTGTAAAGATTGGTCAGATATAAGTGGGGTCAGGGGCTGAGGTCCTGGGGAGATGATTTTTTCATAAATAAGCTCTATTTTTTTAGAGAAATATAGAGCAATGTTGTCACATAACGTTTGTGTGGGTGCCTCAGAATTTTCACAGCATCAGCATGGTTGGCTGCATCACAAACAACCCCGGAGAATAGGTTCCGAAGGCTGCAGAGGGGCTCTGCTCATGCAGGGGCACCCTCTCACATAAAACCCAGCACCCTGCCTTCAGGATTGATAAGGCCTGCCATAGGGGTGACTGATAGGTTTATATGGAGAGGTGTGGTGCAGCAGCCAGGGCAGCTGACTTCTGAGCACAGGGCTCACGGTTCGATCCCCGGCGGCAGCTCAGCTCAGCACCATGTGACTCTGGGCAATAGCTCACTTAATTTCCACGACGGCCCCCAGCGCCTTGAGACCCGTAAGGGTGAGTAGTTCGCGCTTTACAAATACGGACGTATTTTTGTGCAGTGATTAGGATAGATATAGTGAACCTATATCTAAGTAAGGGGTGCATGCACCACCTTACACAGGCTGCAGTAGCAGACCTGTGGTGTCATTTTAAATGGTCTCTCAGGGGTGGCATAATACATGCTGCAGCCCCTGGGAGCCCTCTGGGGTACCTATGCCCTGGGTACATAGTATACCATATACTAGGGACTTATAAGGGTACCCCAGAATCCAATCTGGAGTGTACCTAAAGTACATGAACAACCAATTTAGGGAGTAAGCAGATAGACTGGGGTCCTGAATAGCAGGATCCCAGTCAGACTAAGTCAAAAACCAGCAAAACACCAGGAAAAAAGTGGGGGATAACCATGCAGTCAGATTCCACCTTCCTACATAACCCCCTCCCCCCCAAACGAAAGGAGACAAGGCTAACCTTGTCCAGTTGTGCCTTTATTGACTAAGTGGCCATATAAGGAAGATCCTGCAGTAGCATCGATACCCCCTGTCTTATGGTCCACTAAGCAGTCCCTACCCCTAAGGGTATGGGATGGTCTCCAAAAGTTGGGATTTCTACCTGTGGGGTGTTTTGGCAAAGTAAAAGGCTGGTGGGGTGTCTGAGTAGAGAAGTGAGGCCCTAATAAAGTTGGCCTCAGCTTCCTCAGATCACTGGTCACCATGGAGGCCTTTCTTTCCATGACTGAGTTGTATCTGGCCCTGAGGGTCAACCTCTGGCTGCCTACAGCTGGGGGTTGGGTCCCTCTGGTTGGAACACTGGAGGGGCATGGTAGGTTTGGAACCACTTGGTCCCAGGTTTGCCTTGGCCCAACAGAATCCATCTGGGGGAGGTTCCTATCCAATGGTAAGAGGGATCCCTCAGTGGGTTGAGGAATTTTCACCTGGCTAGGGCTACTATACTGGGTGCCCCTAATCTGTGGATGGGGGGGGGTTCCTCTGGACAATGGGCCCTAAGGGGTCCACTGACCTCTCTGACCTCTGCAGCCCTAGGCTGAGTGAGGTAGGGTAGAGAGGGGCAGCATACCTGCTCCAGACTGGGTACCACCTTGGAAGGGTCCCCTGCCATCAGGGGTGTTGCCAGGCCAGGCCTGACCACCTCTGGGGCAGTTCCTTCACTAGGGGTAGGATCAGATCCCTGAGGAAGCTGACCCTTACCTATAGTCTGGGGGGTAGAAGACTTTTCTTCTACCCTTCTGCTCTCTTGTGGAGTAGAGTGGGCCATTCTTTCAGGCTCCACCTCTCCAAAATTTCCCTGGGATAGGGCTGAGGCCCTAAGAGCCCCACCAACTTTCTCAGGGAGGCCTAACATTCTTAAATGGGCCTGGTATTCAACTTCAGCCCAGGCTGAAATTTCCAGATCATTGCCCAACAGGCAATCTACAGGCAAGTTTGGGGACACTGCCACTCTCTTTGGGCCAGTGACCCCTCCCCATCTGAGATTGACTATAGCCATGGGATGATCTGTTTTAATACCATCAATGTTGGTCACCTGGTACTTAAACTCAGGTAAATGCTGTTGAGGGGGGACTAGTTTCCCTGTCACCATGGTGACACTAGCCCCTGTGTCTCTGAATGCCACAGCTTTCTGACCATTTATCAGTGGCTCCTGTCTGTACTTGCCCAAAGAATTAGGACTGACAGTAAAAGTGGCAAATCCCATGCCACCATCACAGACTAAGGAGGCCTGTGAGGAGGACCTTGATAAGCTGGGGTCCACCTCAGTTCCCCAAACCAACGCACCTAACTTTTTGGGTGCATTACTACCACCTGGGGGATTACTACTTGAGTACCAGGAGGAGTGGTAGTATTGCTGGGAGGAACATTTTCCTTAATGCTGGCCTTAGGGCAACTGGGGTCATTTTTCCAGTGGCCAGGCTTCTTACATATATGGCAATAAGGTTTCTTTTCAGGGGAGGAAGGAGTTTGGGACCCACCCCCAGAAGAGGACTTTTGGGGCCCTGTAGTGGATTTATCTTTTGATTTATCCCCACCTTTCTCTTGGTTTTTGGAATAATCTTTCTTCTGGTCACCACCCTGATTCTTTGGCTTTACTCCGGTTCTGACCCATTTGTCTGCCTTCTTTCCCAATTCTTGGGGAGAGGTCAGATCAGAGTCCACCAGGTACTGGTGTAAAAGCTGGTTTTGACAATTATTAAGGATCTGCTCCCTCATAATCAAATTGTACAATCCTAAAAAGTCATGCACCTTGCTGCCATGTATCCAACCTTCCAGAGCCTTAGTAGCACAATCTACAAAGTCAACCCAGTACTGAGTCTGTGCCTTTTGGGTGTCTCTGAACTTTATCCTGTATTGTTCAGTGGTTAAGCCAAACCCATCAATCAGAGCACTCTTCAGGACTTTGTAATTATCAGCATCCTCTTCTCTTACAGTGAGGAGCTTGTCTCTACCTTTGTCTGCAAAGGAGAGCCACAAGATTGCTGCCCACTGCTCCTGAGGGACCCTCTGTATCTTACAGGCCCTCTCCAGTGCAGTTATCCATTTGTGGATGTCATCTCCACTCTGGTAGGGAGGGACAATCTTGTTCAGGTTCCTATGGTCATGAGTATGTTCTCTACTCCTAGGGACACTGTAGCTGCCACCATGGGGCTCTAGCCCCAACTTCTGAGAAGCTCTCTGAAGCTCCAGGGATTCCCTATCTAAGGCCAATTGCTCTCTCTTGATTCTGAGCTTAGCTCTCTCAAACTCAAGCAGTTGGTACTTCTTCTCATAATAGGACTCCCTTTTATGAGACACAGAGCTCCCTACAGATGTACCAGAATGAGAAGGAAATCTTGATCTTCTTGGTAAACTGTTAACCCTTCCAGGTGGGGTAAAGAGAGGTCCACTGAGGCCTCCTTCCTCACCATCAGGAAGAATTGGATTGTCCAGGTTAGAATCATTTTGATCCTCCTGGCCAGCATCAGAGTCCAGGTCATTGAAGTTTTCACTTCCTGGCCTTTCCTCTTCTGCTGTCCCACCCCCTTTACCTACCTCATCAGACCCTGGGGTCTTTCTGAGGTCATCTAAAAGCAAAGTCTCTATGAGACGTTGGGTGTTTGGGTTTTTCCCTGTCTTCAGTTTCCTAGATGTACACATGGCTCTCAATTCCTGGAATGAGAGATGGTCATACTTAGTTGGCAAGGAGCCACTGGCTTCAGGCCTAGAAGACATGCTAGTGTGGTGTGGTGTGGTGTATGCACCTACCTACCCTAGTGGGAACTGAAACTCTCTTGAGTTGGAGAAAGGGTGTGCTAGGCCCTTGACTTACCCAACTCTTAATTCAGTAGAACTTACTTTATTCTAGACTTGATTTATATGTACCTAAGTACCTTTAGTGGTTTTCAGTTAGTCACTCAATGAGATTATCTGGTAAAACAATAGCAAGCTTGAATCCGAACCGCTGCACACCAATGTGAGAAGTTGGCCTGGTATATGCTGTCCACTAATTAAAGTGGGCACCTTGCACCAGTCCAAACGACCCTTATTGATGATTAGGTTAAAGACAACCTTTATTGAAAGCTATCCTAGTGGTAGCTATGGAGAGCAGCCTTCAGGCTAAGTCTCGAAGGAATGTAAAGCAGCTTGTTTTACCAGTATATAACCTCCTGAATGACCAAATGAAAGGAGAACCACACCAGGTGTATATAAAATATATGTATTTATTACTAAACACTCTCTACTAACCTCTTTATGAGATTAGAGAACAAGACACACAATATTAAATCACTAGAACGACAGTAAATAGCACAATACACAGCGGGCTCCAGGGGGAGACCGAACCATATACTAAGAAAGTGGTATAAGAACCACGACTTGACTAGACACAGTGCCTAGAGCACGTAGAATCGCTGGGACCCCAATAAACCACCCAAGGTAGTGACACAGGGGACCCACGGAGGACGGGTGCAGTGTGGGAACACAGACGCGAGCTCCGTACAACTCTATGGGAAAGTCGCGGTTGGAATTTTAAAGATTAAGGACACTTAGGAGAGGACTTCAAGCAAACCCAGCTAAACATAGAAGGTTCTAAGGCCAGCACCCTTGAGAGTACCGAGGTACCCGTGTTACGTATCCCAGAGGAGCCGGGTGCATAGGGGTCAAGTGGTGTCGGAAACCCTCGTCGTTTTCAATGGCGTGATGCGAGAAAGTACTGCTGCCGTGGAGAAGAAAAGTGTCCGGTGTGATCCAAGCCTGGATCGGAGATGTGAAGAACCTGAAAGCAGAGGGGAGAAAGTCTGGGTCACTTCACGTGACCAGGAGCGGAGCAATCGAATGCCCACCGATGTCGGGTGCTTCAGGTGCAAAGAGGTGAAGCTTGACTCTGCAGCCACGGGGACCAGGAGACGTCTGCGACGACCACAGTCTGGATTCGAGCTGTCCCACGAAGGATGTCGAGTGCTGGGAGGTCAGTGTCCGGATTGAACACCAACAAGCCTTGGCAACTGCAACCCACACGGTCAGAGGAAAGATGCTTCTGCGAGGACCAGCAAGGTCCTGGAAACTCCCCAAGCGATGGAGAGTCAGGGCACGTCTGGAGAAACCAGGGAAGCCCACTGAAAGTTAAGGTTGCCTTCTCAGAGACCCACAGGCCAACGGACCAGGGATCGCGAAGGGACCTCAAGAGGAATCACAAAGTACCAGTCCACGGAACACTCGTGGAGTGTAGGCCGGAAATCTTCAGTGGAATTACTGCTCGGGGTCAGGACTACAAGTAGCCCAAAGCACAGCTTCAGGGGTCGCCGAAAAGCATATGCTGCTGCAAATGTACACGGTGCCCAGGGGTACGGGTTTCACGGTCCCCACGAGGGATACGGGCCTCAGATTTGCTGAGAGCGCAGATCGACCTCGGAGACCTCGGGAACACACCTCCTGTATTGCAGAAATCTTCGGAGTCCTTCGGGAGCTTAGTAGATGCAAACCGGTCAGATGCGTTTAGGTGCCTGCTCAGCAGGGGAGTAACTCCTTTACTCCAAGGGAGATTCTTCAGTCGTCCAGCAAAGCGTAGATCGTCGAAGGTTACTTGGTTTCTGTAGCAGAGTTTAGTCCAGGTAATATCTAAAGTCCTGTAGTCAGGGGTTCCTACTTTATACCCAAGGAAGGGGTGGGACAAACTCTGGGGACCCACCTATGGGAGGGTCAGGACAGAGAGGTGGCTACACCCATGACCTTTGTCCAGTTTCGCGCCAGAGCAGGAGCAAATGGCTCCTGCAACCGGTTTGAGCTGGACTATGCACAGGGACACCAAATGTGCCCCCAGTGCAGACATCAAAGCACTCTGAGAGTGCACCCACCCAGCCCCAATACACTAAAGCCTGTCTGGGAGGTGGTCACACCTCCCTGACCTCCCTGTGACAGGAAACCTATTGTCAAGCCTCCCCCTGCCGGAGTTTCGTCCAGCAGCAGGAGGGCAGACTCGTGTCTGTGGCTGGCAGCATCCATTTTGTGATGCCAGGGTTCTGTGAAGCTGGTACCGGGTGTACCGGTGTTGTCATATTTCTCCCTCTAGGAGGGTGGAATCATACCTCCCACACCAGTTACTGGTGTGGAGGTATGATTCCAAGGTGTTTGACACCAAACACGACATGTTTCCATGCAGCCATATTAAAGTTAGCATTTACCGCGAGGTTATAATGCACTTGAGTATATATGGTTGGTTGCATCACAAACCACCCCGGAGAATAGGTTCCGAAGGCTGCAGAGGGGCTCTGCTCATGCAGGGGCACCCTCTCACATAAAACCCAGCACCCTGCCTTCAGGATTGATAAGGCCTGCCATAGGGGTGACTGATAGGTTTATATGGAGAGGTGTGGTGCAGCGGCCAGGGCAGCTGACTTCTGAGCACAGGGCTCACGGTTCGATCCCCGGCGGCAGCTCAGCTCAGCACCATGTGACTCTGGGCAATAGCTCACTTAATTTCCACGACGGCCCCCAGCGCCTTGAGACCCGTAAGGGTGAGTAGTTCGCGCTTTACAAATACGGATTTATTTATGTGCAGTGATTAGGATAGATATAGTGAACCTATATCTAAGTAAGGGGTGCATGCACCACCTTACACAGGCTGCAGTAGCAGACCTGTGGTGTCATTTTAAATGGTCTCTCAGGGGTGGCATAATACATGCTGCAGCCCCTGGGAGGCCTCTGGGGTACCTATGCCCTGGGTACATAGTATACCATATACTAGGGACTTATAAGGGTATCCCAGAATCCAACCTGGAGTGTACCTAAAGTACATGAACAACCAATTTAGGGAGTAAGCAGATAGACTGGGGTCCTGAATAGCAGGATCCCAGTCAGACTAAGTCGAAAACCAGCAAAACACCAGGAAAAAAGTGGGGGTAACCATGCAGTCAGATTCCACCTTCCTACACTGACCTCTGAGACCATTGGCTCTCCCGAGCAGGGAGTCAGAAACTCATCTGTGGTGGCAGACTGGAAGAGTCTAGTCAGCTAGCACACTAAAAGACTGGTAGGTTTCAGGGGGTACCTCTAAGGTGCCCTCTGGATGCTTGTCATGATAAATCCAACACTGGCATCAGTGTGGATTTACTAATACAAGGTGTTTGATACCAACCATTGGTTTCAGTGCAGACATCATGTAGCTGGGTAACTTACATATCCTTAAGATGGCTGCCTAATCACTTGCAAAATCTAGTAATGGAACCAGACATTACAGGGGCCTATCTGCTCATTCAGATGGGCCCTCACATATAATCTAAGGCCTGCTGTAGCGGTGACTAACATATAGTATATGCAGTGTACCTTGGCATGGCACACAGAGAGTGAGCCATGTCGTGTTTTGAAAATGGTTTGCACCATTTCACGCATCCTGTAATGGCAGGCTGCATGACGTTTTTGCGTGGGTCCCTTTGTGTTGAATACTACATGCTGCAGCCCATAAGGACCCTCTTTAGTACCCATGCCCGGGCTACCAGAGGTACAATTCACAAGAGACTTACACAGGTGCTAAAGTACTTGCCAATTGGGTTACAATTAGACATTTAACTGTTTTAAGGGAATGAGCACTAGGACTGGGTTCTGGTTAGCAGGGACGCAGTGCACTTTCAGTCAAAAAGCATCAGTATGAGGGCAAAAAGTGGGGGTGACCATGTGTAGGAAAGTAGGATCTGCTTTCATGATTACCCCCACTTTTTGCTGGTGTTATTCTTTTTTCTGACTGGTCTGACTGTGATCCTGCTAATCAGGACCCCGGTCACTGTGCTTCGTCCCTATATTTGACAATGGTAAGTACGATGGTACCGTACCAATTGGCTACTGTGAGTCCCTAGTATATGTTACTAAGGGTATCCCATGGGCTGCAGCATGTATTATGCCACCCATGACAGACCACTCAAACTGTGACTACAGGCCTACCATTGCAGCCTGTGTAAGTTGGTGTTAGCACAACTTACAACAGATATAGATTTCCTTATATCTGTGGTCACTGCACTTAAAACCTATAAGTCACCCCTATGGCAGGCTCTTCAGTCCTGAGGGCAGGGTGCTTGGTTACAAGTGTGAGGGTGCTCCTGCATGAGCAAAGCCTCTCTACAAACCCCGGAGTCGATTTTCCTGGCTTTGTAAGTGTGGTCAGCCATTTAATACATATGGTGGAAATCAAGTCAAATACGATATGTCAAACTATATATTGGCTGCGCCGAAACCGGTCATGTTTGGTATCCAACATGTTGGAATCCTACCACAACACCGATTCCAGTGTTGGATGTAGGATCCCATGTACTGGGAGGCTCCCCTAGGGTGAACCCCTGTATTCCCGGTACCAGCCTTTTAGGGTCTAATGGCAGGCTAGTGCTGCTGCTGACAACAGACACGTTTCTGCCCTCCTGCTGCTGGGCTGAGCTCAAGCACCAGAAGGCAGAACAATAGGTTTCCTGCCAAAGGGAGGTGTGACCATCTCCCAGACAGGACTTAGTGTATTAGGCTGGGGTGGGGGTGCTTGCCAGCGCCACCAGACTGCTTTGAAGGGCACATTTGGTGCCCTTCTTGCATACTCCAGGTTGAGCCATTTCAGGGAGCTGTTGGCTCCCGCTCTGCAACAAAACTGGACAAAGGACATGGGAGCATCCTCCCCTCTGTCCAGCCCCTCCACAAAGAGGGATCCTTGAATCGTCCCAACCCTTTCCCTAGGGTACTTAAGGGCTTACCTGTGGGTGGCTCTTCAGATTCGTCGTGGGACAAGATTTTAACCCGAAACCACTCCAATTTCAACTGTCTGGGCACCTTGGACTTCGTCGGACTTCGCCTGGAACCAAGACTGCATCAAGGAAGACTCCTGCTGCTCCTGGTCTCGTTGTCCTCCCAGTCTTCTGCGTCGTCTGTGCCCGTTCTCCATCCAGGCTCCTCCCCAGGCCTATGGCCATCAAGGACACCCGAAGTAATCTCCCTTGGAGTGAAGGAGTCACTCCCCTGCATCTGCAGGCACCTCAATGAAGCTGACCGGTCTGCTGCTCCTGACGACCAAGGACTCTGAAAGGCCCAGCAACATAGATGGTAGTTCTGCAACTTCCTCTAGGCCTGCCCTGTACTTTCAGCAAGTTGAAGGCCAGTACCCCTCGTCGGAACCGCTGGAACAGAACCCCTGTGCACAGTGTCAACTTGCCACTGCCAAGGCATGTTGGCTCTGTCCTCCAGAGATCTTCGGGCTACAAAAAGCTCCAGCCTCCAGCGTCTTTTCCTGCCAAGATCTTTTTCTTCACCACATCCTCTGCACCGTGGGCCTGAATTTTTGGTGACCTGTGCCTTCTGCCTGTGGGTCCTCTTGAGGGTCTTCTTTGGCTTCAGAGGGCACCCCTGCTTGCCCGGGGCCTGCCCTGACTCTCCTGCACTTGGTGAGTCCCTTGGACCTCGCTGGTCCCATTGCTGCACCTTCTTCGTTTACCATGTCTGTTGCTGCTGCCAAGGCTTGTTGGTGCTCCCGCGGACACCGACCCCCTGGTTCTTGACTCCCGACGTGGGACAGCTCGTGAACAGCTCCTGGTCTTCCACAGCTTCGCCTGGTCCTCACACCTGCAGCGACAAGGTCACCGGCTTCACTCCTGCACCTTCTGTCATCAGTGGTCATTTGTCTTCAGTGCCTCCTGGTCGCTTCCGAGTGGCATAGACTCTGTCCCCTCTGCTTGCAGGTTCTCCTCTTCAAGAATCCATCCTTGGATTTCACCGGACTCTTTAACCTTCTTAGCAAGCGGCACCTTTTCTAAAGTCCTCTTTTGTGGTCTACGGCGGTTTCCGACGTCATTTCTCACCTATGCACCCGGCTTCCCTGGTGTAGGTATCCTGGGTCCTGGGGTATCAACAGGCAGAGTGACTCTCCAACATTCTATCTTCCACTGGGTTTCTTCAGGGTCCACTGGGAAGGGTCCTTCTTCTTAATAACTGCAACCGCGACAGTCCCATTGGCTTGCATTGAGTACAAGGCTGTGTTTCCACTCAGCACACCACCTCTGAGGGGTTCCTGGGTACTTACCTCGAGTGGTTCCTTGTGTCCCCAGCTCTTTTTTTTTTAACAAACTTTACTGGGTTTTTACAGCACATAAAATATTTAACATTGGTGCAGCTCTGCACTTCTAGTCGCACCACGGAGTCTGCCGCTTACATACATCTTGTATAACATCGGATACAATGTAGTAGCAGACTTATAGTCGATACAGGATATATTATCCGTGCTATACAGTGCTTATATGCACAACGTTGATAAACTTCAATGTGAGGAACTACAAACTCCTTCCCACCTTCCCCCCACTGGTAGTTGCCTGCTTTCAGGTTCGGGACATGGGTGAGCTCAGTTACATTATTCATACCCTCCTGTTGGAGCCACACAGAGAAGTATTTGACCACAATATGACCTAAAGAATTGTCTGGGGTGGTCCCCCTGGCACGTAGGAAATGAAGGGAGAAATATATTTGTAGACATTCATTAACAGTTGCGTAGTATTCTGGTACAATGCCAGCTATTAAAGTCATTCTGGTGGCCCTCTAATATCTAACTAATTCAAAGGCATCAGGATAAGTGCTCAGGCGTTTGGTAGGTCTAGGATCCTGAAGGGTTATAGTATGGCATTCCACGCCATCGCTATCGGTATTTTCCGTCACCCCCTATACTCTTCTTTACGAAGCATCCCACTTTCTGCCTTCCCCCATTGTAGAACATCCTCTTGCCATGTCGAAATACCTTGGGGAGATGTCGATTTTCATTGTTTTGTTATTAAGCATTTCGCAAGAAGGATTGCCAAATCTGCAAATCTGCCTGCACCTTATAACTTTTGGGGCAGGGATATAGCCCCAGTAAGCAGCTTCCTGCTGTATCCCAGTTATTCCCTCCTGCCACTTCTCTTAGCGCTGTCGTTACTTGTGCCCAGTAGAATGAAAGGGTTGGGCAGGTCCATAGCATATGTAATAGGTCTGCTTCTTGTTCACTGCATCTGGGACATGCAGACGATACCTCTGGGAACACAGCATGTAGCCTGTGTGGTGTGAGGTAGGCTCTGTGTAGCACCATATATTGTATGAGTTTAAATTGGGAATTACGTGAGACTTTCTTTGGAAATGTTAAATATGGCACTCCATTCCTGGTCCTGTAGTTCCCTCCCCAGATCGCGACCCAACCTTTCCTTTAACTGTGTCAGGGGCACAGCTACGTCCGATCGCAGTCCTTGGTACAGCCAGCGTCTGCCGTTTCCCGTTAAGTATACTGAGTGCATAAATTTGTGTGTAGCCGGTTCCGTGCCATCCAGGGCCCAGTGTAATTTTATGTAGTGTATAATATTTGCATGTGTAAGAAATAAAGAATCTGGAAGACCCTGTGTGTGTACAAAGTCTTTGTGGTTCAGTAGCATACCATCCCCAAACAGCGCCCCTATTGTTGTCACCCCTGCTTGTTCCCATGTGTTTAGTTGTCTTAGCGCCAATGCACCCGTTGGAGTGGGGAGACCCAAGAGTGGTGTATTAGGGGCGCAGGGAACAGCCCGGCCAGTATATTTAAGGACCAATTTCCAGTATGTGAGGGCAACATTAATCAGTAATGGGGCCATAGAGTGCAGGACATTTCATGTAGGTTATGGCCCACCAGCCAGTACCCAAGCCACTGTAGCTGAGTTGCTAGGCTGTAGGACTTAAAATCTGGTGCTCTCATTCCCCCAGTGTCCGGCGGTAATTGCAGCTTTGTTAATCCCACCGTCTATGGCCGCTTACTTAGATCAGCTCCGTTAGGAGTGTGTTCAGCACCTTGAATTAAGGCGCCAGAAGGACTACTGGCAGATTGGTGCAATAGTATAATAATCACAGGAGCATGACTATTTTTGGTATTGCGAGGCGCCCAGGTACAGAGAGGGGAAGGGATATCCAGAAAGATACTTGCGAGCGCAGGGAGGATACTGCCTTTTAAAGCTTTCCCTGACAGATCTTGGGCATCCCTGTGTATCTGGACCCCTAAGTATTTTAAAGTGCAGGGGGCCACCTGGAGTACACGGTCTTCATAGGTAATTATAGGATGCTGTGTCATTTGTCCACATTTACTGCTAGCCCAGAAATTTGTTCAAAGAGTGTAAAGATTTGGGCTACAGATTGCAGATGTTTGTGGAGGTCTCTAATATACAGCACTATATCATCTGCATAGAGCGATAATGCGTCGATTGTGGGCCTAATGGGGATTCCCCACTCCGGTGCCTTTTGTCACAGCTGCTGCGCCAGGGGCTCCAGCGCAAGCACAAATCATTTTAGGGATAGTGGGCATCCCTGTCTCATGCCCCTGTTCACTGAATATGGGCTGGAGATGTGCGCCCCTGTACGCACCCTCGCCGTGGGAGAGGCATATAGTAGTTTAACCCACCGTATGTAATGGGGGGACGTCAAATTTATTAAGGGCAGCCAGCATGCATTTCCAGCTTAAGGTGTCAAACGCTTGGCGTAGATCAAGTGATATGCATCCCGCTGCATGGAGCTCACCAGGGGTCGCATCCATTACATGGTAGAGCCGTTGTATATTCAGTGATGTACTCCGGCCGGGCATGAAGCTGCACTGGTCTGTGTGTATGAGCTTCGGCAAAAGCGGGAGTAGGCGATGGGCAGGAATTTACTCAATATTTTATACTCAGTATTCAATAACGAGATAGGCCTGTAAGCTGTGATATCTATGGGCTCCCTGCCGGGTTTAGGCAGTGAGGTGACTAGGGCCTGTGCCTTGGTGGGGGCAAACTGCCTGTTTGTAATGCTGTCTGGTACAGAAAACAGCAGTGATCACTCCAACATCGTCTATTTCCTGTCGTCTGGGCCCGCAGTCACTGCGTATCACTAGTGCAGCAAGTGTGGACCCACAGGGGGGCCCTGATGCAGTTTCAAGCCTTTCCCTGTAAATGTGGCTCAGGGGGGAGGGCCCTCGCACCCCGACCTGTCAATCTTTTTGGCATCCAGGCCCCTAGGGTATCAAGGTGAGGCTCACACCCAGGGTGGACGCCTCCAGCACACCGGTTCCTCCACGGACTGGTGGAGTCCGTTGACCAATCGTCCAGTGCCTCCATGAACCAAGGGGAGCCTTCATCGACCCAGGCGTAGCCCCCATGTACCAGGCACTGTCTGCGTGGCCCGCAGAAGGCATCTTCCTCTACCGCTCTCACCTCCAAGGGCTGATTATGCGGGCCCTGATGCAGGACAGTCCCAGCCCCTAGCTGCTGCCAGCGTCCCTGGCGTCTGACGGGAGCCACTCACCGGTTTTGTAACTGCTGTCTCCCGGGCCGCACTTCAGCAATTGTGTCATCCCCTCAAGGTCTCTTCCAGGTGAGGCCAGGAAGCAGGCCCGCATCCTAGAAGCTGATCTGCTCCGCCAATTCCTGGGCATCCAGTGCCGGCCAGGCGCAGGCAGTCGCAATCATGGGTGGAGGGGGGGAAGCACACACCTCTCCGCCCCCATCAGCGGTGGCCTCTTAAGGTGGCTAAACACTCCTGGCCCCACCAGTCGGCGCTCCACCACTCCGTCGGCAGGTCCCGTGGAGCCTCAGGTCTGTGCAGCGGGAAGGATAAGTTACTTACCTGTAATCCTAGTTCTCTTCCAGGGGTATCCTCATCAAAGTCATAAGCACTGAATATTCCCGCCCATGTGCGGGTACCCCGGAAACAATAAAAAATATATATGAAAACAAATATATATACAGCTCTATATATATATATATATACACATATATCATTTTTTCCCATCCAAATGCAGCCCCCATATAGGAGGCTAAACAATGCAACAATAAATAAACAAATAAAAAAAATTGCAATCTCATATTACTTATATAAATATAAACCACAGGAAGGCAAGTGTGACTTGAACTCCTTTTAATGAGTAGAGTCATGAAAGAAAGCTGCAAAAAAGCAAGCATTGTTAGCCTACAGGCTGCATTGGAAACCAATAGTATAGGAAATGAAAGCAATTGTACACAAAAAACTGGCACCGTGCCTTTAAGGCAGCCATGACCCCTAGCTTCCCATCATGCCTCAGGGGTGACAGTTAGGTCAGTTGTTCTTGGCGGAGACCCGAAGGTCAGGGCACAAAGATATAGCTTAACAGTAAAACAGTCTCATTTGCCTGGGGAGGCAGGTGGGTTGCTTATGACTTTGATGAGGATACCCCTGGAAGAGAACTAGGATTACAGGTAAGTAACTTATCCTTCTCTTCCAGGGGATCCTCATCAATAGTCATAAGCACTGAATAGAATAGCAAGCCCATCCTCCGCCTGCGGGCAAATGAGAAGGAATGACCCAACAAAAAAACAGAATTAATCAGTGTTGGAACAGATTCCTCAAGGAGGCCTGGCCCACTTGTGTGTCTGCTCTAGTATCTGAATCAAGACAATAGTGCCTTGTAAATGTATGGATAGATCTCCAAGTGGCTGCTTTACAGATCTCGGAAATTGGTACATTGTTAAGGAAAGCAGCTGTAGCAGCTTTTCCTCTTGTGGAATGAGCCTTGGGTCTAGACCAAAGTGGCTTTTGTGCTAACTGATAAGCCAGTTTGAAACATGAAACTATCTACCTGGAGATGGAGCGTTTGGAAGCTGGAAAACCTGTTCTGATCGAACCGTAATTAATGAATAATTGATCAGATTTCCTAATCTATTTTGACCTGTCCAAGTAAAACTTTAAAACCCTTTTTAGGTCTAAGGAATGGAGTGCCCTCTCAGCTGGAGTAGAGGGATTAGGAAAAAAGGTCGGAAGTGAAATGGTTTGGTTGACATGGAAATCTGACACCACCTTCGGAAGGAAGGAGGGATGGGTTCTCAAGACAACTCTATTGTGATGGAACACTGTGTATTGCTCTTTTGAGCAGAGAGCTTGGATCTCGCTCACCCTGCGAGCTGAAGTAATCGCTACTAGGAAAGCTACCTTCCACTTAAGGTGTTGTAAGGTTGCTTTGTGGATAGGCTCAAATGGGGGACCCATCAATTTAGATAGAACTAAGTTCAGCTCCCAGGGAGGAGAAGGAGGTCGAACAGGAGGATAGACCTTCTTCAAGCCTTGCAAGAAGTCTGTTAGAAATGGGGGTCTCTAGTTGGCAATGGCTGGCCACTGTCCAAGTAGGGACCCTTCTTCCTAAGTCAGAGTGAGAGGGCTACCCTCTTTAATACCCCTGCTCAACCCTGTGGTAACGTAGCACGAGCAGGTAGGCTTATCTCAGAGGCAGTGTGTGAAGCATTTATGACCATACACAGTAACACAGTGAGGAACACTACAAAGGGACACCACACAAGTAGTTATAAAAAATAAGTATCTTTATATAAAGGCAGATTTATCACCAGACCAATAACTGTAAAAGCCACAATACTGTCAAAAATAGGATAGCTGTTGAAAGGCTGTCAAAGATAGTTCAAAAGGTTGCAAGAATAAGGTTCAAATTCAAGGCAGGGGTCTCTGCGCCCCTTTCTCGTTCAGAGGTTGTAAAAATAAGGTTCAAATTCAAGGCAGTGGTCTCTGCGACCCTTTCTCTCATAAGACTGTCAAAAATAGGATGGCTGTTGAAGGACTGTCAAAAAATAGTTCAAAGGTTGGAAAAATAAGGTTCAAATTCAAGGCAGTGGTCTCGGCGACCCTTTCTCTCACAAAGTACCTGGGTTTAGTAGCAAAACCAACAAAATGTCGCAAAGAAGTGGTAGCGATAATTTTCCTCACGCGAGGCCGGCGATGCGTTAAAATCCTTGCCGCAAGGGAGGATGATGCGCCGATCTGCTGATGCGTGCGGAGACGATGCGACCAACTTCTGCACGCTAGGCCGCCGATGCGCTGAGACCTTGCCGCGAGGGCGAAGGCGATGTGACGATCCTGTTGCGTGTGCGGAGACGATGCGACAAACTTCTGCACGCTAGGCCGCCGATGCGATGACTTTCTTGCCGCGAGGGAGAAGTCGATGCGACGAGCCTGTTGCGTTGTGCGATCGTGTTGCGATGCGAAGAAATGGCGCTCCGCGAGGGAGCGACGAAATCCGGTGCGATGCGATGAAAATGGCGGACGCACGGCGTCCGCAATGCGATGTCTTGAAGCAATGATTCTGTAGGGGTTGCGAGCGCTCGGCGACAGCCGCGCGATGATTTTTCCAGCGCGTCTCGGCTGCAGCGGCTCGCAAAGGGGCGTTAGCGATGGTCTCGTGTTGCGAGCACTCAGCGGCAGCAGCGCGATGATTTTTCCAGCGCTCTCGACTGCAGCGGCTCGCAAACGTGCGTTAGCGACGATTTCCAGCACTCTTTTCTCTGAAGCAAACTAGAGGCCCTGGAACTCACAGGAGCCTCATCAGCAGATAGCAATCCTCGCAGGGAGGAAGCAGGAGGTTGGTGGTGGAGTCTGATGTGCCTGAGACTCCAGCAGGAGGCTAGCTCTTTTCCTAGCCCTTGGGTAATTGCTGTAACAAAAATAAAAGTTCTCTCAAAAGTCCTTTTCTCTCTTCAAGGTCCAGTGGTCACTGCTGCAGGCCAGTGCAAGAAAAACACACAAGCACAAGGACAGTCACTTCCTGCAGATTCCTCCAGTGGCACGGACAGAGTTTCCTCTCCAGATCCAAAAGCAATACAAAATGTAGGGGCTTGAGCACAGATATTTATACCCCAAAAGCCTTTGATCTTTGAAGCTACCAGTCCCTGAACCTAGCCAGAACCAGTTCTGCTCAGGCCTGGAGCACTTTGTTTACCAGGCTGCATCCTTCCTTTCAGAAAGAGGGGTCTGCTAGCAGACACACAGTGGGAGGTGGAGCCAGCATTCACTTTGCCAGGCACAGCCCTATTCAGATCAAAGAGCCACCCCTCCCCACACTCTAAATGCAGATCTCTCTATTCAACCCAGGTCTGACTCAGCCTGTCCTGCCCCTCTAAAACCAGACAGCCAATACACATAACGGCAGAGCACACTGGAAGGCTTAGGCAAGAAAATACCTACTTTCTAAAAGTGGTATTTTCAAACACAGAATATAAAAATAAACTTCACTAAAAGGTGTATTTTAATATTCTGAGCTCAGGCATACTAAATTCGTTTTTCTACCATGTTCCTGGGGTCAGTTAGGACTATAGCATGTAATAGTCAAACTGCCCATTCTAGCCTATGAGGAACAGGTAGCCTTACAGTAGTGAAAAACGAAATGGTGCATAATTCACTACCAGGACATGCTACACACACCAAGGCATGTCCTACCTTACACATACAATGCACCCTACCCGAGGGGCGACTTACAGGATGCCAAGGGAAGGTTCAGGGGCTGGGAAGTGGGTGCACTTCACAGCCAAGATGGCAGTTCTGGACTGCACACAGACACTGCAGTGGCAGGTCTGAGACACACTTTAAAAGCTGCTTCTGTGGGTGGCGCAAACCAGCGCTGCATGCCCACCAGCAGCATTTGGTTTACCAGCCCTGGGCACACACAGGCCACACTACTAGGGACTAACAGGTAAACCAAATAAGCCAATAAGGGATATACCAATTCACATAGACATATTTACCAAGGGAGAGCATATGCACTTTAGCACTGAACAGCAGTGGTAAAGTGCCCAGAGTCATAAAACCAACAGAAACAGGTCAGCAAAAATACAGGAGGCAGGCAAAAAGTTTAGGGGTGACCCTGCAAAAAGGGCCATTTCCAACACAACCCCCTTCCAGCCAAAACGCAGGGTAGACCAATCACTACTTTGATGGGCTTCCCTGCTTCGGGCGATAGAACACGGAACTGGCCCGCAACTGCAGGGGCATATGCCCGCTCTACTCCAATCTGAACCCTGGTGGATCCCTCTGTCCACACTCCCAGGGCCCACTAAGATAACCAATGGGGAACTCTGCCCCTCACCTGTGGACACCACCTGTGCAGCACCTAACCTTAACTGGCCCCCAGGTGTGTCCCAACAGATAAACAATAAGCCACAGTAGCCACTGACAGTAGTCAGGGATGAGACCCAGGCCTTATACCTCTCAGGGCTCACTAAGGCAACCAATGGGGAACTCTTCCCCTTACCTGTGGACACCACCTGTGCAGCATCTAACCTTAACTGGCCCCCAGGTATGTCCCAACAGATAAACAACAAGCCCCAGTAATCACTGACAGTAGTCAGTGATGAAATCCAAGCCCTATACCTCTCAGGGCTCTCAAACTTTTGTGGCATCAGAGAGTGAGGGGCAGTAACCCCAGGTGCCTGGCACCTTTTGTACACTCTCCCTCCTGTCAGGTCAGGCAAAGCACCCGGACACTGACCCACCAGCCCTGGGCCTGTACCCAGCGGCTGGGCCAGAGACTGGGGTGGGCTCTCCCACACCCGGTCCTCCTCTTTGGGGCTCGGTACCCTCCCACCTGGAGCGATACCCCTTCCAGAATTGTCAGGGCACCTGAGGCAGGTGTCCTGCATAATTCGCCCACCAGTTCAGGGGTTCTATCCTGCAACTGGTATCCCAGCATAGGGTCTGTACCCTTAGACTGGGCGGAGGTCAGGGGTGAGGCTGCCCTCTCCCCGCCCCCTTTACTGGGGCCCGGCACCCTCCCACCTGGAGAGGTGCCTCCATAACACAAACCGGGAGGGGCACTGTTAGCAGTTGCCCCTTCCTCCAGATCAGGGGGACACCCTGAACCTGGCCCCCAACCTAGGGTCTGTACCCTTGGGCTGGGCCTGTGCCTGGCAACCCAGGACTTCTGGGGGCGTACACCAATTCCCCCAAGGAAAATACACTCTTCCACTAGTTCAGGGCCTTGTCCCTGCAACTGATCCATCAACCTGGAAAAACCCTCAGGTGGTACTGGGGTCAGAGGCGAGGACTCCCTCCCTCTGCACCCCCTTCCAGCATACTGCACCCTCCCACCTGGAGTGGTGCTTTTAGAAAAGAAAATGGTCGGGACACTGCTTACAGTTGTCCCTTCCTCCAGGTCAGACAACACCTGGACCTGACTTACCATCCCAGGGACCAACCCCTGTGCTTGAACAACTGCCTGGCCAACCAGGACTTCCTGGGGAGCACACAGGCCCCCTCAAGGGAAACACACCCCTCCACCAGTTCAGGGCCTGGACCCTGCAACTGACCTACCAACCTGAAAAAACCCGCAGGTCGCACCGGGGTCAGAGGCGAGGACTCCCTCCCTCTGCACCCCCTTCCAGCATACTGCACCCTCCCACCTGGAGTGGTGCTCTTAGAAAAAATGGTGGGGACACTGCTTACAGTTGTCCCTCCCTCCAGGGCAGACAACTCCTGGATCTGACTTACCAACCCAGGGACCAACCCCTGAGGCTGAACAACTGCCTGGCCAACCAGGACTGAAGTGGTGTCACCATGGTCACTCCTAGGGGGCTCAGCCCTTCTGACTGGCCCCTGACCCACTGGCTCTTCCACTGGGGACTCCTTCCCCCTTTCATCCCTCAGACTGGAATTCCGTACCCTCCCCTAGGAGTGGCACTGCCAGGCACAAGAACTGATGGAGGCCTGACTACAGGCACTCCCAGCTCACCTAACACTGGGGTACCCCCACAATGGACGGTCCATCCAGACAGACTAGGCTCCCCACCTGGTGTTCCCTCATGGAACCATCCAGTCCTGGGGACTGAGACTGGGGCACTTCGGGACCTATCCCAGTCTCACTCCTGCTCCCACGAGACAGGATGTGAGGCCCTACAACCTCCTCACAACAAGGGGACCCAGCTGTAACACTCCTAACCTTTCCCAGCACTCTGGGTTGGAAAACTTCTGAACCACTTCTCTTAGGGTCATTCCCTAATGCCTCTACAGAGCCTCTGGTACTCACCCAGAGGTCTGCCTCCTGCGCAAGTTCCCTAGGATCAGAGAACTCGCACTCTAACACATGTTGGTTTAGCTCTGGAAAATAGGAACTCACAATATGCTCTCCCACAATTGGATTACACAGCTCCACACAGGTGCTAACCTTTACCTCACAATCCAGTGCCTCACACACGTACCCCACACCACTCTCTTGAAATGGGCGAGACATTAACTGACTGTCTCTATCACTCAACCCACACTCTTCTGGGCGGTCCTCACACTCATACACCAGGACTTCAACCACGGGGGAACCCCTCTCCCTGCACCTCTCATCCAGAGTCGGTAGAGTATCCCTCCTTTCACTAGGACTATGGGCCCCTGCGCTAGTTCCCCAATCCACCTCAGGGACACTGCACACCAATGGAGCTATCTCAGGTCCTTGAATCCCCTGGTGTAGATCAACCCCCTCCTTCAAGTCAGGTGCCACATCCCTGGGTGGGTGTACTACACTGTCATCACTATATACTTCAATTTTGCTGCCACCACTGGACCCCACCCTCTCTGGGGAATCCAGACAATTAAAACTGCGCTCCAGGGGTAACCTCCCCTCTGGAGCTAACTTCTCCTTTTCTGCTATCTGCGCTAGGTGCGCCTCCAGCTGGGCAATCTCTATTTGGAGCCTCTCCAATTCCAGCTGGTACTCCCTCTCCCTCTGTCTGTCCAACTCCTCTGGGGACCATGAAGGGGATTGGGCACTACCCTGTGCACTAGATCCAGCAAGGGACTCCCTACCTATGGGACCTTCCCGCCTGTCCCCCAACTCCTCTGGGGACCATGAGGGGAATCTGGCACTACCATAGGCACTAGGCTCATCAAGGAACTCCCCACCTATGAGATATTCCATAACACTTTCTTCCTCCTCTTCAGACTCTCTAGGGCCACCCTCAGACCAACTACCCTCTTGGTAGGTGTACTGGGACTCCAAGAATCTCCATCTGTCTTGTTGCCAAAGTCTCAGGGATGTCTGCAGGGATAGCTGAGTCTCCTTCCTACTCACTGCTAAGCCCTTCTCCTCACAGAACCCCCTTAGCTCCTCTAGACTGTAGGTTAACAGATCATCTATATAAAAGGTAGGTCTCATCTCAGCAAGACCCATTGTAGCAATATCTGGCAATATCAATAATAAAACAAATAGGCTTGCCCGTTGTAACAATCACGGGCAATATCAAATAACAGATAGAAGAAAACTTCTCAAGAAAATGTATGCGGGTAAAAAAAATCACCGGCAATATCAATAAAACATAGGCTTGCCCATTGTAACAATCACGGGCAATATCAATAAAAGATAGAAGAAAACTTCTCAAGAAAATGTATGCGGGTAAAAAATCACCGGCAATATCAATTACAATATAGGATCCAACAATTCTCAAAAATGTATGCGGGTACTATCACCTGGCAATATCAATAAAACATAGGCTTGCCCATTGTAACAATCACGGGCAATATCAATAAAAGATAGAAGAAAACTTCTCAAAAAATGTAAGCGGGTGAAAAATCACCGGCAATATCAATCACAATATAGGATCCTAAAAACTCTCAGAAATGTGCGTGGGTGAAAAATCACCGGCAATATCAATTACAATAGGGGATCAAAAACTTTCAATAAATGGGCGCGGGTGAAGAATCACCGGCAATATCAATCACAATATAGGATCCCAAAAACTCTCAGAAAATGTGCGCGGGTGAAAAATCACCGGCAATATCAATCACAATATAGGAGCAAAAAAAAAATTCTCAAAAAATGTATGCGGTACGTTATGGTCTGCACTCACTAGTAGTGTACACTATAATTACTGTATGCGATCATAAATGCAAGTCCAGATCCTCACCGCTGACCACCAATGTTAGAAATGGGGGTCTCTAGTTGGCAATGGCTGGCCACTGTCCAAGTAGGGACCCTTCTTCCTAAGTCAGAGTGAGAGGGCTACCCTCTTTAATACCCCTGCTCAACCCTGTGGTAACGTAGCACGAGCAGGTAGGCTTATCTCAGAGGCAGTGTGTGAAGCATTTATGACCATACACAGTAACACAGTGAGGAACACTACAAAGGGACACCACACAAGTAGTTATAAAAATAAGTATCTTTATATAAAGGCAGATTTATCACAAGACCAATAACTGTAAAAGCCACAATACTGTCAAAAATAGGATAGCTGTTGAAGGGCTGTCAAAGATAGTTCAAAAGGTTGCAAGAATAAGGTTCAAATTCAAGGCAGGGGTCTCTGCGCCCCTTTCTCGTTCAGAGGTTGCAAAAATAAGGTTCAAATTCAAGGCAGTGGTCTCTGCGACCCTTTCTCTCATAAGACTGTCAAAAATAGGATGGCTGTTGAAGGACTGTCAAAAAATAGTTCAAAGGTTGCAAAAATAAGGTTCAAATTCAAGGCAGTGGTCTCGGCGACCCTTTCTCTCACAAAGTACCTGGGTTTAGTAGCAAAACCAACAAAATGTCGCAAAGAAGTGGTAGCGATGATTTTCCTCACGCGAGGCCGGCGATGCGTTAAAATCCTTGCCGCAAGGGAGGATGATGCGCCGATCTGCTGATGCGTGCGGAGACGATGCGACCAACTTCTGCACGCTAGGCCGCCGATGCGCTGAGACCTTGCCGCGAGGGCGAAGGCGATGCGACGATCCTGTTGCGTGTGCGGAGACGATGCGACAAACTTCTGCACGCTAGGCCGCCGATGCGATGACTTTCTTGCCGCGAGGGAGAAGTCGATGCGACGAGCCTGTTGCGTTGTGCGATCGTGTTGCGATGCGAAGAAATGGCGCTCCGCGAGGGAGCGACGAAATCCGGTGCGATGCGATGAAAATGGCGGACGCACGGCGTCCGCAATGCGATGTCTTGAAGCAATGATTCTGTAGGGGTTGCGAGCGCTCGGCGACAGCCGCGCGATGATTTTTCCAGCGCGTCTCGGCTGCAGCGGCTCGCAAAGGGGCGTTAGCGATGGTCTCGTGTTGCGAGCACTCAGCGGCAGCAGCGCGATGATTTTTCCAGCGCTCTCGACTGCAGCGGCTCGCAAACGTGCGTTAGCGACGATTTCCAGCACTCTTTTCTCTGAAGCAAACTAGAGGCCCTGGAACTCACAGGAGCCTCATCAGCAGATAGCAATCCTCGCAGGGAGGAAGCAGGAGGTTGGTGGTGGAGTCTGATGTGCCTGAGACTCCAGCAGGAGGCTAGCTCTTTTCCTAGCCCTTGGGTAATTGCTGTAACAAAAATAAAAGTTCTCTCAAAAGTCCTTTTCTCTCTTCAAGGTCCAGTGGTCACTGCTGCAGGCCAGTGCAAGAAAAACACACAAGCACAAGGACAGTCACTTCCTGCAGATTCCTCCAGTGGCACGGACAGAGTTTCCTCTCCAGATCCAAAAGCAATACAAAATGTAGGGGCTTGAGCACAGATATTTATACCCCAAAAGCCTTTGATCTTTGAAGCTACCAGTCCCTGAACCTAGCCAGAACCAGTTCTGCTCAGGCCTGGAGCACTTTGTTTACCAGGCTGCATCCTTCCTTTCAGAAAGAGGGGTCTGCTAGCAGACACACAGTGGGAGGTGGAGCCAGCATTCACTTTGCCAGGCACAGCCCTATTCAGATCAAAGAGCCACCCCTCCCCACACTCTAAATGCAGATCTCTCTATTCAACCCAGGTCTGACTCAGCCTGTCCTGCCCCTCTAAAACCAGACAGCCAATACACATAACGGCAGAGCACACTGGAAGGCTTAGGCAAGAAAATACCTACTTTCTAAAAGTGGTATTTTCAAACACAGAATATAAAAATAAACTTCACTAAAAGGTGTATTTTAATATTCTGAGCTCAGGCATACTAAATTCGTTTTTCTACCATGTTCCTGGGGTCAGTTAGGACTATAGCATGTAATAGTCAAACTGCCCATTCTAGCCTATGAGGAACAGGTAGCCTTACAGTAGTGAAAAACGAAATGGTGCATAATTCACTACCAGGACATGCTACACACACCAAGGCATGTCCTACCTTACACATACAATGCACCCTACCCGAGGGGCGACTTACAGGATGCCAAGGGAAGGTTCAGGGGCTGGGAAGTGGGTGCACTTCACAGCCAAGATGGCAGTTCTGGACTGCACACAGACACTGCAGTGGCAGGTCTGAGACACACTTTAAAAGCTGCTTCTGTGGGTGGCGCAAACCAGCGCTGCATGCCCACCAGCAGCATTTGGTTTACCAGCCCTGGGCACACACAGGCCACACTACTAGGGACTAACAGGTAAACCAAATAAGCCAATAAGGGATATACCAATTCACATAGACATATTTACCAAGGGAGAGCATATGCACTTTAGCACTGAACAGCAGTGGTAAAGTGCCCAGAGTCATAAAACCAACAGAAACAGGTCAGCAAAAATACAGGAGGCAGGCAAAAAGTTTAGGGGTGACCCTGCAAAAAGGGCCATTTCCAACAAAGTCCTTTATTACCTGCAGTTGAAAAAAGGAAGGCTGAGAAGGAGAACGCCTGTATGCCGTGATGGCAGCTAGGTGTACCTTAATGGAAGAGAATTTTAGGCCTGCCATAGCTAAGTGAAATAGGTAGGGCAACACCACTTCCTCCTGCCCCTTGGTAGGATCACAATTGTTTTGCACACACCATAAATAAAAACGTTTCCATTTACAAGCATTGGAGTGCCTTGTAGAGGGTCTTCTAGCTTCCTTCAAGATGGTCATGCAGTCCTGTGGAAGACCTAAATGACCATACTGGAGGACCTCAGGAGCCATGCTGCCAAGTTCAGTGATGGAAGGTTGGGGTGATGAATGCTCCCGTTCACCTTGGACAGCAGGTCCGGTCAGCACGGCAGCTTCCTGTGTGGACATTCTGACAGGTGCAGAAGGTCCGGGTACCACCACTGCCTCGGTCAGTCCGGAGCAATCAGAATCATCCTCGTTTGTGAGTGGGAGAGCTTGGTCACGACCTTTGGTATGAGTGGAAGGGGAGGAAAGGCGTACACAAATGCCCCTGACCAGCTGATCAAAAGGGCATTCCCTTTCGACCCTGGTCGGTAGTATCTGGATGCGAAGTCTCAGCATTTTTTGTTTGTGTCATCCGCGAACAAGTCGATGCTTGGCCGACCCCATTCTTGGAAAATGTTTTCGCCGACTTCGTCATTTAGAACCCAGTCCTGCTGGTCCTCGAAGTGACGACTGAGAGCGTCCGCTTGTGAATTCTGCTCTCCCGGTAGGTGTATTGCTGTTATCAATAGATTCCTCGCAAGGAGCCAGTGCCAGAGAGCTTGGGTTCCAGAGATAGGGTCCTCGATCGAGTTCCTCCCTGCTTGTTCAGATAGTACATGGTGGTTGTATTGTCCTTCTGTACTAAAATTGAGTTGGTCTGAATCCAAGGGAGGAAAGCCTTGAGAGCTAGGTGTACCGCTCTCAGCTCGAGCATGTTGATGTGGTACAAGTGTTCTTTTGCTGACCATCGACCTTGAGTCTGGAGGGACCCCATGTGAGCTCCCCAACCCTGGAGGGAGGCATCCGTAATCAATGATTGAGAGGGAGGTGTCTGATGGAACGGAACCCCCACCAGCAGGTTCTCCTGCCGCATCCACCATGGAATGGATGCGCTGGCTGCTTCCGACAGTTGTATCCTGTCATCCCACCAAGCCGTTCGTTGATCCCACTTGTCCTCCAGATCTAGCTGTAAGGGACGCATTCTCAGCCTGGCATTGGGGACAAGAAAGATGCAGGATGCCATTGATCCTAGAAGAGAGGCAATCTGACGGACCGAAGGCAGGCTGTTGTGTAAACTCTGCTTGCCCTTCAGTATGATAGATGACAGTCTCTACTCCGAAGGACACACTTTTCCTATTGCGGTGTCTATTGTTGCACCCAGATAGTGAATTCTTTGCGTGGGCTGCTGAGTTGATTTTTCGAAGTTGACATGGAGACCCAGCTGCTGGCAAAGGTCTAGACATTGCTGGAAATGGTTCCTCACGATCTGGGGGGAGGGACCTTTCAAAAGCCAGTCGTCGAGATAGGGGTACACAAAGATGCCTCTGCGCCGTAGAGCGGCTGCCACTACTGCCATGCACTTTGTAAACACTCGAGGAGCTGACTTCAGCCCGAAAGGCAGAACCTTGAACTGATAATGGGACAATCCCACCAGAAAACACAGGAACTTCCTGTGATGTGGACTGACCTGGGCATGAAAGTACACATCTTGCAGATCCAGCGAACACATCCAATCTCCCTGCTGCAGATGTGGATATATTTGATGGAGAGCCAACATGCAAAACATTTCTCTTTTGATGGATTTGTTGAGTGCCCAAAGATCCAGAATAGGTCTGTACTCTGATTTTCTACCTCTCTTCCTCACTAGGAAGTACCTCAAATACACTCCTCGACCTCTTTGCGATACAGGAACCCTCTCGATGGCTGATTTTCGCAGGAGGGTGGTTACTTCCTGTTGCAGTATTTTCATCTGGTGGCACGTTGTTTTTACTGGAGGGATCGAAGGAGGACGATGTCGAAAATGTAGAGAGTACCCATTCTGCAGCGTAGCTAACACCCATTGGTCTTTTGTGATACCATGCCACTCTTCTAGATGGTTGGCAATACTTCCCCCCACTGGAGTGGGAAACGGCGATGGGGGAAGCGGACACTCATTGCTTAGATGGTGTTTTTGCTGAGGCAGTGGATTGGCGAGGAGTTCCTCTTCCTCTGGGGGCACGACGGCCCTGGTTCTGTGATCTCGATTGGCTTTGGTGATGTTGCTGCCTTTGCCAGTGAGGGGTTTGAACCCTCTGATGGAAGGGCCGCCGATCGTATGGCCTGTAACGTCGCCTGAACTCTTTTCTTTTTTCAAGCCCGACCGCCTTCAGGGTATCAAGCTCCGTCTTCATCCTCGCCATTTCCTCATCTGTGTGAGTGCCGAACAAGGATGAGCCTAAGAAAGGAAGGTTGAGAATTCGGGACTGCGCCTCCGGTTTTAATGCAGTTAGACGGAGCCAGGGTGACCTTCTGGCACAGATTCCGTGTGCGTAGGAGTGTGCAGACAGCGTCGCTCCATCAGCTGCGGCGCTGATAACCTGGTTCGCCACCAAGCTGCCTTCCTGCAATATCTCCTCAAAATTCTTGCGGTCTTCTCTGGGCAGCTTTTCTGTGAATCTTTGCAGTGAGTCTTACAAGGATCTATCATAGAGCCCTAATAGCGCAGAGGCGCTGGAGACCTTCAGCAAGGAGGCTGACATGCCACAGACCTTTCTCCCCCACGAATCTTGTGCTCTGCTCTCCTTATCAGGTGGAACTGTTGATGAGGAGGCCACTGCATGGGTCTTTTTGGCAGCAGCAATAATAACCGTGTCCGGAGGCGGATCAGATCTGAGAAATAATGGATCCTCTTCCGGGGGTCTATATTTCTTTAAGATTCTCGCAGGCGCGGTCTTGAGAGTCGCCGGCGTGAGAAAGGTGTCCATCACCGGTTGGAAAAGCCCTGGCACCAATGGTAACAATGGCCTGGCTGCCAACCTCTGATGCAAAGTTTCAAAAATTACTGAGGATGAACTCTGCTGAGTGGGCATAACGATGTTCAATTTGTTCGCCCCCCTTCTGGCTAGAACGTCCTGAAAAGTACTGATGTCATCCACCGGAGAGACCCTCGACGGTGGGCTATCTGTAAGAGTTGGAGAGTAGTCCCTCTTTGAAGAATGGGTGGAAGAGGGTGAACGTGTAGGAGATCTGTGTCTTCTCCTTTGATCCCGAGACCTGGATCTCCTTCTTGAGGAAGGTGCAGGAGTATGTGCACGTTCCCGACCCCTCGATGGAGTAGTAGGAGAAAGATCCACAGCTTACACCAGTCGAGTTAGAGGGGATCTGTGTATAGGACTGGAGTAGTCCTGATTACCCCGTGCTTGTGCAGTATCAGATTTTTGCCAGTGTTGTAGAGGCAACATTCATCTAGGAGAGAGGTGTACAGATGGAGATTTCTGCCTCTCTTCCCGTGCAGGAGATTCAGATGAACGGGGGCGATCAGGTAAAGACGCTGGACTGCTCGACGTCGAGATAACCACCTCCGGTGATCTTGAGGATGACGAAGAGCGTCTTGAAACAGCGCGATGGGTCAGCGTTGATTGGTGAGAGTGTCTCGACGTCGAACGTGGAGTCACTGAGTGAACCAGCGCTGGAGATTCTGCCCTCGACGTCGGTGATGGAGACGGAGAAATGCTCACTGGACGTGAGCCGGATCGAGATCGATGCTTCGACGTCGATCTGTGCCTCGACGTCGAATGCCGCCTGGTCGACAACGACAGAGGAGTTCATCTTGACGTCGAACGTCTCTCTCTTGACACCGACGGAGCCCTTTGACTCGACATCGAACGTCTCTCTCTTGATGCCGACGGAGTCTTTTGTCTCGACGTCGATCGCCTAACAGGCGCCGGAGGTGACCTGTGCCTCGACGTCAAGCGCTTCTGCGATGGAGACTTGTGCTTCGACGTCGACCTCCGCCGATGAGACGCCATAGACGGGGCTTTTTGTTTCGCCGTCGACGAAGGAGACTTAAGCTTCGACGTCGAACCTGTCCGCAAAGCTTCCAACGGAGTCTTATGCCTTGACGTCGAACGTCGTCAAGACGTTGTCGACGGGGACTTCTGTCTCAACATCGATCGCCTGCGAGAGGACGCCGATGGAGAACCATGCCTCGACGTCGAGCGTTCACCCAACGCTGACAGAGACCTGTTCCTCGACGTTGATCGTCGCCAGGTTGACAACAACAGACGATCTGTTACCTGGTGACTCGACGTTGTCTTCGGTCTTGAGAGGTGCGCCTGCACCGTCGAAGACTTCGACGGCGACTTCTGTTTCTTTGTCGCTGGTAAGTTCGATGCCGATCCGGACGTCGATGGAAAACAGATCGGGAATTTGCTTCTCAACGTCGATCTTGCTCTTTTTGTCTTCTGTCTCACTGGAGACCTACCTCTTTCAGAGAGCCCATACAGACGGATTGTTTCTCTGTCCTTGAGGGTTCTCCTGGACAGCTTCTTACAATGCTGACAGGTCTCTGGTGAATGAGAGTCAGGGAGGCAGAGAATACACACAGAATGTGTATCAGGCCTGGCCTTCTTCTTGCCACAGGAGGGGCAAGGGTCAAAAAGAGATGGCATTCTGACAGAAAATAAAACACTTTCTGTAAAAACAATGGCTGTACCTCACTCTAGAGCCTAAAAGACGTCAAGTGAGAGGTAGAAAACCACAAACAGAGTAGAATTATTTGACAAAAAAGTCAAAAAAGACAGAGCTGTGAATTCCAGGGTCCTGACTGAAGGAGCCGGAAAGAACAACTGACCGAACTGTCACCCCTGAGGCATGATGGGGAGCTAGGGGTCATGGCTGCCTTAAAGGCACGGTGCGAGTTTTTGTGTACAATTGCTTTCATTTTCTATACTATTGGTTTCCAATACAGCCTGTAGGCTAACAATGCTTGCTTTTTTGCAGCTTTCTTTCATGACTCTACTCATTAAAAGGAGTTCAAGTCATACTTGCCTTCCTGTGGTCTATATATATATAAGTAATATGAGATTGCAAAAAATGTTATTTGTTTATTTATTATTGCATTGTTTAGCCTCCTATATGGGGGCTGCATTTGGATGGGAAAAATGATATATGTGTATATATATAGAGCTGTATATATATATGTTTTCATACATATTTTTTATTATTTCCGGGGTCCCCGCACATGGGCGGGAATATTCAATGCTTATGACTATTGATGAGGATCCCCTGGAAGAGAAAGTGTATTACCCCCGGGGGGGAGCAGTCATAAGGCCAGCAAGGCAGCGGTGTCCCCGTACATGATTGGATGACCACCACAAGGCGAGGAAATTACAGGATTGTTCGACGTGGCCCGGGACTTCTCTTCCTATGCATCTGCCATCTTTTTGCTTCTTAGCCACGCCCCCTGTGTCCGCAGCTCTTCTGAGTCTTCTGTTTCAAGTCCCGACTTCGGTCGCAGTTCACATTCCACTTCTTTAGTGTATGGTTTGGTCTCCCCCAGGAGACCACTGTGTATTTGTGCTTATTTACCAGTTTACATTTAAAGTATTGTGTGTATTGTGTTAATATCTCCGGGTAGGAGATATACCAATGTGTTAGTGAGTGTGTATAATAAATGTAACAATTTTTATAACTCCACTGTGTGGTTCTTTTTCGTTTAACCTACACTGTATGATTAGTTCTGGTAATACAAGCTGTTTAACACTCCTTCTAGACTAAGCCTGAATGCTGCTATCCACAGCTACCACTTAGAGAGCTTTCTATGGTTGTCTAAGAGCACTAAAACCATCATAAGGGTTTTCTGGATTAGTGCAAGGTGCTTAACTTAAATAAGTGTGCACCATATACTAAGCCAGCCTCCTACACCATGCCAAAAAGGGGCACTTTCCTTCAGTCAGCACTTGCGCAAATATGTCCCACAGAGTGTGGGAGTAGCGAGCCAAAAGGCATGCAGTGTTCTCAGACTACAATGATAGGCTGGCAGAAGAAAACATTTTCTTCCCCAAAGAGTCCAGCCTTGTGGATTACCTGTCCGAGGAAGTGGTAGGGAATGCGCCCTGGAAAGTTGAGACTTGGCTCACCAAGCTCTCCAAGGTAGGGTGTTGGGTGAGGAAGTGTGGGTCCCCTTGCTTGGGGTGATGGTGGTGGATGACTGTTCTATTCACAGGAGCCCCTGTGTTTGGACCAGGTCCCCAACAGGACGTTAGTGAGGGCATAGTTGAACAGGAGTAAGGGTTCAGATGATGAAACCTCCGGTTGCAGCCCCCCGTCAAGATGCTGGTCTTGACTGCCACTGAGGGCAACTGAAGGTCAAGGACCTCAGCCGCCTTCTGCACCACCATTGCTTATGAGGCTCCCCCCTCCCTAGCCACGGTAGGGGGAGAAAGCATACCAGTATCTGGAGAAGTATCCAGTCCAATGGCTTCACCCAGTTCCTCACACCAGTCTATATTATGGTTCTCTTCGTATGGCTGGCATTCTTCATGGTCCAGCAACCTCTCCCATTCCTTCCCAAGTCCTCCCCCATGGGAATGGGGCTCAGGCGCTGATCTAGGAAGCAAAGATCCTGCCGGGGTCAGAGTCAGGCTATGCCCATCCGGCTCCGTGTTGGGGATCACAATGGGGATGGAGCCGCTGATGGACGCCGGTGGTGCCCGGAGTGTCGGCATTGGGACCGGCGCCAGGGAAGGTCGAGATGGTACGAACTGTGCTGTTCTGGATCCAGGAATGGATCCCTGGGGTCCCACAGGAGCCACCAACACAGAACCACATGGGGCCCCCTCCATCCCCGTGAGGCCCAAAGGTGCGTTGATGGGGTCGAGTAGCACAAACATGAGGCACATGGCCTCAGAAAACACTTTGAGATGGATGGGGGTCGCTCTGACTCCCAGAAAGTCAGGGAGACACAGAGTCGGCGCAGGCTCCGAGGAGCCAGGCCTCGAATGCTGATGCTCTCTCGTCGTACCAGCCCAGAGACGAGGAGAAGTCAACGACTGCTTCAACTTCTTGTTCTTCTTCTTGTGCCTCTTACCTGCATTTCCCAAATATTTAGAGTAAGACTATGACAACTTCGGGCTCTGCAAATGATCCCGGGACCTTCCCATCGATCAGGACCTTGATTTTCACGGGCCACCATGAGCTTCAGGGACCGCTCCCTCAAAGCCTTCAAGTTCATGGCCCTGCAATTGGAGCACGTATTTGTGTCATGGTTGCACTTAAGACACAACAGACAAACGAGATGCGGGTCTGTCACCGGCATTGTCTGGTGAGAGGCTCCACAGGGCTTAAAACGTGTCTTCCTGGATGACAAAGCCTACCACACCAGTAGGGAAACCTCAAAAACTCTTGACAAAACGTCTATAAAATCCAGTCAAATAATTTCTGATTGGTAGCTCTTCTCCAGATCAGAGCTGGCTGGCGCAGAAAGAAAAGAACTGACGTCAGCGAGCATAGGTGGCACCTATATAGGTGCAACAGACGTCACTTCCGGTGTGGATGTGGACAACACACGCAGAGCCAATAGATGCCCCCTACTGGCACGCAGGGTTACTGCTCATGAAAAATATTCCAGATCCAGTCTAACGTAGAAGTCTCTATCAGATTATATGTTTTACTTACTTTGCAAGGTAGTTTTATATATATATGTATATATATATATATATATAGATACATATGTATATATATATATACATATATATACATATATATATATATATATATATATATATATATATATATATATATATATATATATATATAATACGCCACTGTTTTCAGGTTCTGGTTTGAAAATGAGTCCTCTTCTTGCAACTTTTGTTCTCTTTCAAGTAGTAGTTGTTAAGATATGTGTGCTTTTTATATTGTTGATTCAATTGTTTGAGTGATTTTTTTGGTTAAGTGTGTTTATGGTTAATTTTTATTGGTTAGTTTCCTTTAGGTAGGAATTTCTTTTTTTCAGCTATGTCCTTTTATGGTGAACGCTAATGTAGGAAGCTCAACTTCTTTGCAAATGTCCCCCCACTTTTTGCCCACATCTGAACTGCTAGATGCTGGATTTTTGACTTACATTGACAGTGTACAGAAGCCTGCTAACAAGACTCTAGTGCCAGTGTTCTTTCCCTTAGAAATGAAATGTCTAATTGCGACACAATTGGCATGGAGTTTAGCACCCTTGTAAGTCCCTAGTAAATGGTACCCCTGGTACCTAGAGCATGGGTACTAAAGAGCATCCCTAAGGACTGCAGCATGTCTTATGCCGCCCTAAGGGACCCATACAAAAATCATATGCAAACTGCCGCTGAAGAATATATGAAAAGGTGCAAGCCCTTCTGAAAACACAACATTACACAATGCCTGTGTGCAACGTCCTTACACTGCATGTACTTTATGTAAGTCACCCCTACAGCAGACCTTAAGAGCCCTAAGGCAGGGTGCATTATATTACATGTGAGGTCATATCTGCATGATCAGATATGCCTCTGTAATGTCTAGTTCTGTTACTAGAGATTGCAAGCGAACAGGGAAGCCATCTTAAGGTATGTACTGGGCACTGGTCATCATGAGTTCCCGACCTTTAATATGACTTCATTGGAAATAATGGTGTTTGGTATCAACCACCACGTCTTAATGAACCCACAATGATGCCAGTGTTGGATTTAGTATGACATGTACCCAGAGGGTGCCTTAGAGGTGCCCCCTGAAAACCTACCAGTCCTCTAGTGTGCCGGATGACTGGTATCGACCAGCCTGCCACCACAGATGAGTTTCTGACCCCCTGGAGGTGAGAGCCCACGCTCTCAGAGGACAGAAACAATGCCTGCACCGGAGGAAGGTGTTTACATCTCCCCCAGCAGGATGGATAGTGAATTAGCATAAAATCTGCGGGTCTGTCGAGCTTAGAACAGCTCTAAGGCACAATCAGTACAAGACTATGATTCCTACTTGGACATGAGCGTTCTGCTTAAGATTGGCCAAATCAACAAGCTTTGGGTGAACAATGAGGCTACGCAATCTGAGAAAGGTCTTCTTTTTGGAGGTAACTTCATTAAGTCTGTCCAACTTTGTGGGGGCATATTCTTCAATACAGATGTCTCATAGAGATATGAAGAGGGTCTTCAGTGACCGTGTTTTTGGTTGTGCCGGGAGCTCAAGGGGTCGATTTCCCAGCCGTGGACAGGGAATTACAAGAAAGTAATGTTCGAGGCAGGTGAGCTGTAGATCACATGCTGTGCATGGATCGCCATCTAGTGTTGGGTCCGGATGTTTGCACTTTGTTTTTGTTTGAAGAGGTCTTTCCAGTCGGGAGGTGGGCGACTCCTCCTTTCGGTGATGGTGCGCATGGGCATCGACTCCATCCTTTGATTGTTTTTTTCCGCCAACCGGTTCGGATGTGTATTGCTGCGCTCCGGTTTGGTACCGTTTTCGGACCCGTTCGACGTGCAATCCACTACCCTCGACGGAATTGTTATCGATCGCAGTTCCCCATTCGACGCGCATCGTCTTACTTCGGAAAACCTTTGATCGGGAAACTCATGGTAGGCCGTCGGGCCTACCCGCGCCGACCGCACTAGCAGTCGATGGAACGGACTCCATTCAAGCTATGTCCCGGATGTCGTGCTAAGTTTCCACGCACCGACTTGCACGAAGTGTGCAACCTCTGCTTGTCCCCGGAACACAATGAGAACGACTGCGATGCGTGTCGATCTTTTCGATCGAAAAAGACTCTTCGTGACCGTTGGGCTCGATGACACGAAATGCAACACCAGAGCGGCCCCGCAGCACAAGTTACTAACTTGTGTAACGATATATCTGTAAGAGACAGTAGTTAGTGACAGATTCCTTACCTTAGAATATCCCCAGGCGTCAGGCTGGATCCGGAAAGTTTTTTGCGTAGCAGTACCCTTGCGCGTCGGTAGGCGGCGTCGTGCGGCTCCGCGTCCGTCGTCGGCGTCGTGATCGCCGGGATGACGTCGCGGGCAGTACTTAGGCGCCGCCCCTGCGCGCTGACGTCAGTTCTGTACACGACTTTCCGCGCCAGGAACGCAGAGCCATGCAAGAAGCTGACATAGGTGTCTGAAAAATACTAGGGCCCTGAAAGGGATGTCCTTAACCCTAGAAATCAGTTCGCAGAACGGGGAGGATGGTGGGCGGTAGGAATCTGTCACTAACTACTGTCTCTTACAGATATATCGTTACACTAGTTAGTAACTTGTGCATCTGAAAGAGACACGTTAGTGACAGATTCCTTACCTTAGAATAGATACCCCAGCAATACCAACCCCGGTGGTGGGTCTGCGAACAAAGATCAGACAAGGAAGTCCTGGAGGACAGAACGGCCAAAGAAGCCGTCCCTCCGGACCTGACTGTCAAGGCAGTAATGCTTTGTAAACGTGTGCAGCGAGGCCCACGTAGCTGCCTGACAGATAACCGGCAGCGGAACACCGCGGCCCAAGGCCGTGGTAGCAGCCGTTGCCCTGGTGGAATGGGCACGCAGCCCAACAGGAGGCTCCTTCTTAGCCAAAGAATAGCAGGTCTTGATGCACAAGGTAACCCAGCGGGAGATGGTCCTCTTGTGCACCGCCCGACCTTTTGGCACCCACGTAGCCAACAAAGAGCTGGTCATCCACCCGGAAGTGTTTTGTGCGGTCAATATAGAAGGAGAGCGCACGTTTTGGGTCCAGACGGTGGAGCCTCTCTTCCTCTCTGGAAGGATGCGGAGGCGGAAAGAAGGTGGGCAAAGTGATGGTCTGCCCAATGTGGAAAGCAGTAACCACCTTTGGCAAGAAGGACGGACGCGTCCGAAGAACAACCTTGTCTGGATAAACAGACAGAAAGGGAGGTTTGCAAGATAGAGCCTGGAGCTCACTCACCCGCCGAGCGGAGGTGATGGCCACCAGAAAGGCTGTCTTCAGAGTCAGAAGACGAAGAGGACAGTTATGTAGAGGCTCAAAGGGAGCGCACATTAAAAAGGTAAGAACCAAGTTCAAGTCCCACTGAGGCATCACAAACGGAACAGGAGGGAAGAGGTGAGTAATGCCTTTTAAGAACCTGTTAACAACAGGGGACTTGAAAAGGGAGGGCTGATCAGGGAGCCTGAGGAAGGCCGAGATAGCACAAAGATAACCCTTGATGGTACCCAGGGCAGAACCCTGTTGGGCCAGAGAGAGTAGGAATAGAAGGACCTCGGAAAGAGGGGCAGAAAGGGGATTCACAGCCTTTGCTGTGCACCATGCCACAAATTTGTTCCACCTGCAGGCGTATACCACCTTAGTGGAGGGACGCCTGGCTGCCAGAATCACATCACAAACTTCGGGAGGCAAGTCGAAAGGAATCAACTGCCGCCGCTCAATCTCCACGCAAGCAGGTGTAGACTGGACAGGTTCGGGTGGAGGACCGTCCCCTGCTGCTGCGACAGAAGATCCTCCCGAAGAGGCAGACGGATCGGGGATCTACGCTCATATTGAGTAGCTCGGGATACCAAACTCTTCGAGCCCAGTCCGGAGCCACAAGAATGACTTGGGCCCGGTCGTGCCGAATCTTCTTCAACACTCTGGGTAGAAGTGGTATAGGCGGAAAGGCGTACAATAGACCGCAACTCAACTCGTGACGAAAAGCGTCGCCGAGCGAGTGCCGCCTTGGAAATTCCAACGCGCAGAACTGATGACATTGCGCGTTCTCTTCGGTGGCGAATAGATCTAACCAAGGCTCTCCCCACTGTAGAAAGAGTCCTTGCGCCACTTCCGAGTGAAGACGCCATTCGTGATCCATCATGCACCTGCGGCTGAGTTCGTCCGCCCTGGCGTTCAGGGAACCTGCCAGGTGTTGAACCATCAGGAACATGCCCTGATGTTCCAGCCATGTCCAGAGGCGCAGAGCCTCCTGACAAAGGGTCCAAGACCCCACCCCGCCCTGTTTGTTGCAGTACCACATGGCGGTGGTGTTGTCTGTGAACACCTGCACTACCTTCCCTATGACAGAGGGAAGGAATGCCTTGAGTGCAAGTCGGATCGCCCGGAGCTCCAGAAGGTTGATATGGAGCCGGGACTCCGCCGGAGACCAGAGGCCTCTGATCTCCGCCTCTCCCATGTGACCGCCCCATCCCAGAAGGGACGCGTCCGTCACAACTGTGTGCTCTGGCTGGGAAGGGAGAGGGCTCTGCCCATGACCCATTGCCGGTTCGAGAGCCACCACTGCAACTGTTTTGCAGTCCCCTCCGAGATCTGGACGTGATCGGACAGGTTGCCCTGGTGCTGCGCCCACTGGAACTTCAGGTCCCACTGCAGAGCCCGCATATGCCATCTGGCATGATTGACCAGCAGGATGCAGGAGGTCATGAGGCCCAGCAGCCTCAGGGTCATCCTGTACCGAAACCCAGGAAAAAGGCTGAAAGATCGGAATCATAGCCTGAATATCCCGGACTCGCCGTTCGGGAGGATAGGCCCGAAACTGCGTCGTGTCCAGAACTGCTCCGATGAAAAGGAGCTGTGGAGAAGGAATCAGATGCGACTTCGGCACATTGATGGAGAACCCCAGCGAGTGCAGGAGTTCGGCCGTAGTCTGGAGGTGGGAGACGACTGCCTGGGACGAGCCCGCCTTCAGCAACCAGTCGTCGAGGTAGGGGAAGACTGAAACCCCTGCCCGGCGCAGATGAGCTGCGACCACCGCCATCACTTTCGTGAACACCCGAGGGGCACTGGTAAGGCCAAAGGGGAGCACGGTGAACTGAAAATGCTCGGGGCCTACCGTGTACCGAAGGTAACGCCGGTGGGCCGGCAGGACGGGGATGTGGAAATATGCGTCCTGCAAGTCCAACGCTACCAACCAGTCTCCAGGGTCGAGGGCAGTCAAGACCTGAGCTAGGGTGAGCATCTTGAACTTCTCCTTCCGGAGGAAGCGATTGACGTTCCGGAGGTCCAAGATAGGACGCATGTCCTCCTTGTCCTTTTGGGCACCAGAAAGTAGTGGGAGTAGCAACCACGCCCTACTTCTGGGGTCGGAACACGCTCGATGGCCCTCTTGGTCAAGAGGGCCGTGACTTCCTTCTGTAAAAGAACCAAGTGATCCCCTGACATGCGGTGGAATTGAGGTGGCATGGCTGGGGGGTGGTCTCGAAGGGAGGGAGTAGCCCCTTCGGACAATGTCCAAGACCCACCTGTCCGAGGTGACGGTACGCCAGTGGGGAAGGTGATGGCGGACCCTGCCCCCTACTGGCGTGCTGTGCACCTGAAAGGAGGGACTAGGAGGGCTTGGAGGCCGCGGACGGGTTGGAGGTGGTGGCCTGACCCGCACGCTGGTTGTCCGATCCGCCACGGCGGAATCCACGTCCTCGGCCACGCGAGGCGCGCTGCGCGGGCTGGTGGCTGGGCTGCTGACGTGAAGGGCGCCCCTACCGTGGCCACGATAGGGGCGAAAAGCAGAAGTCAGCGGAGGGCGTGTAGCAGAAAGGCCCAGGGACTTGGCAGTAGCCCGTGAGTCCTTAAAGCGCTCCAACGCATGGTCTGCTTTGGACCCAAAAAGACCGACTCCATCAAAGGGCATGTCCATGAGAGTATTCTGGACATTCCCTGAAAACCAGTGGTTCTCAGCCATGCGTGGCGTCCTGAGCGCCACCGTCGTTGCAATAGACCTGCCCAGCGAGTCGGCGGTGTCAAGGCCACAACGTATTGTGTATTTAGCCGCATCCCTTCCTTCCGCAATGGCGCGGGAAAGCAGTGTCTGGACCTCCTCAGGACACTGGGGCAAAACATCCGCCACCGAATCCCACAGGGAGTGGGTATATCGGCCCAAAAGACAAGCAGTGTTAACGGACCGCAAGCCAGCACTGGAGGAAGAAAAACCCTTCTTCCCAAATTGATCCAGGCGTTTGGATTCCCTATCCGGAGGAGCGGTAGGGAAGGCGGTTTGGGAAGCGGAGGCTTGGACAACCAAGCTCTCAGGAGTGGGGTGGACAGAGAGAAACAGGGGGTCGCCCGGAGCTGGGCGATGGCGTCGTGACACGTTCCGATCCACAGGAGCCCCTGTGTTGGGCTTGGACCAGGCGCCCAAAAGAACGTCAGTGAGGGCGTCGTTAAACGGCAGCACAGTCTCCGCAGAGGAGGCCGCCGGCTGAAGCACCTCTGTCAAGATGTTATGCTTGACCGTCAAAGTAGGGAGTTGGAGATGTAAGGCCCCAGCTGCCCTACGCAACACCGTAGCAAAATTGGCTCCCTCCTCCGTAGCCACGGGAGGAGACAGCATGCCAGTGTCAGGGAAGTATCCAGACCACTGGCCTCCCCTAGACCCTCTGTCCAGTCCTCATCATACTGGCACTGTCATGCCAGAGGGTCATCAGACCCCTCCCAGTCCTCCTGGTCCTCCTGTGGTTCAAAATAAGGAGGAGGAGGGACATTTGGGACCCAAGGTCCCATCGGCGCCGGAACCGGCGTCGAGCGACGCCGTTCCGGGTCCATGTCCGGAGCCGGAAGGAACTGGGGACGACGCCGCCCGGAGCCCAGGGCGGCGCCGAGAACGGCACCGGAGACATCGGCGCCGGCGGAGGTGTCGTTAGGTCGACCGGCGTCGATGGGGGTTGTGGAGCCGGGATCGAGGCCGGGGCCGAAGCCGGAGCCGGGATCGAGGCTGGAGGCACGGGCGACGCCGGGGCCGGAGCCGCCGGGCGACGCCGGAGCAACCCCATCCGGGCCCGCGGGGCCCGAAGGCGCACCGGAGGGGCCTGGAGGCCCGAAGAGGCGGGCCATGGCCGACAGGAATTCCTGCACTTTGGCCGGATCCGCCCCGAACCCGGGAAGGGCGGGTATGGCGGGGGCGACTCCACAGGCATGTCCGGGGCCGCGGGGCGGGACGGTGCCGGGAGGGGCCTCAGCCGAGTCGCGAGACCGGCGAGGCGAAGTCCTAGAGCCGATGATGCTTTTGGACTTCTTGTGTTTCGACTTACCGGACGAAGAAGACTTCGACGCCGACGACCGGTGTGGACTCCGCGATCGACCCCTGGACCTCTCACGCGACCGGGGCTCCGCGGAGCCGAATGCCGGGCCTCGAGGAGCTTTCGAGACCGCTCTCGCAAAGCTTTCGGGTTGAGGGCCTGGCAGTCGGTACAAGACTCCGTGTCGTGGCCTCGGCCGAGGCAGAAGAGACACTCCCAATGCGGGTCGATGACGGACATCATCCGAGCACAGGCGCCGCAACGTTTGAAACCGGGCATCCCTACGACACCTTGAGAGAGAAAAACAGTGAAAAATTCACCAAAAAGTATGGTCAAAAAATGACCAGGGCACTGCTCTTCCCGGATCTGCGCTTGCTGGCGCGGAAAAAGAAGAACTGACGTCAGCGCGCAGGGGCGGCGCCTAAGTACTGCCCGCGACGTCATCCCGGCGATCACGACGCCGACGACGGACGCGGAGCCGCACGACGCCGCCTACCGACGCGCAAGGGTACTGCTACGCAAAAAACTTTCCGGATCCAGCCTGACGCCTGGGGATATTCTAAGGTAAGGAATCTGTCACAAACGTGTCTCTTTCAGATCCAGACATCTTCAGCGAAGATTCCCACACTGAACATCAACCTCAAGGAGCCGAGGTGGAAGAAGAACTTATTTCCGTGTCTGAAGCCGACTCCGACATGGAAGAAGAGGAGCGGATTACTCCGGATCAGCGTACCGTGAGTAAAGATACCACTTTGCCCCCTCAACATAAGACAAAGGCTCCGGTCCCTCCTTGGGCCAAGGCCAGCACCGACAAAATGTTTCCGACGCCCTGCCCTCGTGCCCAGCTCCGAAACAGAAAGACAAGCCTTCCGGCTCGGGCTCGAGCCGACCCCACTCCAGCGCCGAACCAACACCTTCGGCGCCGAAACACAAGTCTAAGTCATCGACACCGAAAGGCTCTGAGCCGAAACCTTCGATGCCCAAAGGTTCGGAGCCGAAACCTTCGATGCCGAAACCCACTCATAAGGAGAAACACTCTCCCACTAAAGAACCTCGGTCCGATGCGCCGCCTTCGGATCCGAAGCAGAAAAAACTGGTAATCAACCCTCAAACAGGGCATATTCATGCCACTCTTTCAAAGAAACGGAAAATTGACCTGTCAGAGGACTACCACATTCCTCTCCCATTGATCCTAACTTGCTCATTTCACCAGCAAATTCACCACCACCACTTTCACCTGACCCACAGGATGAAGGGGATGGAGATGGGGATGAGGATCAGGATAGGTTACAGGACACTGACCCTTGGGACGATTATCAGACAGACCCAATCACATGTAAGGACCCTGATTTGTATCCCTCCAGACCCTCCCCACCTGACGACCACATCGGGTACATTGAGCTCCTTAATAGGGCTGCTCAATATCATGGGGTGGAGCTCCATAAGGAGCCTTTAGAAAAGGATTTCCTCGTTGAAACACTCACTTCTTCCCAAAGAGCTACTCACACCTTACCAATGCTCAAAGGCATGTTAAAGCACACGGATGAGGTATTTAAAGACCCTGTAAGATCTAAGATAATTACACCTAGGGTGGACAGAAAAATACAAACCCCCTCCTACCGACCCTGTTTACATTAGAGGCCAGCTGCCCTTAGACTCTCTTGTAGTCTCCAACGCTCGCAAGAGAGCTAATTCGCAAAGCACAGGAGAGGCCCCTCCTCCTGATAAGGAGTCTAAGCTAATCGATGCCTTGGGCAAAAGAGTGGCTTCACAGGCAGCAAACCACTGGCGTATTGCCAATGCTCAAGCTTTGTTGGCTCGCTATGATAGGGCTCATTACGATGAGTTAGAAAAACTCATAGAACATTTACCTGATGAATACAAATCTAAGGCTAATGACCTCATTCAGGAAGGTAAACCTATTACCAATACATCCATTAGGTGTGCCCTAGATGCAGCAGACACAGCATCTCGTACAGTCAACACCAGCATACTATTACGCAGACATGCATGGCTAAGAATATCAGGCTTCAAGCCGGAGGTGCAAACCTCCATCCTTAATCAACTGTTCGATAAGGAGCACCTCTTTGGTCCAGCTGTTGATACCTCGCTGGAAAAGATGAAGAAAGATACTGAGGTCGCAATGTCCATGGGGGCTTTGCAGTTACCCGCCACTAGGGGCTACTTTCGTCGCTCCTTTTACAGGGGTGGTTCAAAAACGGTGTCCACTGAAAATCCCTCCTCCTCTTACAAGAGCAATAATCAATCGCCCTCATCAAGAGGTTATTTCAGAGGAGGTTTTAGAGGAAACGATGGCACGGGAAGAGGCAGAGGTACCTCTACCTGCACTTCCCCCTCAAACAAACATTGACTTCCTTCTGTTATCCCCTGATCATTCCACTATTGTCGGGGGACGACTCTCCCAATTCCTGCCTGTCTGGAATTCAATCACCTCAGACAAGTGGGTACTACAAATTATCCAGTATGGTTACTGCCTGGAGCTTACAGACACTCCCCCCAATATCCTTCCAGGATCACATGCAATGTCACCAGAGCATCTCACCCTCCTAAAGCAGGAGGTTCTCTCTCTTGGAAAAACACGCTATAGAACTAGTCCCATTACAATACCAAGGGACCGAGGTATACTCCCTGTATTTTCTAATTCCCAAAAAGGACGGCTCACTCAGGCCTATACTAGACCTCAGAGAACTAAATCTGTACATTCAGTCGGACCACTTTCACATGGTCACACTCCAACTAGTGCTCCCACTCCTTCAGCAAGGCGACTTTTTGTCCACCTTGGACTTAAAGGACGCATATATCCATATTCCCATTCACCCTGCTCACCGGAAATACCTCAGGTTTGCAGTGGGTGGACAACATTATCAATTTAAAGTTCTCCCATTCTGAGTAACTACAGCACCCAGGGTTTTCACCAAGTGTCTAGCAGTAGTCGCGGCTCATCTAAGAAGACAGCACATTCACGTCTTCCCCTACCTAGGCGATTGGCTAATAAAAGCCAGCTCGCAACAGAGCTGCATAAAACACACTCAAAAAACAGTAAAACTGCTTCACGACCTGGGGTTCACAGTAAACCTCTCCAAATCGCATCTCCAACCAGCCAACACACAAGTGTACCTGGAGGCCACAATAAACACTCAAAAACCTCTAGCATATCCAAACCCAGTCAGGATACGCAACATGCAAACTCTAATAGCGCAGTTTGGTTGTTGCACGGCACTGCTGCAGCTGCAGTGAGGACGCTCCGGGTGCGAGGCATCGAGGCAGCAAGGGAAAGGCTGCTCCCCGGCGATCTGCTGATTCTCGAGCCCTGGGGGGGTTCCACGGCGGGCTTTCTTCTTACCATCGGACCACAAATCCTGCTGGTGGTCCGTCACAGTCCACAATTGCCCACGCTGCCAGTTACCGGTACCACCCGCATCTACGACCACGCGGCCACGCGGTAGGACTGACTCGGCGGCTTGGGGGCCAGAGAGCCTGAGAGCCAGAGAACCAGGGAGTGCAGCCGCCTTCAGTTACCAGTTCAGCTCATCCATCAGCAAGGAGGGCGGTAAGGAAGCAAGCAAGTAGGCAAGCGCAGCCGCCATTAGCGGGCGGCCGGTAAGCGAGTTGCCCTTGGCTGGAACCGCGGAGGCGGCCTGACTAGGTCAGGCGCGGCTTGCGGTTCCGCCTTGTGAGCCCCGCTCGCCATTGTTTCAATCCCCGTGCCCTGCTAGCTCACAGTCTGCCTGCAGCTACAGCCATAGCCGCAGTCACAGTTTGCTTGTCTTCAAGTTACACGCCGAAGCAGACCGCAGACCGCCACGGCAGAGACAGAGGAGCCAAACCACTGGTCTCGGCACCTTAAGACCAAGACAGCCAGCCAGCCAGCGGGAGGGGGCCAGTGACGAGGGTGCCTGCCTTTGCCCCCCTCCCTTAGCACCTTAGCACCTCCGTATCACAGCTCCCCAACTTCCTAGCTCACACACTGGGCAGTTTGGCAGCCTGGTATTAAAATCCAAAGCGGAAAGACAAAGGAAAGACAAAGGAACCCCGGCAAGTTTGGCGGTCGTAGCAGGTCGGACCGAGAAGGGCTCCATAAGCAAATCGCCTGCTGTCTCTAGTTGCCGCCTGTCCACCTGTCAACTCTTTATTCAACCTAATTCAACCCAATGACATCAAATAACACTCCGGACAGCAGGGAAATAGGGAGAACATTATCGTCGAAGGAATTATTGAAGGAAGCTCAGCCAGTCACACAGCGCGCAATTTCTGGGCACAGAGCTGGAAACTGACCTGCAAATTAAATTACAAATTTCCCTACAAACTAGAGAACAGAGCTGTGAAAGGTAATCACAAACCCAATCACAAACCATCTTGCTCACAGCAAGGGAGGCAAACGACAAAGAGCAAACCCAACATCAAAATGGGCAAACCTACAGGTAAACCTACAGGCACCGGCAGTAGAATAAAGCCGGCCACAAGGGGTCAAGTGCGGCTGGAGTCCACCCCCCTGGCGCAATCATCAAATTCAAATTCAAACCCCAAATCGAACAGTAAGACAATCTGCAAATATTTTATGCCTATAACGCCTGGACAAAAAATATTGGGAAAGAGTGAGCACTACAGCAGCGTATTAACAACTGCGCTCTGTTTTGGCCTCCTAAGAATGATCCGCAAAATTCTGCTGCTGCTACCGGCCCAAGCTAAAAGAACCTTGGTGCAGGCGCTTATCTTGTCAAGATTGGAATACGGCAACGCCCTCTATCTGGGTGCCCCCAAAAATGTTATATCTAAATTGCAGACTGTTCAGAACTCTGCGGCCAGACTGCTTACGGGAACTCAGAAACGTAGTTCTGCAAAACCGGCACTATGCACTCTCCACTGGTTACCAATCCAGGAAAGAATCAATTTCAAGGCCCTATGCGTCGCCCATAAATCTTTGGGAGGAAATGGTCCTCCTATTATTAAGTCTTTGATTCGTCCCTACAAAGCTAATAGAAACCTCAGTTCGGATGAGTTGCACCTTGCAGTGGTACCTAGGATCAAAAAGGCTAGAAGTGGAGGCAGACGCTTCTCATATAATGCCTCCAAGCTGTGGAACAGTTTACCGCTGCTGTTACGTAGCCAACCTAATCATTCTGCCTTTCGCAAACAACTCAAAACCTGGCTCTTTCCTTGAGGGCCTCCCCTACTCTAGTGATCCTCAGCGCTGGGATGCTCCCGGGTAGCCATGCGCTATACAAAAACCTCTTCTATTCTATTCTATTCTACCCAATGCCACAAGTTAAAAATGGCTTGAGTCAGAGCCAGTCCACGTGCCAGGAAACGAGAAGCCAGGGCATTGGGAAACTGGCTGACGAGACACAGCTGTCTCTCGGGAATATTGGTGTAGTTCTGAACCCACTCTGGGAAAGGGAGAAAGACGGTTTAGGGCAGGGAGACCCAGAAAAAATCCTAATATCGTCCAGGTACCCAGAGTGCCCAGAGCACACAGGAGCCCCAGGAGAGGAGGCATGATGTGTCAGGCCTGATACCGTCCCAGGAAATAGAGCAAGACGCTCCGGGGCAAGAAGATCCAGAAGTTCTCGAAATTTCATCAGCATTGGAGCATTCGGAGTATTCGGAATACCAGGGAAGGAGGCAAGATGCAACAGGTTTGAGAACTCTGGAAGTTCTAGAAATATCTTCAGCTCTGGAGCCATCCAACAAAGACAACCAACATATGCACGGGGAGAGCACCACAATCCCACAGGCAGAGGGCAGAAATAACCAGCACGATCTGTCCCCGTTCCCGTCCCAGTCAAGGAGTCTATCAGTAATTAAAACTTTTACCTTCAACCAAAGCTCTCTCTTGATGGGAGAGGAACAGAGAGAGAACAGTCTCTCGGGAGAGCAGAATCTCCTCCATTCCACCGCTGAAACAAAGTGCACACCTCAGAACGGATGCCATAACCAAAATTCTCTGTTGTCTTCAATTAACTCCACATTAACAACGGCCATTAACGCGCTTACCTGGCAAACACAAAAATTGGAAATCCAAATGGACACAATGCAGGCAATCGCAATAGCCATGATTAACATCGAAGCTAAAATTGACATCTTAGCAGGAAACCTGGAATTGCTGAGGTCGCTGCCAACCGCTAGGTGCTCATGCCTCCCAATTGTGGAGAACCTCAGCTCACTACCAGAAGTTTTAACATCCATTATCACAGAACTTAAGCAAAGACATCATGACACTTTAGCTCAGCCTCATGAAAGAACATCCGAAAGAACTTTAAAAGACGCAAAACAAAATGGAATTAATGATCTAGTGGGTGCCCCAAGCCCCTCTAACGTGCCATCGCAAACTGTAACGAGGAGCGCAAATTACTTCGCGGATAACTCACGCCCAGTAGAAAGCACCTCTACGCAGACTAAAACTCAAGTCAGCAAATCGATCTTGTGTTTGGACACACCTCCATCATCCTCGCAGCTGGCATCAGTGATGCGCCAAAGCACATCTAAACATGAGGAAATCGTAATGGGTGAGACCCAGAACATCGGGCAATTAATCTGGAACACACCATAGAACCCTGCAAAACACTCTCTAGGAGAGCAAAGAAACACTTGAAAAAACGAGCTAAAAACATCAAACAACGTAGCCGGGCAAAGGAATTACAGCTGGGCCAGAGAGAACTAGATGGCAATCGGAGCCAAAAAATAAATGCAAAGAAGGTCCTTACACAAAAGAATTTGGAGCCACAGAAACTCTACCCGATTTTTCAAAAGGGAAGTTTCAGCGCCAGACCGGGAAACGACCAAGAAAACCTTATACCAATACCTAAATCAACCATAATTCCGCTCATTGAGAAGAGACTGACTAAAAAGATGGAAGAGCAGCCCCAGCAAGCGCCCGAAGTACCATTACAAACAGATAGTATAGGCAGCCTCTCCGCGGTGCAGCACCAAGAAACCCAGGAAGCTCGGTCCTACGCCTCGGACAGAGAAATGACAGTCCCCCCACCACCAGACAACAACGAGCTCCAGGGTATCAAAGTTGCCCACAAAGATACTGGAGCATCCATAATAAATGTACAAAGTCTAGCCACATACTCCTCCGGCGCCAGTCAAAGGGCACAAGGACAACGGGAAGTGGAGAATAACATAACAATTTTCACACCTGAATATACATCACGGGGAAGCTCAGCTACATTAAACAGGTCTAACATTTTGCAAATTTTCCAACATATTCCAGAGCTCTCCTCTATCACGACTGAAGACCTTATCCAAGTACAATCCAAGTCATTGGATAACAACATAACAAGAGAGTCATCAATATTAAAATGGAAAAATGACTCCATTCCCAAAATAATTATGATAGAAAGAGACCGATTCACGAATTGGGGGATTATGGTACACATTCCTAAGGAGGAGAGATACCCGTTCATGTTAAAAATTGGACCTAATATCAAAAAGACACAGAGCTTACGAAAGTCCATCTTAAGAGGGATAAATTATGTTGCTCGCACCACAGCATTTCCCAACTTAAGAATACATCTTTCGCCCAATTCTATTCAAACAAGGCACACGTTCATAGATAGAGGGAAAATGGACCAAGACAGAAACATCGAAGAGGGAACTGCATTAATCCGAACATGGTCAAGATCAAGTTGCTCCTAGCATACAAAGAAATGGCTGCTCCAGCAACGGATTAAGCAATACTGTGAAAGTAATTTCACGGAATGTTTACGGGCTACGTTACAAAACACGGAAGAATTTGAATTTTTACAGACTGGGGACCTGTTATGTCTACAAGAAACTTGGCTGCTTGCCTCAGCGGTTATCCCAGGCTTTACGGAATTTCAGCAGCCTGCAAAAAAGTACAACATATTTGGAAGACCATCGGGGGCATTATCAATATACACACAAATCAGTAGCAATATAAAAGTCAAACCCCTACTAAATATGGACATGATCCAAGCCATTCTTCTGCAAGGCTTGAAATTGAATGGCTGCCCAATGAAGATCGTACTTTTGAACATCTATTTTAACAGTAATAAGTCACCCAGACACATCTATATGAAGGCTCTAGTAGATACACTTGAAGAGTTACTAAGCTGTCAGCCAAATTGTGGGATTATAATGGCTGGGGATTTTAACACCCAAAACCTAGGGACTGTACTAGATGAAGCATTGCAAATGGATAGGGCTGGAATGCTAATGAATACATTTCTAAACACGTACAGATTAAAATCCATACATATGCCTCATCCTTCGAAGGCAGCCTCCAATATAGAACAACAGGGGAAACACAAATCCACGATCGATTATATTTTCACGTGTAATCGTCTGTATGGACAAGTTTTAGAATTTCAAAAACCTTTGCTCCAGACTAGCGACCATCTCCCACTGGCCACAGTCATTACCTTACAAACGGCCTGTCCTCCGCTCATTGCCACTGCGGGTCACACCAATGGGGAGGAAATTCATGCCTTACTGAGGAGACTAAAATGGAATAAAATAGATACAACAGTCCTATGCAAGTGGAAAAGCAACTGGCCCAGATGTGCCCAAGATTTCACAGCAGGTAATGTCTCCGAGAATTGGATTAAACTGGCGACGGAGGTGTACCATCTCCTGACAGGCAAACAAACAAAACATCAACGAGCCTCTGGAGAAAGGGTTTGTTGCCAACTTCAGCCCCGGTGTGGAAAAGTTGAGCAAAGCAAGCGGGCCCTGAGAACAGCAATCCGCATTCACAAGCGAGAGGGAAAAGACAAAACATACCAAGATCAACTCCTAGCAAGGAAAATTCATAGGAAAAATGTATGGGACTGGAAAATACAACAGCAAGACTCCCAATGGCTGCACATTTTCAGCCTGTTGACCCCAAGCAAACAGTCAGAATTTTGATCATACATCAACAGGCTCTCAAGGCACGGCCACGATCGGCGCAATGCGGTCGCCAGTCATACATGGATCACCCATGTGACCACACTGTACTGTTGCGCTCCAAATTTGACTCCACTGCCCCATCAAAGTCTCTCCATCACCACTGATCTGCCCAATACCTTTCCTTCATCCATTGAAGAAACATCTGAACCTCCGGCTGCAGGGAACCCACTAATCATTGAAGAGAGAGTTGAACATCAGGTTGCAGGGAACCGTGTGACGACAATTCTAAAAAACATCAGAAAGGACGGGGCACCGGGCCCCAACGGCTTACCAGGACACCTCTTAAAGAAGATTGTGACTTTTGGGGAACCATACTCACGCCGCTCTATCAGCATTGTCTGGCCAATTCAATGATTCCGGAGACCTGGAAAGGTTCTCTGCTACAACCCATTCACAAAAAGGGGGACACTGGGGACCCATAGAATTACAGGTTGATTGCCCTCTTGGACATCAAGGCAAAAGGATATGCAAGCCTCCTCTTGCAAGATCTGCAGGACTGGGCTAATGACAATGAAATTCTCCCAGCCTACCAATCCGGTTTCAGGTCAGGAGCGTCAACAATGGACAACATTTTAGCCCTCGCTTACTTGGTAGAACAGTCCACTCAGAAGAAGCAGCCACCTCTTTTTGCATGTTTCGTGGATTACTCCGCGGCATTTGACGGCCTCAACCGGAGCTTGCTGTGGCGGAAACTACAAAACTGGGGGATACCGGTGACGCTGTTGAAAGTAATAATCAGTCTCTACACTGGAACCTGGGTACGGGTGAAACTTGCGACGAACACAGCCACCAAAAAGATTCCAACAGACCGAGGGCTAAAACAAGGCTGCGTATTGGCGCCTTTGCTTTTTAACTTATACACGGCGGACCTTGGAAAAATAATATCTAATGCCAATCTTTTTCCTCCGAAAATCGGTCCAACCAGATTATTTTTAATGCAGACGATATGGTGCTATTAGACCATACCAAAGAAGGCATGCAAAGATCATTGGAAGCACTAAGTAGCTATAACAACAATAATGATTTAAGTGCAAATGCAGGAAAGACGAAGGTAGTTATATTTGGGAAGTATGCCAACAAATCTAAACAACATTGGAAACTGGGCAACTTGAAAATAGCAACAACAACCAAATATAACTACTTGGGGGTCTGGCTTATGAGTAACGGGAAGCCTACAGCACACCTCGCTTCCATCGAAACAAAAGCCAAGGCAGTGACATATGCCCTATGTAAATTGAATTCCAAATTAAGTAGCCCGTCGACCGTATCCATTAGAAAGGTCATAAGTGCCAAGCTTCTCCCTTCAATAACATACGGCCAATTAGCATTCCCCGTAGCTTTTATTAATACCATGGAACACGTCAACTGCCGAGCATTTAGGCAGATTTTTCAGATTTCATCCTACGCTCGGAATGCCCTGGTACGATTGGAATTCGGGCTAAATAAACAAAATCATGAGCATTGGGCCTCGATTGTGCGGTTTTATCGAGGAGTCTGTGCGGCCCCTCCGCACACAATGAAAGCAATTCTAAAAACAATTTTTACGAAAGAAAACAACTCGTGGACCAAAGGCCTGCATACTGCCCGTACCGAATTGCACCTTGATATGACTAAATGGCAAGACTTTATATATCAGCCGGGCACTTTAAAATCTATATTAAAAAAACAAGTTAGATTACTATCCAAGGAGGAAGACATGAAGGAACTGAAGCTCTCCAGCAGCAACATCAGGATACTGGTAAGCTCCTACGAAGATCGATTAAGGCAGCCATATCTTGACGACGCCCTAAATAAGTCAATTTTAAAGCAAATCCTGACAGTGAGACTTATGGTGTTACCGATAAAAGATATCAACACGCGCTGGAAGGCTTTAGAGGCGGTCACTACTTGTAGACTCTGTCACCAGGACGAGGAAACCATGATTCATCTAGTTTGCACATGCCATTACTTGACCCATGCACATTGCACTTTATTGAAACCTTTGTTTTTCAAATATGGAACGCGTACTTGCACAGATGCTATGAAACTTCTTTTTAACTTGGAGACCCCGATGGAACTGGCCAGATTTGCGAAATTTGTACAAAAGGTGAAAGAACTTCTAGGTAGTCCTAAGCACGCCGCATTTTATCAAACCTCTGTGTTCAAAAACATCGAACAGGTACCCGCACAGATGCCATGAAATGTTTGGGGGAATTGGATAGATCAGTGAAAATCTGCATACAAGGTGAAAGAACTTTCAGTCAAAGCCTTAGTCATGGACTAGAACTATTTCACAGGTTTAACATTTGTCTTCTCACCGATTTTATTCATTTTGTACTTTTTAAATGCTGTGTTTTAAGATCTATTTTTTAGCTATGTATATTAGATCTGTTAAATATGTATCACAATAATTGAAGTAGTTAGTGTTGGAGATACTTTGCTTGACCTTTTTGTAACAATTTTTGTTAATTGATACAATAAAGAATTTATTCATTCATTCAGTTTCAGCCTCAACACTCATTACCAGCTCGAGTGTTCATGCAATTGCTAGGAATGATGGCATCTTGCATTCTAATCATTCCTTATGCAAGACTCCAAATGCGTCCCTTACAAGAATGCTTAGCACGTCAGTGGAACCAGGCTCAAGGTCAGTTATCAGATCTAGTGTTGGTGGATGGCCGCACTCATCGCTCTCTGCAGTGGTGGAACATACAAAACCTTTCCAAGGGGCGACCATTCGTCGACCCGGTTCCACAGATAGTACTAACAGCAGATGCATCGCTCACTGGTTGGGGAGCTCATGTTCAAAAACATACCATTCAGGGGATGTGGACTCTGCAGCAAAAGCAACTCCACATAAACCATCTAGAACTGCTAGCAATTTTCTAGCATTGAAAGCCTTCCAACTTCACCTAATAGACAAAGTTGTCCTTATTCGCACAGACAACATGACAGCAATGTACTACATACAAAAACAGGGGGGAACACACACTCTCCAGCTCTCACAGCTAGCCCAGTGCATCTGGAAATGGGCCATATCTCAAAAAATATATCTCCTTGCAGAACACCTTCCAGGAGTAAACAACCAGATTGCAGATCTGCTCAGGCGTCAACGACAGCAGATCCACGAATGGGAACTTCACCCTCAAGTTCTCCTCCCATTCTTTCAAATGTGGGGCTTCCCACAAATAGATCTGTTCGCCACCCACCTAAACGCAAAATGCCCAAACTTCGCATCCAGGTATCCACACCCGTTGTCCAAAGGCAATGCGCTATGGATGAATTGGTCAAGGATATTTGCTTACGCTTTTCCGCCTCTCCCACTCATTCCATTAGTGGTTCAGAAGCTCAGACAGCAGTCCCTGACACTAATCCTAGTTGCTCCCACATGGGCCCGTCAACACTGGTTCACAACCCTATTGGAGTTATCAGTAGTTCCTCACCAAAAGCTACACATTACTCCCAATCTTCTCACTCAGAACCATGGAGAGATAAGACATCCAGATCCCAGTCATCTCAACCTTGCGATGTGGCGCCTGAATTCCTAGAGTTTGGTTATCTTAATCTTCCGCCAGACTGCATAAATATTATAAAAGAAGCTAGGCGCCCTACCACAAGAGCTTGCTATGCAGCAAAGTGGAAGCGGTTTGTCGTTTACTGTAACAACAATCAAATCAATCCGTTAGACGCTTCCATACAAAACATTATTTGTTATCTATTACATTTACAGCATTCAAATTTAGCGTACACATCCATACGCTTACATCTAGCTGCCATAGCTGCTTATCTACAAAACAGACAACATTTGTCTCTTTTTAGAGTGCCTGCTAATAAAGCATTTATGGTAGAACTTGGAAGAATCATTCCTCCCAGACTTCCACCTGCTCCAGTGAGGAATCTCAACATAGTTCTTTCAAAGCTCATGGGTCCACCTTTTGAACCATTGCACAAATATGAACTACAATTTCTCACTTGGAAGGTAGCCTTCCTCATAGCCATCACATCTCTGAGAAGAGTGGGTGAGCTTCAGGCACTAACCATTGAAGAACCATTTTTACAAATGCATCAAAACAAAGTGCTTCTTATGACTAACCCCAAATGTTTACCTAAAGTCATTTCTGCCTTTCATATCAACCAATCTGTTGAGTTACCTGTGTTCTTCCCTCAACCAGATTCAGTGGCAGAACCTGCTCTTCACACATTAGATGTCAAAAGAGCATTACTGTACTACATTGAAAGAACAAAACGTTTCAGGAAAACAAAGCAACTTTTTGTTGCCTTTGCTCCACCACATAAAGGCAATCCAATATCAAAATCGGGTATTGCAAGGTGGATAGTTAAGTGCATTCAAATATGCTACATTAATGCTAAACGCACATTAACAATTCCCCTTGGAGCGCGTTCCACTCGGAAACTAGGGGCCTCTATGGCATTTTTAGGAAATATTCCCATAGAAGACATCTGCAAAGCTGCAACATGGTCTACACCACACACTTTCACAAAACACTATTGCATGGATGTTAGCTAGACAACAGGCTAGTGTGGGCCAGGCAGTTTTACGTACACTATTTTAAACAACTGCAACAGCTACAGGTTAGCCACCGCTTTGGGACGTAACTGCTATATAGTCTATGCATAGCATGTGATCCACAGCTCACATGCCTCGAACGGAAAATGCTACTTACCACAGTATGCATCTGTTCTTGGCATGTAGAGCTGTAGAATCTCATGCGCCCACCCGCCTCCCCGGGTACCTATACCTGTTGCAGTACTATCTTACTTAGATACAATATACATGGACATCTCTTTCCTTTACTACTCTTACTAACTCCATCATCACCCTTTACGGCAAAACAATCTAAGGTTGGAGTCGATGCCCATGCTCACTATCACCGAAAGGAGGAGTCGCCTGCCTCGTGACTGGGGGGACTTCTTTGAACGGAAGCAGGGTGCAAACATCCGGACCCAACACTGGATGGCGATCTATGCATAGCATGAGATTCTACAGCTCTACATGCCAAGAACAGATGCATACTGTGGTAAGTAGTATTTCCCTTTCCCAAGGATATGGCCCCTCACAAGGACCGGGAGCAGGGAAAGCCTCCAGTATTCGCCAGCAGAGAGAGTGCTCTAGGGGTCGTGAAGAACAGTGATAGTTCAGAGGAGCAGGTAAGGTCAGCCCTTACTTCTATCCCAGTAAAGTTGGGCGGCAGACTTGCCCGATTTTACCATAGTTGGTTACAGGTAACAAGGGATCCTTGGGTTTTGGAGACGGAGCAAGGTTATCGCATCGAATTCATAGAGCAACCGGTTCAGAGTTGGGTGCCTGGTGTAGTACGGTTCGGTGTGGAACAAGATATTCTTGTTGACAAAGAAGTACTAGAACTAAGAGAGAAAAGAGTGATTGTGGAAGTATGTTGAGAACAAGAGGGTTTTGTGAGCAATATTTTCTTAGAGAAATAGGACAAAGGGATGAGACTGGTAATAAATTTGAGCAGTCCCAACGGTAGGGTGCTATACCATCACTTCAAGATGTAAGGGATGCACATTTTGAGAGACATCTTGCAAACTGGAGATTAGTTGACTCGCTTGGATTTAAAGGACGCATAGCTTACGGTTCCAGTTTTGGAAACTCATCCAAAGTATCTCATGTGCAGGTGAGGCGGAAAGACTTGCAAATTTGTGTGCCTTCCTTTTGGTCTTTTGCCGGCCCTGTGGTGTTTTACAAAGATATTGCGACCAGTGGTGTCACTCCTGAGAGAAAGGGGTGGATTAATAATCTACCTAGACATGTTGATCATGGATCAGTGCAGGTTACGTGTATAGAGTATACAGGGATGACAATAAGTTTGCTAGAATCTTTGGGTTTTGTGCTCAACCGACAAAAATCTTGTTTAGAACCAAGGCAAGAGACTCAGTTTTCGGGTTTTCAAGTAAACACAGTATATGGACTTTTAAGACTTCCAAAGGTGAAGTCGAAAAGGCTAAGGAAGGAATTAAAGAGGACATTATTACAAGGTCAGATTTCTTTGAGAATGTTAGCTCGCATGATTGGTCTTTTGTCTTCACCGATACAGGCCATTTCCTGGATTTAGTCTACAAAAATATTTGAATCCTTGGTTGCCAATGAGAACATGTTGATGAAATCCTTGTGCCTCTCTCAAGGCCAACCTTTTTAGTAAAAAACATACATCTTTATCAGCCACCCCAAGGCCAATGGTCTGCTGCTACCCACCTTTTCTTCTCTCCCAGATACAGGCTTACCACATCGGGAGGTGGAGCCTTTAGAATATCTGAACTCCACCTACACTCTTGCCCCAAGCATGCTCCCCTCCCCATCTGAAAGTCACAGAAAATATAAATTTTCCACAGCTTGGGCGGTAGAAAATCGGCATTATTTTAAAGACCCAGATGCTAACATTATGCAGCATCCTTTACTGCCACTAACTGGAGCAGCTCCTTTAAAGAATATAGAACTTAGAATTCTGACTTAATAAAACCTCAGTCCCCCAAAACTCAGACTTCTTTTTTTAGCGACCACAACTGACTGTATAACTCCAACATAGGGGTCGATTCCGATCTCGGTCGGAGGCGCACCTAACACTATTCGGCCGGGAAAAAAGCCAGGCGCATGCCTGTTTCCCGACCGATTCGCACATACGTCCGAACGAGCAAGTACGATGCGTATAACTGCCCAGATCCCGACCCAGTCGCACTCACCCAATCCAGGTCCTGTTCTCCGACCGAGCCGGATCCGTAAACGCAGAAACGAGTCGCACGGAAGCCAAAATGCAGCCCCCGTCCGGCCGGACTAGTACGATGCGCATTCCGTACGCGCCAAACCCGTCGCTACGCACGGCACGTCAAAGCATCCGGGAGAGGCGCACATAAGCTCCGATTCGCGCCACAAGACGATCCACGGCTACGAGACGAACACGCCAGCGACGAGGACGAGGCGAAGCAAAGAGAAAGACGAACGAGGCGAACCAACCATGAATCCCATCGCGCAGATCCTACCAATACTCTACATCTATTACCGGAACTGGTACGGACGCGTACGGCACAGAAGGTAAGTCAGACACCCACCACACAAACAAACCACACGTACCCGACATATCACACACACACATAGGGATGCAGAAATTACTTACACCAGCAACAGCAGCACCATAGGGGCGAGATGGCTATCACCAATGCCACATATATACATAGGGGCCTGGATGCCAACCACTACTACCACCCCTACCCATGGGGGTGCTAGATGCCTACCACTACTACCACCCCTACCCAGAGGGGTGCTAGATGCCTACCACTACTACCACCCCCACTCAGGGGGTGCTAGATGCCTACCACTACTACCACCCCTACCCATGGGGGGCAGGATGCCTGTCACTACTACCACCCCTACCCAGGGGGTGCTAGATGCCTACCACTACTACCACCCCTACCCATGGGGGGCTGGATGCCTGTCACTACTACCACCCCTACCCAGGGGGTGCTAGATGCCTACCACTCCTACCACCCCTACCCATGGGGGGCAGGATGCCTACCACTACTATCACCCCTACCCATGGGGGGCTGGATGCCTACCACTACTACCACCCCTACCCATGGGGGGCTGGATGCCTGTCACTACTACCACCCCTACCCAGGGGGTGCTATATGCCTACCACTATTACCACCCCTACCCAGGGGGGGCTGGATGCCTACCACTCCTACCACCCCCACTGAGGGGGGGCTGGATGCCTACCACAACTACCACCCCTACCCAGGGGGTGCTAGATGCCTACCACTACTACCACCCCTACCCATGGGGGGCAGGATGCCTACCACTACTACCACCCCTACCCATGGGGGGCTGGATGCCTACCACTACTACCACCCCTACCCATGGGGGGCTGGATGCCTACCACTACTACCACCCCTCCCCATGGGGGCTGGATGCCTACCACTACTACCACCCCTACCCATGGGGGGCTGGATGCCTGTCACTACTACCACCCCTACCCAGGGGTGCTAGATGCCTACCACTACTACCACCCCTACCCAGGGGGTGCTAGATGCCTACCACTACTACCACCCCTACCCATGGGGGGCAGGATGCCTACCACTACTACCACCCCTACCCATGGGGGGCTGGATGCCTACCACTACTACCACCCCTACCCATGGGGGCTGGATGCCTGTCACTACTACCACCCCTACCCAGGGGTGCTAGATGCCTACCACTACTACCACCCCTACCCAGGGGGGCTGGATGCCTACCACCACTACCACCCCCACTCAGGGGGGGCTGGATGCCTACCACTACTACCACCCCCACTCAGGGGGTGCTAGATGCCTACCACTACTACCACCCCTACCCAGGGGGTGCTAGATTCCTACCACTACTACCACCCCTACCCAGGGGGGGCTGGATGCCTACCACCACTACCACCCCTACCCAGGGGATGCTAGATGTCTACCACTACTACCACCCCCACTCAGGGGATGCTAGATGCCTACCACCAACAACACCCCCACTCATAGGATGGGTAATGCATGACACAACCAGCACACACCAACATAAGGAATGCAAGAAAAAGACACCCCCCCCAACACCATGACAAGCGTGTGTAGACTGTGTCAAATGCCTACAACACTGAACATGACTTTGAACATACAATGTGACCCCCTATCACATGTGTCACACATAAATGTGTGTGGCCCCCACAATGCAAGCAGACCATGACCACTGTGGCAATGGGGTCCAGCCCCCATCATCACAGTGACCAAAAGGTAAGTGTGGGGTCCATAGCTGAAGCACATTTTGAACATTGTGGCAATGGGGTCTAAACCCCCATCATCACAGTGACCAAAATGTAAGTGTGGGGCCCATAGCTGAAGCACATCTTGAACATTGTGGCAATGGGGTCCAAACCCCCATCATCACAGTGACCAAAATGTAAGTGTGGGGTCCATAGCTGAAGCACATTTTGAACATTGTGGCAATGGGCTCTAAACCCCCATCATCACAGTGACCAAAATGTAAGTGTGGGGCCCATAGCTGAAGCACATCTTGAACATTGTGGCAATGGGGTCTAAACCCCCATCATCACAGTGACCAAAAGGTAAGTGTGGGGTCCATAGCTGAAGCACATTTTGAACATTGTGGCAATGGGGTCCAAACCCCCATCATCACAGTGACCAAAAAGTAAGTGTGGGGTCCATAGCTGAAGCACATTCTGAACATTGTGGCAATGGGGTCCAAACCCCCATCATCACAGTGACCAAAATGTAAGTGTTGACATTGAAAAAGCTGCAACTGCCAAACTGCATGGATGATTCCTGGTCACAGAACAACAAACACATCAGTGGCAAAGTAGTGCTTGTGTCCCATAGCAACATATATTGGGGGAGGCAAACAGTGCAGTGCAAATAAGACATACCTTTGGCCATGTGCAGACAAACATCACCCATGGGGGCTGACACTGTCAACATTCATCAATGACACAATGACAGAAGTGACCATCATAATGCAGACCCACATATTTGCACCAATGGGCACACAAATGTAGATACCCTGTGGAGACTGTAGATGTGAGGTGAACATATACCATACCATGGCAGCAATGGGACACACAAACAATGATCATTGTGCTGACTGATGACCTAGGAGTCCCAGGGACAGCAGGTGAAACCCACCAAACAACATACAGCCAATGGCACACTAAAGATATGCCAATGCAGTGGTGCAGATGCACAAACACAAACAGGCAGACCCACACTGCACATCAAACACAACAGGTGAGGGGGGGTGCCAGTGTCCCCAGGCAACCACACAACACATGATGAGGCCTGAATACCAATTACACAGATGCACATACAGTGCCACACAAAAGTAACTCATGGATCCAAATCCCCTATGTGGGCAATCAGGCATTGTTAGATGAGAGGGAGCACAAATCACACATGTCACACAAGCATGTAGGAACAGCAACTGACACAGCAAGACACAGACACACCACAGCACTACCCCCAGGGTCCCCACAATGTGGTGACCCTGGGCTGCATAACAATCCCACTGTGATGACAAAGCTAGATGTCGTTCACACTGTGAACCACAGTCATGTGTCCTAAGCAACAAACTACCATCACACCTACACAAGCACAAATCAATCAGCACGGCCAGTAAGCCAAGGCCAACATGGAGGCAGGGGTCTAGCTGGGCAACAACTCTCATCTGCACACACTCAACACCACACACCTCGACCTCCAACAATGTGCAGCAGTGAAGCTCACATGCACTGGTGACATTGCACATGCACCCATGACAATCCCATGGGTGGTGGTGGGAACCAAGGTGCAGAAACACATCACACATGGCCACTCAACAAGACTCCTGAATGTCTGACACACTGCACACTACGCTGTACATGGACATGACGGCAATACCACACCAACCAATGGGATCCCAGCCACAGTCCCACACCAATGAAGAAGCCAAGGTCACCCACAAAGAACACACATAGACAACTACCAACATTGCAGCCCTGACCCTGATGAGTGCCAGCAGTCACACACACAACGTGTCACAATCACTGAAAGCTAACACAAACTGGAAATTACATGACAGGTGTAAACAACAAGTGCCAAGGGGAATCCTGACTGTGTCCCATCTGCGTCTGCCCACAAACTCAGCCCTGACAGCAAACACACCTATGGGTGACACCCTGATGACCAGTAATGTGCCATGCACCCACATCACAGAGAACCCAGGGAGAAGACTTATGGGGGAACATAGGTCAACTCAGCAAGCATCACAAACAGGAACATCACTAGGGATCCCAGCATGCACAGCAAAATGGAAGTGAACACACAGACATGCTCACACAACACACACCTTGGGCGCAGGCAATGTCACAGGATTACACACTGCCATGAGGGGACTCCACTCCTGTGTGAGGAAAGCTGTGCCATATGTTGCCTCGGTAGGGCTCCATCATGTCAGCAGAACACTTGGTCACACAGTCAACAATTAGCACCAAATGAAGGCTCCCGTCGCATCAGCCTGGTCATGGGAGTGTCAACGAAATCATCAGCACAGATCCAACACACATGTATAGCAAGTTGCACTGACAACACAGATGAGTCCTTCCCCATTGATGCCCAAACCTGCATGTCCAGTGGAGATGGCCACACGGTCAGGGAAGTAGACTAATTGAACAATGGCAAGCACAACACTTGTGCAGGTGTGGAAGCCACAGATGTGACATTGCTAATGTAAGTAGGAAATCCCATTGCCAAATATTGAAAACATGACACCCTCATATGCTGCTAAGGATGACATGGATACACTACAGGATAGGACACATTGTCCGTGGACCACATGGGTTCCTGCACAGTAACACTTCATTTTCATGAGACCAAAAATTACCATCACTGCAGCAAGGGCATGGTTAGCATCATCAACATTATGTACATCAGAAGCAAAACCACTAGATAACAGAAAGTTGCTTTATTCAGCATATGTGGGTTCAAAAGTTGAAGTCCAGTAAAAAAGAAACAAAGGCCAATGGCCAGTCCATCCTGAAAGTCAAAACAGGGTGACAGTGGCAGATGTCACCCTACGCATGCCTGCACTGCTAAACACCAGGGACAATCCCCTCGGAGGGGCATACGGGGGGGCAGGCCAGGCACCGCAGGGACAGGATCAGGGCTCACCAGAAGGAGGCAGGGAAGGGGTGGTGGGTGCTGGAGAGCCACTGACACTGCAGTGGAGGTGTCTGACATGGTGTGTGCCGGCACAACTGGGGGGCATGACTCAGATGGTATGAGTGCCGGCACGACTGCAGTGGGCCGTGCAGATGGAGTGGACAGGTTCCCCACTGCAGTGCCCAAGTCAGACCGGGTGGTAGTGGACTCCACTGCAGTGCCTATCTCCAGGGGAGGAGAATGGGGATCAGGTAAGGTGGGCAGGACAGAGGGGAGGACACCGTCTCCACACCAGTGGCACAGACATGCGCAGCGGGGGTGTGGTGCCGGAAGAGCAAGTGGCAGGGGAGAAGGCCGGATCATTTTGGGGATGGTGTATCTGCGGGTGGGGGAACCTGGGGCAGGGTGTGGTGGGGGCACCTGTGGAGTGGGGGCCTGAGGGATGGAGGCAGGAGACTTGGTGCCTGAGCTGCAGGGCGGCGGCGGGGTCTTGCTCTTCCGGCTCCGGGGGGACTTGCGGATGGGGGCGTCAGTCTGTCTGCGCCTGGGGGAGGGTGTCTGGGGGCGAGCGGCACTCCCCTCCGTGTGGGTGGGCTTCCTCTTCCCCCTGAATGCTGTATCAGCTGGATCGGAGGGGAAGAGGCCGAGGTCACTGAGGAAGACCCGCTGTGTCTTTGGGGTTGCAGGTGAGGCAAGGGAAGGGGCCTTGGAGGGAGAGGTAACTGAGGACTGCGCAGTGCTCGTGGATGCGTGTGTGTGTGCCTGGGCCCCATCCCCTGTGAGTGTGGTTTCAGTCCCCTGACTGTGCATGCGTGTGCGTCTGGATTTTGGCGTGTGTGTCTGTGTGCTGCTTGTGTCTGTGCTGGTGTGTGCCTGTGCCGGTGTGTGTGTGCTTGGGACAGGTAAGGTGCTGGGGAGTGTGGATGGGGCAGAGGCAGGAGGGGTGAGGGACTGTCGGAGGAGGGATACTGCTGCCATCAGGGAGGAGTCCATGGACCTATTGCCCCTCTGTAGGGCAGACATGCCCGATGAGATGCCCTCCATGAACGACACCAGCTGAGTCAACAGAGTGGTGTGACTATGTGTAACAAAAGGGGTACCCCTGAATAAATTTCCTAAATCAGGGTCAATAACTAAGTGTGAATGAACTATTTAGGAAATGAGTTAAAAGTGGACCTAGAAAAACATAGAATCAGTATAGGACCAGAAAAAAGAAGAAAGGAATGTTTTCCAAAAATATATGTTTTTATTATTTTTATATTTTTTAAAGTTTAAACGGAAAATGCATATTTTCATAAATATTATAAGAAAAGATACATGACATACAATTTTAACACTGAGGGTACATCTATAAATCCATGTTCGACCTATGCATAATGTACAAATGTTTTGAGAACTAATCATACATACTAATCCATTCATACATGGCCTAATTTCATGGTTCAGCATATATCCATCATAATATTGTTGATATAAAACATGGATATGTGTACCAAAGACAGATAATTTTTAACAAAAAAGAAGAAGAAAAAAAAAGAAAAAAAGAGGAGAACAGTTTATTTATCACAAATGGAATAAAAAGACATGGTCATGGCTATCATAATTCATGTCTACGCGCGTTTCGGCTCGACGCCTTCATCAGGTAGCCATGATGGTCTAGTTAAATCTGGAAAGGAAAATTTGTATATGAGAATTGAAACTGGTCACTAAAGGTCAGGTCCTACTAAAGATCAAATACTTTGATCATTAAAAACCATGTTAAGAATTTAAAAAATGTCACAGACAGGGAAACAACTACAAAGTAATAAATGTCATAACAATAAATGAACGATGAAAAGAGGAAAAAGAAAAATTGTTTAAAATGGGAAACACAGAGAATGTATTCTAATACTGAACACACCACTTTTAGAATGTCTTTTGATCTCTGGATTACCACAAAGTTTAGTTTAAACAGATAAGAGCAAGGAGGAACAGCAACCCTAAGATTAGGGCACCAAAGTAGTGTATAAGAACAGCATAGCGTGAGATAGTGAAGCTAAAATTACCAATGATAAAAACAATGGTTAGCAATTACCTTATTCCCAAAGATAAGTGTATGTAATTACCTTAACATATATATTGGGTCACTTCACTATATAATTGCAGTGAGAGACTTATGAAAGCACTAATGGTTGACAATTACCTGTAAATATTCCAAGGGAAACAAAGAGGAATATCAGAACACAAAAAGTAACAGGGCTTCTAAAGACACACTGCAGCTTATGTCTCCTAATGAATGTGCAGATCTATTATTAACCTATATCACTGAGCAACATAAGATGCATCAAGATGTAAGAAAAAGAAAGAGAAAAGACTGACGTACTAACCCTATATTTTTAGAGCAATTACGACAAAATATGTAAACTGGTTGATAGTCACAAAAACTGATCGTTAAAAACATTATTACTCGCACTGCTAGCTGGAATTACAGGTGAGGCCTGTTTTATGTTAGCAAAAACGATTTCACAGGTAAGTGGGGAAAATATGAAGCGCAAAACCCTACATATTCCTGTGCATAAGGATAGTTGGATGTGGTAATCTTACCAATAGTGGACTATTAATTGTGCTACTGTGGATCTCAGTTTTTAATCTTATCCAATGATAATATCGCGATGTGCCATAAAATGTTCAGATACTTGACAATCAATCTCTGAAGAGAAAACAGAAGGAAAAAAATTCTACCTTTGATTTCCTCGTCGACGAACAGACGGATCTTTAAAGGCCTTTATGTCCTTCCTTACTTAGGACATTTTGATTGCATCAAAATTAATGTGTGTGGAACCTACGCTTGACCTTTGGGACTTGCCATAGTTTCCTAAAGATCCGTCTGTTCGTCGACGAGGAAATCAAAGGTAGAATTTTTATCCAGTCATATTAGTATTTCTGCAGCTGTGACGTAAAACTTAATTTAGAAATCGAATTTGAGATTATATAATGGGAACTTCCCCCCCCCCCCTTTTTCCTTCTGTTTTCTCTTCAGAGATTGATTGTCAAGTATCTGAACATTTTATGGCACATCGCGATATTATCATTGGATAAGATTAAAAACTGAGATCCACAGTAGCACAATTAATAGTCCACTATTGGTAAGATTACCACATCCAACCATCCTTATGCACAGGAATATGTAGGGTTTTGCGCTTCATATTTTCCCCACTTACCTGTGAAATAGTTTTTGCTAACATAAAACAGGCCTCACCTGTAATTCCAGCTAGCAGTGCGAGTAATAATGTTTTTAACGATCAGTTTTTGTGACTATCAACCAGTTTACATATTTTGTCGTAATTGCTCTAAAAATATAGGGTTAGTACGTCGTCTTTTTCTCTTTCTTTTTCTTACATCTTGATGCATCTTATGTTGCTCAGTGATATAGGTTAATAATAGATCTGCACATTCATTAGGAGACATAAGCTGCAGTGTGTCTTTAGAAGCCCTGTTACTTTTTCTGTTCTGATATTCCTCTTTGTTTCCCTTGGAATATTTACAGGTAATTGTCAACCATTAGTGCTTCCATAAGTCTCTCACTGCAATTATATAGTGAAGTGACCCAATATATATGTTAAGGTAATTACATACACTTATCTTTGGGAATAAGGTAATTGCTAACCATTGTTTTTATCATTGGTAATTTTAGCTTCACTATCTCACGCTATGCTGTTCTTATACACTACTTTGGTGCCCTAATCTTAGGGTTGCTGTTCCTCCTTGCTCTTATCTGTTTAAACTAAACTTTGTGGTAATCCAGAGATCAAAAGACATTCTAAAAGTGGTGTGTACAGTATTAGAATACATTCTCTGTGTTTCCCATTTTAAACAATTTTTCTTTTTCCTCTTTTCATCGTTCATTTATTGTTATGACATTTATTACTTTGTAGTTGTTTCCCTGTCTGTGACATTTTTTAAATTCTTAACATGGTTTTTAATGATCAAAGTATTTGATCTTTAGTAGGACCTGACCTTTAGTGACCAGTTTCAATTCTCATATACAAATTTTCCTTTCCAGATTTAACTAGACCATCATGGCTACCTGATGAAGGCGTCGAGCCGAAACGCGCGTAGACATGAATTATGATAGCCATGACCATGTCTTTTTTATTCCATTTGTGATAAATAAACTGTTCTCTTTTTTTCTTTTTTTTCTTCTTTTTTGTTAAAAATTATCTGTCTTTGGTACACATATCCATGTTTTATATCAACAATATTGTGATGGATATATGCTGAACCATGAAATTAGGCCATGTATGAATGGATTAGTATGTATGATTAGTTCTCAAAACTTTTGTACATTATGCATAGGTCGAACATGGATTTATAGATGTACCCTCAGTGTTAAAATTGTATGTCATGTATCTTTTCTTATAATATTTATGAAAATATGCATTTTCCGTTTAAACTTTAAAAAATATAAAAATAATAAAAACATATATTTTTGGAAAACATTCCTTTCTTCTTTTTTCTGGTCCTATACTGATTCTATGTTTTTCTAGGTCCACTTTTAACTCATTTCCTAAATAGTTCATTCACACTCAACAGAGTGGTGTGTGCATGGAGGACACTCAGCATCGCTGTCTGCCCTACATGGAGCTGGCGAAGGAGGTACACAGACTCCTCACTCAGGGCAGCAGGGGACACAGGGGCAGGGGGTGCGGTGCCTGGCCCGAAGGAGACACGCTCCCGAACATGGGAGCCACCACGGACCTCGGGAATGGGAGCCGATGGGAGGGCAGTGGTGGTGGTGGCGGGGACAGCAACACTAGCTGGGGTGTGGTGGCTGCTGACACCCGCCTCCACAAGGGAGTCATCCTCCGAGCTGCTGTGGTCCTCAGCTGAGGTGGATGCTGCTGAGGACTCCTCGGTGTGGCTCCCCTCGCCCTCCGTGCCACTGGGTCCCTCCGACCACTCCTCGGCTGCTGACCCAGTCTGGGTCTGCGGCTCCTCCTGGTCCGTGGAGCTGTCCCCTCCTGTGGCCGTGGATGTATCTGCAAACAATAGGGAAACAGACAGACATCAGTCACCTGCACCGAACGCACATACCACAGTAAGTACAGCACATTACAGAGCAAGCCCTGGCATCCTTAGTTGAACATTGCCAAAAGTGCCCAAACAGAATACGAGAAGCCAATTGTCAGTCTGATGGTCAACCATGGCACTCACATCCCTCCTGGCCTTGCACCCATCTGTCTGGTGTCTGTTGGATGGCAATACCCCAGTGTGGACACATGCACCACCTACACAGTAGTTGGACAGTGCAGAGAACACGGTGAAGCATGTGAACATGCACACATCACAACTCTTGCCACTGAGTCAGTACAGGTGTCCGGATGAAAGGGATGCCCAGAGTCAAATATGAAATGCATGTGATGCATACCAGCGACAGACACCATGATGCACCCATGTCCTGATAGTCATTGCCACAATGGTGTGCATGTAGCACATGTCACTCCCCTGCAGGATCACTCATAGTAAGTTTCATGCCATGGCACAGGCATGCCTGCTAAGTCATACATCACTGTCTCCAGTCACATGGGCAGGGCAGCCAGACAACAACAGTCTGCACTGTGTCACAATAGTAGGTCATGGGGAATGCAAGTCCTGGAGCTGAACAAGTGCACATGTACATCCCCCACACACCACATCATCTGAACCCTTATCTGTCCACGTCATACCAATTGGACATATGGGAGACCTGTAACACAACCCTCTCAACCTGAGCACATCACAATCTGCGGTGAATGGGAAACAGCTGCCTGAACTTCACATTCGCATATCCCAGTCTGCACGGTCAGGTGATCAAACACCTATGTGTCACACAAGTATCGTCTCCTATGGTCACATCTCCGGTGGCATGCTGAGCCCCAACCGAGAAACACCCCAGCAGTCCTGACAACGAAGCCACAGCACACTGACACAGAGGCAGACACCTGAGGGGACATATCACTGAGCACAACGTGTCAGCTGATACACGGGAGTGGGAGTACAGAGTGTATTGTATGGCCTGGAGTAGGCATGACTGTCCTGCCCCACGTGAATGAGGGATGAGCCCTGGACAGTAGGCAGGTGGCTAAGTATGTGTGACACACGTAATATACACACTCCTGGGGCCCAAACATTGTTCACACCCGCAGCATGGGTGTGTGCCAGATACCCCAGCCACATGTGGTGGATCAGCTCAGCAATTGGACCACAGATCAAAGTAACACGCTGAATACATGTCAGAATACAGGCATTGTGTAAGCAATGGACCCACCCATGATGCCCACCACAGAGTCAGGGAAACAGATGCTGTCTCCCACCTTGAGTCAAGCAAACTGCAAGGACACAGTACCCAAGTGACAGAATTCCCTGACTGTAAGGGCCACACCTGGGTATCAGATGAGGAGTGGGCAGTGCACAATTGAGGGACATGGGTCCTGGACCACATGACTGATGTACTGTGAATATTTAACCAGGCCAGAGGAGGGCACATAGCATGGCAGACAAAGTTCACAATGCAGTCATGGACTCACCCCCTCCTTGCTGCTGTCTGGCCTTCAGCTGCCCATCCAGATCAGGGAAGACCACCGCCAGGATCCTGAGCATGTGGGGGGTCAGGGTTCGGTGTCCGCCCCTCCTGCGAGGAGGCGACAGCTTCAGCTGGACCCGTGCGATCCTCCGGGTCCAGCCCCGAAGATCCTGCCACCTCTTCTGGCAGTTGCGGATCCGGCGCTTGTAGTCCCCCACGGATCTCACTGCCCGGACGATGGTCAGCCATATCTGCTGCTTCTGGTGGGCATCAACCTGTGAGGATGACAAAGTGAGAATGCCATTACTACACATTCAACATATCCGTGCATTACACAGTTGGATATACATGTCTCAATCACAGGGGCACATGATGTACACAGGCAGTGCAATGATGGCTATGGACAGTTTGCCAGCAGTTACTACATGGTATCATTGCCTGGGAAGTAAAACCTTGTTTAAATGCACTGTCACTGCACTATACCTGTTCAGTGCATGTAACTACACACTATGGGGGGTGACAACTACTCAGTGAGCCTGCTAGCCAGTGGCGTGCAGACAGTAAGTCTTGCTAGTCAGACAACATGCACATTTAGTAAGGCAGTGGACAGCACACTCACCTGCTCCCCTGGTTTCCCATACAGCTTGCTGTACTGTGGAAGGAGGCTGTCCAGCAGGGCCTGGTTCTCCTCAGTGCTGAAGGCTGGGGCTCTCTCCACAGTACGTGCCATTGCAGGATCCAGAGGGTGCAGATACAGCAGCAGTGGTGGTGGCAGATGTCGTCCTGGAGCATGTAGTGCAGGCAAGTGAGCTCTCAGGGGAACAGCCAGCATTATATGTGTGCTGCAGAGGCAGATACTGTCCCATGTGTCCAAAGTGATAGGTCCAAGTCGTTTGCATCTTCTGAATCTGGCCAATCCATGGAATTGCACCACTTACACACGCCCACAGCATCCTTCAAAAGTTCAACTTCATGACACCCATGAATTTGCAACATTGTTGTGGGTGACCAACTGAATTTACAGCATCATACTCGTTCAAGATTTGAAAACGCGTCCGTTGCCAGGCCAGGCCATAGCCAATGGGTGCGCACCGATCGGTCCATTGCTGTCCAGCGCGTATTGCGAATACAACGCGTACCTGCTCACATTGTATGCAATGGCCAATGCGTGCGCACCGATCGGTCCATTGCTCTACAACGCGTACCCGCTCACATTGTATGCAATGGCCAATGCGTGCGCACCGATCGGTTCATTGCTGTACAACGCGTACCCGCTCACATTGTATGCAATGGCCAATGCGTGCGCACCGATCGGTCCATTGCTGTACAACGCGTACATCGGATGACAATGCGTACCCGCTCACATTGTATGCAATGGCCAATGCGTGCGCACCGATCGGTCCATTGCTGTACAACGCGTACCCGCTCACATTGTATGCAATGGCCAATGCGTGCGCACCGATCGGTCCATTGCTGTACAACGCGTATTGCGAATACAACGCGTACCCGCTCACATTGAATGCAATGGCCAATGTGTGCGCACCGATTGGTCCATTGCTGTCCAACGCGTATTGCGAATACAACGCGTACCCGCTCACATTGAATGCAATGGCCAATGTGTGCGCACCGATCGGTCCATTGCTGTCCAACGCGTATTGCGAATACAACGCGTACCCGCTCACATTGAATGCAATGGCCAATGTGTGCGCACCGATCGATCCATTGCTGTCCAACGCGTATTGCGAATACAACGCGTACCCGCTCACATTGAATGCAATGGCCAATGTGTGCGCACCGATCGGTCCATTGCTGTCCAACGCGTATTGCAGAATACAACGCGTACCCGCTCACATTGAATGCAATGGCCAATGTGTGCGCACCGATCGGTCCATTGCTGTCCAACGCGTATTGCGAATACAACGCGTACCCGCTCACATTGAATGCAATGGCCAATGTGTGCGCACCGATCGGTCCATTGCTGTACAACGCGTACCCGCTCACATTGTATGCAATGGCCAATGCGTGCGCACCGATCGGTCCATTGCTGTCCAACGCGTATTGCGAATACAACGCGTACCCGCTCACATTGAATGCAATGGCCAATGTGTGCGCACCGATCGGTCCATTGCTGTACAACGCGTACCCGCTCACATTGTATGCAATGGCCAATGCGTGCGCACCGATCGGTCCATTGCTGTACAACGCGTACATCAGATGACAACGCGTACCCGCTCACATTGTATGCAATGGCCAATGCGTGCGCACCGATCGGTCCATTGCTGTACAACGCGTACCCGCTCACATTGTATGCAATGGCCAATGCGCGCGCACCGATCGGTCCATTGCTGTACAACGCGTATTGCGAATACAACGCGTACCCGCTCACATTGAATGCAATGGCCAATGTGTGCGCACCGATCGGTCCATTGCTGTCCAACGCGGATTGCGAATACAACGCGTACCCGCTCACATTGAATGCAATGGCCAATGTGTGCGCACCGATCGGTCCATTGCTGTCCAACGCGTATTGTGAATACAACACGTACCCGCTCACATTGAATGCAATGGCCAATGTGTGCGCACCGATCGGTCCATTGCTGTCCAACGCGTATTGCGAATACAACGCGTACCCGCTCACATTGAATGCAATGGCCAATGTGTGCGCACCGATCGGTCCATTGCTGTCCAACGCATCCCTGTACAAGTCACTGGCATATGTCACCATGCCTGTCACAGGTGAACATATGCCAGCCACATATACTTCCCAGGGAGTGAGGGGCACACCTACAACACCACAGCCTGTCCACACTGTATCCTAAGGCATGTAAGGCTGCATTACCTATTCCGTGTATGGGGGTGAACATGTTGTTCTGTGGGTGTCACTTGGGGGCAGCCACTCCCAGGCTGTGCACGTGTTCATGGGGACAGAATCCTTGGTGTGTCATGCACATGACCACTGTGATGTGCAACTGTTCATTTCTGAGCATGTGGCATGGTCACATTTCACGGTGGTGTATGTGTATGTACGTCCCAGGGTGACCCACTGCCACAATAGTGATGGTCCTCCACAGTCTGTGTGCATGTTGTGTTTACAATGTCTCTGATTCCATGTGCACAATGGGAGACAGTCTCCACATCCACGTTGTTTGTGCATGGACTTTGATGTTGTGCGTGTGTGTGTCACAGACGTCCATGTCTGTCCTGCCGAGGCAACAGGGACCACTACCTGTGGGCGTCATGGTTGTTTTGCTGTGGTGTATTCATGATGCACCATGTCATGCCAGTGTCCATGTGGCAATACAGGGTCCCTGGGAATCTACCTGTCGATGAGCTGTGATGCCTGGGGCACATCTGTCCTCACATGTCACTGTGGGGTGTATTTGGAACGTGGCAGCAGTAGATGGGAACTGTGACACGGCCTCATGATATCCCATGGCACAACCTGGGACTTGTTGATGCCACTTGTTGAACTGTGATGTTAGATGTTGGCCATGTAGGTGCCATACATGTCCTTACGGAACTGCACACATCATGTACTTGTGCCTCATAATGATGTATCATGTGATATTGAGTATGGTCAATGCCACATATGTGGGGTGACTGACAATCTTTCTTTCTTCACCTATGCACTGCAGGGCACCAGCTGTCCATAGACCATTCCCTGACCTTGCAACCATGGTCAAACGGGACTGCATCCGACGGTACCGCTTCACCAGGCCGCTGATTGGGGTATTGACGGTGCGGTTGGCCCCACATTTGCAAGCTGGCCGGACATACCCTACAGCGCTGACCCCCAAGGTGAAGGTGATGGCAGCCCTAAACTTCTTTGCCACGGGTACCTTTCAACACACTGTGGCGTCTGCTGGTGGGATGTCACAGACCATGTTCAGCCGTGTGCTCCGCGATGTTTTGGAGGCTATGTTGATATACCTGAACCAGTACATCTATTTCCCTAGACTCCAACAACTCACTGACGTGAAGAGTGACTTCTATGCCCTGGGGAGGATGCCGCATGTCATTGGCTCCATTGATGGGACACATGTGGCTTTGGTACCACCACAGGCCCAAGAGCAGGCATACAGGAACCGCAAACACTACCACTCGGTCAATGCACTGGTGGTATGTCTTGCAGATATGAGCATCTCACACGTCTGTGCCCGTTTCCCAGGTTCTGCACACGATGCCTACGTGATGAGGAGTAGTCGCATCCCGAGGATGATGTCACAGATGCGGAACCAGCGTGCCTGGCTTGTTGGTGTGTACTGACTTTGTACCATTGTGTGTGTTCTGCAATGTAGTGTTCCACCCTCTTTTCCAACTCAGCTAATGTGCAATTGTCTGTATGTAGGTGACTCCAGATACCCCAACATGCCGTGGTTGATGACGCCCCTCAGGAACCCTGTGACACCAGCCCAGATGTGCTACAATGAGGCACATGGTCGGACCAGGAGAGTGATCGAGCGGACATTTGGTCTCCTGAAGAGCCGCTTCCGCTGCCTAGATAAGACAGGAGGGGCCCTCCCATATGCCCCAGCAAAGGTGTGCAAGATTGTCATCGTCTGCTGCATGCTACACAACCTGGCAGTGTGGAAGGAGTTGCCTCTCATCCTGGATGACGATGACCAACATCCGCCACCTGTGGAGGATCCTGGCCTGGACCACGATGCCAGTGATGATGATGATGATGATGGTGATGTCCGCACACAGCTCATCACCAACTTCTTCAGCTGAATGTGAGTATCCGGAGATGTCATGTCAATGATGTGAGTTTGCATGATATGTGTTGGTGGTGCTCTGGTGCTGTTTGAGTGTGGCCATGTGCTACATGACTGTATGCGTGTAGCAATGTGTCCTTACAGGTAGTCTGTACTCCCCAACAGTGTTGACATGCTAACTTGGTTCTGGGTGGGTATCTTGTGACATGTATTGGGCATGAGTATTGCAGTTCTGTCCTGTTCTTCAGTGCTTTTGACTGTGTGTCATTTCTGTCCTTCACAGGGTACTTTCAGAGTCGTTTGGTCAACTGTGATCCCCCGACACCGTGATTAAACTTCCAGGGTGGTAGCTGTCGTGTCCCTACAGGTGATGTGCGCCAAACCCATGGACTTCCTTCCTTCTACACTTGTTGACTGTGTGCCCACTGCCAGGTGGGATTACCTTGCATCTGTAGTGGTTACAACATGTTGCAAATGTGTAATAAACCTGTGCTTCACTTTGTGATGTGCGTTGTCTGTGGTCACACATCTGACTGACATTTGCCTGCTGCACCAGTGGGCTAGTTAACAAAGACTGTGAATAGGTGTTGTGTCTGTGCATTGCACCGTATTTCCTGGCAACATCAGTGTAGGCGATGAGTCAGATGGCCTTGGTGTGTATATGTTGTGTAGCCCTGGTGGTGTGTCTCCCTCATATGTGTCACGTCGCCATGACTCACATGCCTGTGTTGTACTTGCTGTAGCAGTTAGCATGCACAGTGTAATTTCGCAGGTCATCATCTCCATGACAGAAACCACATTGGAATCACAACAGAGGCAGGTATGGTGTATTAGTGTGTTTATTGTCATACATGTGTGAGTATAGTGCACAGGATGGTGGGTGCTGTACATTGTGATTGTAAGCCAAAGTTCCTAGATGATTTGGAAGTCCTGGTAGCAGATATGTCCTGAGTAAAGTCCACAGTCATCTGATACATTGGTCCAACTTGTACTCCCCATGTCATGTGGGGGAGTTGTGTTGCATTCAACAGGGTGAACAGTTTGCGCACAAAGGTGATTATCCAGAACAGGTGTTGGCTTCCTGGGGGTTGTGCATGGCCATCGGCCTCTCAGTTGCCCTTCCTCGGACGACCCCTCTTCTTTGGGGGGGACCCTCAAGTGCAGGCTGCTGCGGTGCAGGGGACTCTCCGCCAGAGTCATCCTCCCTCCCTGTGGCAGTTGCAGTTGTTTCAGCACCAGATGTTGTGGGCACACAGGGAGGTGTTGACATGTTGCTGCTCATCTGGCGGAGGCATTGTAATATGTCCCTATGCACCGCCGTCATTTCTCGCAGTGTGTCCCACTTGGACTCCATGCGGGACATGTGTAAGTCCAAGCGGGCATGATGGGCAGCCTGCTGCTGTCGTATGTCCCTGAGGAGCCCCACTACCTGACTGAGCTCTCCGGTGCTGGTCTGGTACGCATCGGCTATGCGTACCAGTTGTGGGTCATCATGCCGTCCAGACCCCTCTGCAAGCAGCGACCTATGTCTACCACCCCTCCCACCACCCCTGGCGACACGTGCAGGACCTGAGGTGGCACGCACAGGTGACCCTGGGCCCCCTTGGGGGTTGTTGGTGGTGTTGGTGTCCATAGCCCCACGTTGGGCCAGGGTCCGTGTGCTGGTGGTGGTGGTGCTCCTTGGTCTGTCCGTGTCGGCAGGGGTGGTTTGTGTGTTGTCAGTCGTTGGAGGGGTGGGTGCAGGGGGTGCAGCTGGTGGTCCTGCTGGTGCTGCATGATGACTCACTCCGGAGGTGCCAGGTAGGTCTTCGTCATCCGAGGAGGGCAGAGGCTGTTCCACACCAGTGAGCTCCGTTTCCCCTCGAGCCTGGGACAGGGACTCCTCAGCGTCTGCTGCTGTGTCCCCATCATCACCTGTTTTTGGGAGACACACACAATGTGTGTTATGTTTCTGCAGGCATCAATGGTTCACACACCTGACAGTTGTGACTGTACCTCTGGATGCAGGCCTGTACATTGCATTGTCCTAAGTTGTCACAGTCAGAGGTTGATATTGGTGTAGCACATTGTCCTGCATACTTTGAGCATTTCAATATGAATGTTGGGGTGTGTACATGGCCTGCATTGGTTGTATTTGGTGGACATCCGGCCCTCCTTCTCCCCCCAGCCCAGTTATCCCACCATGAAGCATGCCACCCTTGCAGTGGGTTCAGGTTGACTCTCAGGATGTCAGTCAGTGGTGTCCTGCTGTTGGTTGGTGCACAGTTCCCAGCAGGGCTTGTGCTCCCCACAACAGAGCACCATTGTCAGACATCTTTGAAGTGGCTTTTCACTGCCTGTGATGTGCGCATGGTTCAGGGTGGTGTTGATGGGACAGTTGTGAGGGTGACCAATATCTGTGACTGCCAATCCCATCATGCTATTGCCTCCACCGCCCTTCCCAGCATGCCCATACTTCCTTCCTTTTGAGTGGACTTCACTGTGTGTGAGTGTGACAGCAATGGCAAGATGGCTGACAGTGGTGTCCTGCTGTTGGTTGGTGCCCAGTTCCCAGCATGGCCTTGTGATCCCCACATCAGAGCACCATTGTCAGACATCTTTGAAGTGGCTTTTCACTCCCTGTGAGGTGTGCATGCTTGAGTGTGAGCCTGCTGGGCCATGCGGGTGGGGGATGTTGAGCTGTGACCACCACTCCCATCATGCTATTGCCTCCACCACCCTTCCCAGCATGCCCATACTTCCTTCCTTTTGAGTGGACTTCACTGTGTGTGAGTGTGACAGCAATGGCAAGATGGCTGACAGTGGTGTCCTGCTGTTGGTTGGTGCCCAGTTCCCAGCAGGGCCATGTGCTCCCCACAACTGAGCACCAGTGTCAGCCATCTTTGAAGTGGCTTTTCACTCCCTGTGAGGTGTGCATGCTTGAGTGTGAGCTTGCTGGGCCATGTGGGTGGGGGATGTTGGGCTGTGACTACCACTCCCATCATGCTATTGCCTACACCCCCTTCCCAGCATGCCCATGCTTCCTTCCTTTTGACTCTGCTTCCCTGTGGGGTAGTGTGCCTGTGCTGACAAGATGGCTGACAGTGTTGTCCTGGCGTTAGTTTGGCTACAAGTCCCATGTGTGTCCCTGTGCTTCACACAGCATAACCCAGGGTGGTGGTTCTTTGTGGGATATTTAATTAGAGTGTGAGGCAATGCATTCTCCCAGGTGAGTTGTGTGGAGTTTGTGTTAAGGGTGTGTGTGAGAAAAGCAGCTGGTAACTATGGTCAGTGCTGTCAGTCTTCCTTCCCACCCAGCCAGATATCCCACCATGGAACGTGCTTCCATTGCAGGGAGTGCAAGTTGGCTTTCAGGATGTCAGTCAGTGGTGTCCTGCTGTTGGTTAGTGCACAGTTGCCAGCAGGGCCTTGTGATCCCCACAGCAGTAGCCAGTGTCAGCCATCTTGTCAGTTGTTTTCCACTCCCTGTGATGTGAGCATGGTTCATGGTGGTGTTGATGGGCGCATTGTGAGTGTGGGCAATATCTGTGACTACAACTCCCATGATGCTATTGGCTACACTGACTTGCCCAGCATACACAGGATTCCTTCCTTTCAGTGGGCTTCCCTGTGAGGTGGTGTTGTAGTGGTGGCTACATTTCTGTCTGTGTTTGTTAGTTATATTTGTGCCACTGCCTAGCTGTATTTGTAGTTGTGTTTGTACATGTGATGACACAGTTACATATCACTATGAGATGGCATGTGTTGTGTTTATCTGACTGACATACACATCTTGGGATGATTATGTTTTGGTTGGTGTGTATTTGATAAGGGGGCATGGTTTGACTATCCCCTTGACAGTGATGTGTGTGTATTGTCGCACAATATTGTGTACATTTGTTGTGTACTCACCAGGCTCTGGGATGTTTTCTAGTCCATATACGCTCACTGGTGGTAGGATGGCCCGCACCTTCTCCTCCCAGGGCCTGAGGTATACTGGTTTGGCAGGAGGGCCACTGCCGGTGTGTTGGCTCAAGAGGTAGTCCTTCTTCAGTAGGTCCCTGACCCTCCTGCGCACGTCATACAACCTGTTCTGGATGTCTTCCTTTGTGCGCAAACATGGTGATTGTGCATTCACCCTGTCGACGATCCTCTCCCACATCTTGGTTTTCTGCGACATGGGGGTCTGTTGGACCAGTGTACCAAACAGCTGTGGCTCTACCCTGAGGATCTCATCTACCAGGACTTCCAATTCACTATCTAGGAACTTTGGATTCTTCTTTGGGGGCATGGTGATGGGTGGTGGTGGTGAGTGATGTGTGTGGGGGTGTGCAAGTGAGGGTGTGTGAGTGTGTTTTGCTGGGTGTATGTGAGGGTGCTATTTTTTGAGGTGCTGATGGTGTGTGGCTTGTGTGATGGATGAGCTGTGAGTGTGTGTGTGGTTGCTGTCTGTTGGTGTTGAGTGCTGGCAGGTCATTTGAATTTGCAAAGGATCATGGTAGGGATTTGTGTCCTTTATATGGGTGGAGTTGTGGGTGTGTCTATGTTCCCTGTCCCCCCCCAGTATTTATTGGCTTGGTAATTGCTTGTTTGGCCTTTTTTTGTGTGTTTTTCCCTTTGTACTTTTTGTGCATGTAGGAGACGTTCTTCTGACCGAGTCGGACCCTGCAGTTGTCTCGTGCGAGCTTCTCCGATTCGTTCACGCTGTGTTTGTGCTGTTTTCTGTGCTGTGTACGCGTCGGTCGCGGTGTATTGGGTTGCTTCGGCTCGCTGTTTTGTATGCATGTCGGTCGTACGGCTTGAGCTCCGTGCGACTCGGTCGTGTTTTCCACGCGTTGCATCGTACTTGGCGGGTCGGAGTTCGCGGGTACGTTTCGGTCGGGATCCTTCCTGGTGCGTGTCGGTCGGTTAGATTCGCGTGCTTTTCCAGCCGGATAGCTGTTTTCCGCGCGGTTCGGTCATTCGTATTGTGTTCCGTACGAGTCGGTCAGATTTTGCATGCATTTCATCGTACTTTGCGGGTCGGGCTGCACCGGAACGTGTCGGTCGGAATAAATTCCGGCTCCGAGTCGGTCGGTACGTTTTCCGGCCCGAATCGGAATCGGCCCCATAGTCTTATAAACAATCCTTGATTCCAAACTTTTTCCTTCATAGGGTTTCCAAAGTAACATTCCATGCAGATTGATTCTCTATGTGCCGGTGACTGCAGACCACGGCAGCCGTTACGCTTGCCCTTGAGCTACAATTTAAGGAAACACAATTAACCTCGGTTGGGTAAATGGAAGGGGTAATATTGGCCTACGTATCTTTAATAAAATCCAGATTTTCTGCCCACCAGGCTGAGTTTAAAATCTACATTTTATGGCAAGACCCAGAGGTTAAAATAATGCAAGTTTAAAGCATTTCCAACAAAGAACTTTCCATATTCCCGACTGGTTTAAAAAAATATCGTCTAAAAGCCACATCATTTGACCAGTTTGCGCTACGCAGAATATCTTGCAAAGATCCCCCATCATGAATGGCTTAGAAGAAGCCGCTCCTCTCACTAAGGGCATCATTATGATGGCGGGCGGACAATGTCCGCCCGCCATCGTAACAGTAAACGGGACCGACCGCAAGAGGTGCGGCGGTCCCGCTGTGCCTACTAGGATGCGACGGCCACCATGGCAGTCACATCCTGTATATTTAACATTGTGGCGGGTGGTGCTGTATTCAGCACCCGCCACAATGTTAAAAGGGCATGTTGTGCATGTGCATGCACAAGGTGACAGGCACCGCGCGGTGCCTGCCACCTTGTGCATGCAAATGCAAGTGCAGCCACCCACCCCCCCAACCACCTGGGGGCCCGCAATGGGCCCCCAAAGGCATTCTCCGCATGCCTTTCCATGGCGGAGTCTCCGCCATGGAAAGGCATGAGACCGCCATCATCGTAATATGGATGGCGGTGTCTGCAAGGCACCGCCACCATATTGCAGGCCTTTTCCGCCCGGTAGGCAATCGGGCGGATTGCCTACCGGCGGAAAACTGGCGGACGGTCTTTCCGTCCGCCTGGGTCCCCACCGCCATCGTAATATGGCGGGGGGGAAATGTTAGGCGGGCGGACGAAAATGGCGGGCGGATCGCCACCGCTGGTCGGGCGGTGGCGATCCGCCCGAGATCATAATGACCCCCTAAGTGAGCTCCAAACACTCACGTCCACACCTGCTCTGCTCATCACTTCTCACACCCATCTTGCAAACGTGGGAGACGACACTGCCTTATACGGTGTCTTAAAGGAAATATGAAGCTGATTCACCCCATACGGTCTTACCTCCGCAGATCTCCTTTAATACACTTTCACACATCTTACTACACACAATTTCTCTTTTTCATCCAAGTATGGATAAAATGTTTTACATTTAATAAGTCTTTCTTCTTTTTGTTAAATAGAAACACCCTCAGTGAAATCCTGCTGGATACGTCAAGAGCTTTTACATCTGACACCCTCCTAAATGACACCAAACACAACAAAATTGTCAATTTTAACGTCAAATCTCTGAAGGACAACAAGTCGTTTTCCTCCCAACTTAGCAAAAACTCCAACACTTTTGAAACATCCCAAACTGAATTTTACCTAGACACAGGGAGCTTAGCAATTCTAATGCTACGGATAAGTCTACGCACCACCACATCCTGTCGTACCAGTTCACCAGTTCATGACCTGCTGCAATTTTCGATCTATACATGTTTACTGTCCTATATGCCAAACCTTCTTCAAATCTTTGACAGATAATTCACCACTTCCACTGTGGACACTGAAACGGGCTCAAACTCCCTCTCCATGCACCAGTAAACCCATTTTTGCTCAGGATTCCTTAATGAGTTCTGAAGCCGCTGGTAAAAGGCCTGGAACCTCCCAAACTGTCCTGAAATTCTCCAAGCCACCAACCTCATTTGCCCTGAAATCACTAAATCGTGCACCTCTCCTGCCGGGCCCCTCAACTACGGCAACTGAAAGGGAAAATCCACTCACATTTCCAACAGAACTGGATACCACACTTGGGCCCTCCAAAGTGGCAAAATCACCACTGATGTCTACTTCCACCTGCATGCCATCCTAGAAAATGGAAGGAACGCATGCGGGCTGAGACCTGTCCAAATCTGCTAAAAAGCATCTATCTGGCTGACTCCGGATCCAGTCACCACCTGAAAATCCTGCTCACCTGAGCATTCAGCCTGTTGGCAAACAGGTCCACCCCAAACAGACCCCAAATCCTTTGCAACTGCAAAAAAACTGTCCTGTCACTTGAGTCCTTGAAGTTCTGCGAAAACCAATCTACCCCCACGTTGCTCATCCCTGGAATATGTTCAACTTGCACACATACTCTCCTCCTCAGACAGTACTCCCAAAACACCTTTGCCAGATTCACAAAATCCTTTGACTTTGGTCCCCCCAGCCTGTTCACATATTGAACCGCTAACACATTGTCCATGCTTAACAGCACTGAACATGCTTAACAGCACTGAACACTCCACCTCGTTCTGCGTAAAACATTTTACCTAAAAAAATCCGGCAAGCTACTCCAAGAAATTTATATGCAACTTCTTCTCCTCGTCTGTCCAACGACCACCTGCTGAAACAGCACCACAACGTGCACCCCAACCATCTAAGCTTGCATCCAACTTAATTATTTTAGCTGGATTCTCTCCAAAAATTGCTCTCCTATTCCAACCTCCTCCGCCCCTTCTGTAAGAACCACCTTCTGTGAATACCTCAAACCACTTCTTAGATGCATTCCCTTTAACTTCTGTAAAGCCCTGATAATTCAAAGGACCATGAAAAATAGCCTGTATTGTTGAAGATAAAAGACCAATCACGCGAGCTTACATTCTCAAAGAAATCTGACCTTGTAATAATGTCCTCTTTAATTCCTTTCTTATCCTTTTCAACTTCTCCTTTGGAAATCTTTAAATTCCATCTACCGTGTTTACTAGAAAACCCAAAAACTGAGTCTCTTGTCTTGGTTCTAAACAAGATTTTTGTCTGATCACAAAACCCAAAGATTCTAGCAAACTGATATTCATCCCTGTATACTCTAATACACGTAACCTGCTCTGATCCATGATCCTTGATGAAAATCTAGGTGGGAACATGACACATCATTTAAACAGGGCCCAGAAAAGAATTGGAGGCACTGCAACGGTTGCGATGTTCTCATGACAACAGAAATATCGAAAACTAAAAAGACAGCTACGTGAACGTTCAAGTGTGAAAACTCGAACATTTACCATTCCTCCACATTTCACCCTACCTATCCTCTCAGCCTACCCCCCACTGCCCAGTGCCCGCAGCCTCTCCTGACTGACCATGCAACTACCAACACAATCTGAACTCGCCCTTCCAACCTATCTCCTGTTCATACAACTAATATAAAGGAGAGGAGTTGGCCTAACGGCTAGGGCGGTCGACCTCGAATCTGGGGAACTGGGTTCGAGTCTCGGCAATGACGCTGAACATTCCTGTGATTCTGGGCAAATCACTTAACCTCCCCGTGCCTAACAAAAATGTAATGCAATTGGTGCTATGTCAAGCGCTCTGATACCCGATTCGGGTCAAGTTCGCGCTATATAAAACTCTGTAAAATGAAATAAAATAGGAGGAGTCCTTTTAAGAGGACGGAATCCCATCACCCACCGAGGTGGCATGCTTCATCATCTGGGATCTCCTCTTGGTTGCAATCCCTAGTGCAACCAAGGGCTACAACCCCCTCACTGTGAGGGAGGAGCTCAGAAATGTTTTACTGATCAATTGATCGGATCTCCTAAAATCTGCTTGATGCGAAGCGTAAAGAGTATTATGGATGATGGTTGCAGTGCAAAATCATGCCAAAATCCTGTCTCGGCAATTACATGACAGGTGCTATCCCAAAAACCTTATACGGCGCTCTTACAAGCGGGCTTCTAATAATAATCGGGAGGCCCTTTTGGAACCATCAGCACCCAACCCACCTATGAAGAGACTCACGTGCGTCAACACCTTCAGCACACTATCCAATGGAATACAGAAGAGTGTGCCCAAACATTGGCGCATCCTCAATGTAGGAAATGAGAAAATACCCTTGCCATTGTTTTCCTTCAAAAGGAGCCCAATCTGCGTGACAACTTAGTCCACACCAGATCTAAAGTGAAGTCACCGAATAAACAAGAGACATTATGGAACATGCCAGCGGTTCAAGGACATTATCCATGTGGCTCGTGTGCGGCCTGTCCTCAAACTGAACACACGACAACAGTGGACATAGGCACCGAAGGACCATGGATACAGACAAAGCACACGAATTGTAACAGCGACAGGGTCATCTATTTAATAACATGTCCCTGTTAGCTTCGCTATGTGGGAATGACCACTCGTAAGGTGAAACAACGGATACACAAACACAAAAGTACTATCCGGTGTAACAAACAAGCTACAAGGCTCACTAACCATTTTCTAACCATGAAACATAAAGCGGAAGATTTAAAATGGACAGTTCTTGAACAACCATTTGTTCCCCAACATGTCACAGATATCACCAAATTTTTGTTCCACAAAGAACAGAGATGGATTTTTAAATTGAAGAGTGACACTCGGGGTCTGAATGATGACATTCCGTGGACCCTGTTATAGCCCCACGTGATTGTTTTCTGCTTTAGATTTTTATCTGGTTGCACAAGGCAAAATACATTTGAGCACAGGGCAGTACCTTGCTACAAGTCTATATAACGATTCCTGTACAAAACGCACATTGTTACTGTAAGCTTAATGATCTGTCCAGATATCATACAGATGCTTCTTCGTCTCGACACGAATTTGTCCTTGGAACAGACTCATGCGATCATTGCATGCTTATAACCTTTAGTCTGTTATAAACAAGTTACAAGATCTGTGTACTAAACATTTTATTCAAACTTAAGACAGAGCCTTACGCTCTCCAACTGCAGCTATTACTATGGCATACGGTATCCCTTATTATGGACTCATCATTACGCGCTACAATGGTAGCGCGTCTGATTAACATTTGTGGTCTTTTATTTCTCAATCATTCAGAGTGGAAACCATACATGTTTGACATACCTCAACACTTCACTACCTTCCTCGAGGGCCGAGAGGGTAGTGTTTAGTCTGTTTCTTTCATATGTATATACCTAGCCAAGCGTCTCTAATATGCATGTCTCTTATGAACTACATTTTCCATGCTCACTTGGTTCTTTGGGTAGTTTTCGAGCGCGATCATGCCGGTATCTCCTGCATGCACTACATTTCCCATGTTTCCCTGGTATCCTGTGTAGTTTCCGTCGACATGAGGTCATTAATAGGCGACGACGGTGTAGATCAATTTAACACACCTGCTTGTGGTTATCACCCCTTTATAGTATATAAGGGCACGCCCTCCCTCCATCAGGTACCTCCGGTTGCAGCTTCTGTGGGGTCCGGGGTACCGACGGAGAGGAGAGTGACAGAATCGATTTAGATCTTGCGCCACGCGCTATGTTAATGCACAAGTTACTAACTTGTGTAACGATATATCTGTAAGAGACAGTAGTTAGTGACAGATTCCTTACCTTAGAATATCCCCAGGCGTCAGGCTGGATAAGGAAAGTTTTTGCGTACCAGTACCCTTGCGCGTCGGTAGGCGGCGTCGTGCGGCTCCGCGTCCGGCGTCGTGATCGCCGGAATGACGTCACGGGCAGTACTTAGACGCCGCCCCTGCGCGCTGACGTCAGTTCTGTACACGACTTTCCGCGCCAGGAACGCAGAGCCATGCAAGAAGCTGACATAGGTGTCTGAAAAATACTAGGGCCCTGAAAGGGATGTCCTTAACCCTAGAAATTAGTTCGCAGAACGGGAGGATGGGTGGGCGGTAGGAATCTGTCACTAACTACTGTCTCTTACAGATATATCGTTACACAAGTTAGTAACTTGTGCATCTGAAAGAGACACGTTAGTGACAGATTCCTTACCTTAGAATAGATACCCCAGTAATACCAACCCCGGTGGTGGGTCTGCGAACAAAGATCAGACAAGGAAGTCCCGGAGGACAGAACGGCCAAAGAAGCCGTCCCTCCGGACCTGACTGTCAAGGCAGTAATGCTTGGTAAACGTGTGCAGCGAGGCCCACGTAGCTGCCTGACAGATATCCTGCAGCGGAACACCGCGGCCTAAGGCCGTGGTAGCAGCCGTTGCCCTGGTGGAATGGGCACGCAACCCAACAGGAGGCTCCTTCTTAGCCAAAGAATAGCAGGCTTTGATACACAAGGTTACCCAGCGGGAAATGGTTCTCTTGTGCACCGCCCGACCTTTTTTGGCACCCATGTAGCCAACAAAGAGCTGGTCATCCACCCGGAAGTGTTGTGTGCGGTTGATATAAAAGGAAAGCGCACGTTTTGGGTCCAGACGGTGGAGCCTCTCTTCCTCTCTGGAAGGATGCGGAGGCGGAAAGAAGGTGGGCAAAGTGATGGTCTGCCCAATGTGGAAGGCAGTACCCACCTTTGGCAAGAGGGACGGACGCGTCCGAAGAACAACCTTGTCTGGATGGACAGACAGAAAGGGAGGTTTGCATGATAGAGCCTGGAGCTTATTCACCCGCCGAGCGGAGGTGATGGCCACCAGAAAGGCTGTCTTCAGAGTCAGAAGACGAAGAGGACAGTTATGTAGAGGCTCAAAGGGAGCGCACATGAGAAAGGTAAGAACCAAGTTCAAGTCCCACTGAGGCATCACAAACGGAACAGGAGGGAAGAGGTGTGTAATGCCTTTTAGGAACCTGTTAACAACAGGGGACTTGAAAAGGTGGGGCTGATCAGGAAGCCTGAGGAAGGCCGAGATAGCACAAAGATAGCCCTTGATTGTACCCAGGGCAGAACCCTGTTGGGCCAGAGAAAGAAGGAACAGAAGAACCTCAGAAAGAGGGGCAGAGAGGGGATTCACAGCCTTTGCTGTGCACCATGCCACAAACTTGTTCCACCTGCAGGCGTATACCACCTTAGTGGAGGGACGCCTGGCTGCCAGAATCACATCACAAACTTCGGGAGGCAAGTCGAAAGGAATCAACTGCCGCCGCTCAATCTCCACGCAAGCAGGTGGAGACTGGACAGGTTTGGGTGGAGGACCGTCCCCTGCTGCTGCGACAGAAGATCCTCCCGAAGAGGCAGACGGATCGGGGGATCGACGCTCATACTGAGTAGCTCGGGATACCAAACTCTTCGAGCCCAGTCCGGAGCCACAAGGATGACTTGGGCCCGGTCGCGCCAAATCTTCTTCAACACTCTGGGTAGAAGTGGTATAGGCGGAAAGGCGTACAACAGACCGCAACTCCACTCCCGACGAAAAGCGTCGCCGAGCAAGTGCCGCCTTGGAAATTCCAACGCGCAGAACTGCTGACATTGCGCGTTCTCTTCGGTGGCGAACAGATCTAACCAAGGCTCTCCCCACTGCTGAAAGAGACCTTGCGCCACCTCCGAGTGAAGACGCCATTCGTGATCCATCATGCACCTGCGGCTGAGTTCGTCTGCCCTGGCGTTCAGGGAACCTGCCAGGTGTTGAACCATCAGGAATATGCCCTGATGTTCCAGCCATGTCCAGAGGCGCAGAGCCTCCTGACATAGGGTCCATGACCCCACCCCGCCCTGTTTGTTGCAGTACCACATGGCGGTGGTGTTGTCTGTGAACACCTGCACTACCGTCCCTTTGACAGAGGGAAGGAATGCCTTGAGTGCAAGTCGGATCGCCTGGAGCTCCAGAAGGTTGATATGGAGCCGGGACTCCGCCGGAGACCAGAGGCCTCTGATCTCCGCCTCTCCCATGTGACCGCCCCATCCCAGTAGGGACGCGTCCGTTACAACTGTGTGCTCTGGCTGGGGAAGGGAGAGGGATCTGCCCATGACCCATTGCCGGTTCGAGAGCCACCACTGCAACTGTTTTGCAGTCCCCTCCGAGATCTGGACGTGATCGGACAGGTTGCCCTGGTGCTGCGCCCACTGGAACTTCAGGTCCCACTGCAGAGCCCGCATATACCATCTGGCATGATCGACCAGCAGGATGCAGGAGGCCATGAGGCCCAGCAGCCTCAGGGTCATCCGTACCGAAACCCAGGATAAAGGCTGAAAGATCGGAATCATAGCCTGAATATCCCGGACTCGCCGTTCGGGAGGATAGGCCCGAAACTGCATCGTGTCCAGAACTGCTCCGATGAAAAGGAGCTGTGGAGAAGGAATGAGATGCGACTTCGGCACATTGATGGAGAACCCCAGCGAGTGCAGGAGTTCGGCCGTAGTCTGGAGGTGAGACTGACTGGGATGAGCCCGCCTTCAGCAGCCAGTCGTCGAGGTAGGGGAAGACTGGAACCCCTGCCCGGCGCAGATGAGCTGCGACCACCGCCAACACTTTCGTGAACACCCGAGGAGCACTTGTGAGGCCAAAGGGGAGCACGGTGAATTGAAAGTGCTCGAGGCCCACCATGAACCGCAGGTAACGCCGGTGGGCCGGCAGGACGGGGATGTGGAAATAAGCGTTCTGCAAGTCCAACGCTACCATCCAGTCTCCAGGGTCGAGGGCAGTCAAGACCTGAGCTAAGGTGAGCATCTTGAACTTCTCCTTCCGGAGGAAGCGATTGACGTTCCGAAGGTCCAAGATAGGACGCATGTCCTCCTTGTCCTTTTTGGGCACCAGAAAGTAGTGGGAGTAGCAACCACGTCCTACTTCTGGGATCGGAACATGCTCGATGGCCCTCTTGGCCAAGAGGGCCGTGACTTCCTTCTGCAGAAGCACCAAGTGATCCCCTGACATGCGGTGGAATTGAGGTGGCATGGCTGGGGGGGTGGTCTCGAAGGGGAGGGAGTAGCCCCTTCGGACAATGTCCAAGACCCACCTGTCCGAGGTGATGGCACGCCAGTGGTGAAGGTGATGGCGGACCCTGCCCCCTACTGGCGTGCTGTGCACCTGAAAAGAAGTTCTAGGAGGGCTTGGAGGCCGCGGACGGGGCGGGGTTGGTGGCCTGACCCGCACGCTGGTTCCCGATCCGCCACGGCGGAAGCCACGTCCTCGACCACGCGAAGACGCTTGCTGCGCGGGCCGGTGGCTGGGCAGCGGACGTGACTGGGCGCCCCTTCCGTGGCCACGAAAGGGGCGAAAAGCAGAGGTTAGCGGAGGGCGCACAGCAGAAAGGCCCAGGGACTTGGCAGTAGCCCGTGAGTCCTTAAAACGCTCCAGCGCATGGTCTGCCTTTGAACCAAAAAGACCGACTCCATCAAAGGGCATGTCCATGAGTGTATTCTGGACATCACCCGAGAAACCAGTTGTTCTCAGCCAGGCGTGGCGACGCAGCGCCACCGTCGTTGCAAGCGATCTGCCCAGCGAGTCGGCGGTATCCAGGCCACAACGGATGGTGTACTTTGCCGCATCCCTTCCTTCCGCAATGGTGCGGGAAAGCAGTGTCTGGACCTCCTCAGGACACTGGGGCAAAAGGAGCGCCACCGAATCCCACAGAGAGTGGGAATATCGGCCCAAAAGGCAAGCGGTGTTGACTGACCGCAAGCCAGCACTGGAGGAAGAAAAGGCCTTCTTCCCAAATTGGTCCAGGCGTTTGGATTCCCTAACCGGAGGGGCGGTAGGGAAGGCGGTTTGGGAGGCAGAGGCTTAGACAACCAAGCTCTCGGGGGTGGGATGTTGAGAGAGAAACAAGGGGTTGCCCGGAGCAGGGCGATGGCGTCGGGCCACGTTCCTATCCACAGGAGCCCCTGTGGCGGGCTTGGACCAGGTGCCCAAAAGAACGTCAGACAGTGCATCATTGAACGGCAGCAATGGCTCCGAGGAGGTAGCTGCCGGCTGAAGCACTTCCGTCAGGAGGTTAGTCCTGACAGCCACTGTAGACAATTGGAGGTGTAAGGCTCCAGCTGCTCTACGCAACACCGTTGCGAAATTTGCTCCCTCCTCCGTAGCCACGGAAGGAGGAGACAGCATGCCAGTGTCAGGAGAAGTGTCCAGACCACTGGCATCCCCAAGTTCCTCTGCCCAGTCCTGATCATACTCACACTGCTGTGTGAGAGGGTCTTCTGACCATTCCCAGCTCTCCTGGTCCTCCTCCGATAGAAAATAAGGAGGAGGGGGGACGTCAGGGACCCAAGGTCTCATTGGCGCCGGAGCCGGCGTCGGGCGACGCCGGTCCGACGCCGCGTCCGGATCCGGAGAGAACGGGGGAACGACGCCGCCCGGAGCCCTGGGCGGCGTCAGGAACGGCACCGGGGACATCGGCGGAGGCGTAGTTAGGTCAACCGGCGTCGATGGGGGTTGCGGTACCACCGGAGCCGGGATCGAGGCCGGGGCCGAAGCCGGGGCCGGGAGCGAGGTGAGACAGGCGGCGCCGGGACCGGAGTCGTCAGCGGCACCAGGGCAACCCTATCAGGGCCCGCGGGGCCCGAAGGCGCACCGGAGGGGCCTTGAGGCCCGAAGAGGCGGGCCATGGCCAACAGGAATTTCTGTATCTCGGCCGGAGTCGCCCCCGAACCCGGGAAGGACCGGTAATGCGGGGGCGGCTCCACAGGCACCCCCGGAGCCGCGGGGACGGTGCCGACAGGGGCCTCAGCCGAGTCGCGAGACCGGCGAGGCGAAGTCTTAGAGCGATGGTGCCTCTTAGACTTTTTGTGCTTCGACTTACCCGAAGAGTGCGAAGACTTGGACTCCGATGACGGGCGAGGACTCCGCACCCGGCCCCTCGACCTCTCCCGTGACCGGGGTTTGGTGCAGCGCGGAGCCGACTGCCGGACCTCGAGTAGCTTTCGAGACCGCTCTCGCAAAGCCTTCGGGTGTAGGGCCCGGCAGTCGGAACACGACTTCGTGTCGTGGTCTCGGCCGAGACAGTAGAGACACTCTAAGTGCGGGTCTGTGATCGACATCATTCGACCACAGACGTCGCATGGCTTGAAGCCAGGCATCCTTACCGACACCTCGGAGCCTAGATGACTCGAAGAAAATACAGTGAAAAATCACCAAAAGGTAGTCAAAAAATGACTAGGGCACTGCTCTTCCCGGATCTGCGCTTACTGGCGCGGAAAAAGAAGAACTGACGTCAGCGCGCAGGGGCGGCGTCTAAGTACTGCCCGCGACGTCATCCCGGCGATCACGACGCCAACGACGGACGCGGTGCCGCACGACGCCGCCTACCGACGCGCAAGGGTACTGCTACGCAAAAACTTTCCGGATCCAGCCTGACGCCTGGGGATATTCTAAGGTAAGGAATCTGTCACTAACGTGTCTCTTTCAGATACTAGCTCTACGTTAGTCTTGTCACTTATATGCGCTGGGTCAGAACATGCCTTCGGTATTAAGAACATGCTAGCTCTTAACCCTGCGCATGTTACGTATGGTGCACAGACAAAATATCGACTTATTTATTTCGACCTACATTAATATCGAGTTTTAAATATCGTAGGGACAGAATATCGACATCAAGAATATCGGTGACCAGAATATCGACCTGAAGGTAAGAAATATCGGTTTTTTTAATATCGTAGTTAGTAATATCGATAGCAAAAATATAGATGTTAATAATATCGATGTTTATGTTAGTGTTATGTATTTTAGTATGTATTTTATATGTATGTGTTCCACATGTTTTGTTATGTTTTGTATTTTTTTTAAAATATATGTATTAATTGTTTAGAAGTTAGTCATTTTTTTTAAAGTAAATTTTGCGCTTTAGTACCGTAGCGGGTTGTGGGTTTATAGGGGAATAGGGTGGGAAGTAATTTAATTATAGTAAATTAATTCATAATTTTTAGAAATTATTTATTATTTTTAATTAAATTTTGCATTTTAGTTCTGTAGCGGGTTGTGGGTTTATAGGGGAATAGGGTGGGAAGTAATTTAAATGTAATTAAGTAATTATTAACTTTTATTTATTGGTATTGATAATTAATTTATTGTTAATTAATTGTTAATTGGTAATTAATTTTAATTAATTGATTAATTGATAAATATATTAATTGAGTTAATTTAGTTTAGGAGCGGGTTGTGTCTTTATAGGGAATAGGGTGGGAAGTAATTTATTATAATTAAGTAATTATTTATTAATATTTATTGGTATCGATAATTGATTTTTTGTTAATTAATTATTATTTGGTAATGAATTTTTATTAATTATTTATTGATAATTAATTTATTGTTAATTAATTATTAATTGGTAATTAATTTTTATTAATTGATTATTATATACATTTTATGCGGAGTGCGTTGTGTGTTTATTGGGGAATAGGGTGGGAAGCAATTTAATGTTATTAAAGTAATTATTAATTTTAATTTATTGGTATTTATAATTAATTTATTGTTAATTTATTAATAAATCATCATTTAATTTAAAAAAAATGTTAATTGATAAGTATGTTATTTTTAACCCCTACGCTATCCAACACTTTCCCTACTGTTGCACTCTTTGGAGTTGGAATAGTTATTTTTACCCCTACTATATCCAACACTTTCCCTACTGTTGCACTCACTGGAGTGGGAATAGTAATTTTAACCCTTTCGCTATCCAACACTTTCCCTACTGTTGCACTCTCTGGAGTGGGAATAGTAATTTTTACCCCTACGCTATCCAACACTTTCCCTACTGTTGCACTTTCTGGAGTTGGAATAGCAATTATAACCCCTACGCTATCCAACACTTTCCCTACTGTTGCACTCTCTGGAGTGGGAAGAGTAATTTTTACCTCTACGCTATCCAACACTTTCCCTACTGTTGCACTCACTGGAGTGGGAATAGTAATTTTTACCCCTACGCTATCCAGCACTTTCCCTACTGTTGCACTTACTGGAGTGGGAATAGTAATTTTAACCCCTTTCGCTATCCAACACTTTCCCTACTATTGAACTCTTTGGAATGGGAATAGAAATTTTTACCCCTACGCTATCCAACACTTTCCCTACTGTTGCACTCTCTGGAGTTAGAATAGTAATTTTTACCCCTACGCTATCCAACACTTTCCCTACTGTTGCACTCTTTGGAGTGGCAATAGTAATTTTTTTGCCTCTGCTATCCAATATTTTTCTGTATTGTTTTAGTTAATGGTGTGTATAATTTATTTTGAAAACATTAAAAATATTGTAGTTTTTTAATTTGTTATATATATTTTTAATATTTTTATTTATATTATTTTTGTATGTGTATATATGTATGTATAATTTATAAAATGTTTTTAATAATTTATAAGTTATTAAAATAATTATTTATGAATATTAAGTAAGCATATATATTATATTTTATATGTATATGTTTAATTTATTTTAACATTATATGTATTAGTTATTATTTTTAAAAATGTTTTAATATTTTTAACTATGTTTCTTTTAATTATATGTATTATTTACTTTATTTTACATTATTTTTTTAACATTTAAAAAAGTCAATATTTTTTACAACGATATTTTTGACATCGATATTTTTTTCTCGATATTTTTGTACTTACCATGATGTAGATAGGATGTCGATATTCTTGACTTCGATATTTTTGTCACGATATTTTTGTACCTCGATATTGTTGTAGTCGATATTTTGTCAGTGATTCGTTACGTATATATCTTCTCAAGTGACTTTTTTTACGATTTACTTGTAAGAGTCAGGCTATCAATGGCTCTTTCAGCAGCTACATTTTTACGCGCCATGCCCCCCAATGCTCCCGATATAGGCACACGTAACCTCTATGCCTTAGTTTAGACAGGAGCTGTTTGTCTACCTATGCCCCGGCACAAGTATGCGTAATTCCTTGTACTCTGTGCGGCTACCGATAGACATCTCTTGAATGTCTAGATATTGCGAGTTGTTTCGAATGAGTTGTGATCTCAACGGCTCCTTCGAGTACCAGCTAAGTCTAGGTCAAGTACTACTGGACTATGGCACTTGTTACTCCTACTTTCCAGGGTTTTACTATTCTTTTACTATGAACATGCTTTGGTGCCATACTATTTTTGTTTCCGAGAATTATTCCTGTTCTAGCTGTCTTGTGAAGCGCTATGAGCAGAGACTATCCCCCCTAGTATGAACTTGAATATGATGCTTACCACAGCTTACATGGTTTGGTCTGAATCTAAGAATTTGTTACGCATGATATGTTAGATTTGACAAAAATTTAGATGGCAGGCTATCTTACAGAATGCTTGCGGTATCTGTAATTTTAGTTTTCCCTTTTCAACAGAGCGGTGCCTCACGTCCTGAGCTGTTGCCGGGTGAGGTGAGGTGTTCACCCATACATCAGTGGGTAAGCATACCATTTTTTTGACAACTTATAATATACTCATAAAGTATTTTGAACACGCTAAGGTACTACACGTTGGGCAGTGACCCAGACGTGGCGCACACCACACAGTACAAGCTTTGTTGTTTATAACTGTTTCCACTGTTCATGATTCTAAGTCAGTGTTTTTCTCCCGCAGGTGACATCAACACTCTTGTGAGGTCTCCCCATACAAGTTACAGGTTTTCGTAGGTTGTATCTATTTCAACCACATCACTGTCACATGTATCACTTTTTTGCAGTAGCAATTACTATCTAGGTCCTGAGGAAGGCCACGATCAGAACTTGATCACAATGGCTGAAACATGTAGACCTGCTTTTCGGACCAGTGCAGACATTATTTCCTAAACTGCACTTGCACTGTTTTTTACACTTGACACCAAGAGTTAACTAATTAATTCTTTTTTCTCTTGGTAGCCAATTTTAAGATCACTTTTCACATCACCATTTTTTGCACTGCAACCATCATCCGCAATACTCTTTACGCTTCGCATCAAGCGGATTTTAGGAGATCCGATCAATTGATCAGTAAAACATCCCTGAGCTCCTCCCTCACAGTGAGGGGGTTGTAGCCCTTGGTTGCACTAAGGATTGCAACCAAGAGGAGATCCCAGATGATGAAGCATGCCACCTCAGTGGGTGATGGGATTCCGTCCTCTTAAAAGGACTCCTCCTATGTCCAAGTAGGAATCATAGTCTTGTACTGATTGTGCCTTAGAGCTGTTCTAAGCTCGACAGATCCGCAGATTTTTTGTTTGATATATTGTTGTTTGTGGGGAATTTATCTGCGCATGTCTTTAAACTTTTCCCTTAGACCCTCTACCTAGTGTCTTGTATTGTTTTGTTTTTGTTTGTGAATTAGCATACCAAGGCTTCAAAGCCTCTGATATCCTACCCCGGCTTCACCCAGACCTGGGAGATGCCACCCCCAGCCTTGGGGCCCATTTGGCACTAGAGCAGGTAGGAGAATTAGCTAGTCAGGAGGAGTGTCATAGTTGCAGGCTGAGCACACCACTAAGGTGGGCAACCTGAAGCGGGCAGTCAAAGAAGGGTATCACCATCTTGTTTTTGGTGAAACTAGGAACTCTGGGTCAGGGTTGTGTCCACTTCCAACAGGAAGTGGTAATATAGGGTATGTAGTCACCCCAGGGGTTTGTAGTCAATTTGCTGCTACCCTACTCTCCCCTTAACACCCCTAAATTGAGTATTCAGGTGGCCCCCCGAAACCATGACCTAACATTGGACTGACTATAAAAAGAAGAGAACAAAAAAGAACCGAAGAAGCAAGAACTGCTGGCTGGTGGTCAACGTTGGTGCCAAAACCTGCTTGCCTACCTGCTCCTGTCCCGAAAACTGCGACAACCAGACTCATCCCAAGGCTGTGCATCCTTCAAAAGCTTTGGAGCACCTCCAGCACTTCCCCAAGACATCAGCATTTCCCTTGTAGTGGAGGAGCCACTTCCCTGCAGCCTGCAGGCACCGACTGCAACGTCCGGTTCAAGGTTCTGCTCTTCACCAGTACCACCAATGCAGCAGCCAACCAGGAAGAGTTCACCGTGCTCCAAGAGGTCAGATCCATTTCCCCACCAAGTGAGAAGACGCTAAGACCAACTGGAACCACCCTGCACAAGTACCCGGGTGCGGGACCCCTTGCAGCAACCAAAGCTTGTTTGAGTCCAATCTGGACTCCAATGCCACGAAGGCCAAGCAGCCAACGAGGCACGTCAGCCCCGCAGAGGCAAGCACAGAGAGTGGCTCAGCTGTCCTGATTTCTCCCCCTTTGCAGGTCTAACCGAGATACGTGGGTGCCTTTGATGCACGGACACTGGCCGACCAAAACCCTCTGGACCCAAGCTCCCTGGCCCAGGTTCACGACAACCAACGGTGCTCCCCTGCTCCCAGGACCACCACGAACCGAGCCCCCTGGTGGGAACTCCCGGACTTGTCTTCAAGTCCCCCTCTGCAGCCTGTATCTAGGTGGCCCCCATTTTTGCTTATGGTGTAGCTTGCAAGGCTACCAACCCATTCAGCACCTCTGCACCCGGACACTCCAGGGCAGGTAAACTTGAACTGCTGATGGTACTTGGCCCCCTAGCACCTTCAGTCCTTAATGGGACCCGCGAGAATGGTTTGCAAATATCCAAATGCAGTATATGCCTTTTTCTCCATAAGAAAGCATTGCCACTTAAAACACATTTGAGTGAACATTTTTACTTATCTACAAAACATGATAAACAGAAAAGTACTTACCCCATAATGAAGTTCTTGGTGTGTAAAATACATATACTAGTTATTTTTCTAAATTGGTCTCGAGGGCGTGTCTCATTTATTGAATCTGTGTGTGTAAAACAAATGCATTACCACTATACCTTTTTTAAACCTAAACGGCTCACCCACACTACCACAAAAGAGAGCATTTGGTATTATTAATTTAAGCCCTGTGAACCAATAACGGTTGCCTGGACTTTCTACATAGCATACCTTGTTTTGGTATACTACACAAAAAGCCAGCTTCCTACAGCTAATTATTGTTTGTTTTATAATACTTAATATGTATATACTTAATTTTACTTTTATTTTATATATATATATATATACAGCTTGCTTCGTCAGGTAGAGTTCTCTGCCAAAAATAGACGAATGCAGACCCGTTTCTGGTGCAAGTATTTTATTTCATTTTGTAGACGCCCTGCACCACCGCCATGACGCGTTTCGGGCAACACAGTGCCCTTCATAACACGCCCACAGATGGGCTGTCCTGTATGGAACTGTGCTGAAACAGGAAATATAAGGGAGTAACCGAAGCTGCAATAGCGTCCGACAAGCCTCTGAGGAAGATTAACGAAACATGTCAGGCACGACGGAAGCCGCTGAGCATGAAAAACGGCATCCATACCAATAAAGCGAGTTAGCTGTGCACGAGGGTTCGAGTGCTTCTTACGCTTTGGGCGACTTTTGAGCTGAATCTATGGGTGGTAGTCCAGCCGCCAAGAGTGCACCACCCTGTTATCTCAAAGGGGCCACGAGGTTTGATATTTGTCGAGCCTCTTATGTGGAGCCCAAGTGCTGGACTGAGGATTTGTCTTCATGCGGAGCTTATACAAAGCTAACAGTAACATAGAATTACAGTGCCTCCATCTGTGGATAAAAATCAAATTTCGGGAACCACTACTCCCACAATGCCTCAGCACAGTTCCATACAGGACAGCCCATCTGTGGGCGTGTTATGAAACAGGAAATATAAGGGAGTAACCGAAGCTGCACTGGCGTCCGACAAGCCTCTGAGGAAGATTAACGAAACATGTCAGGCACGACGGAAGCCGCTGAGCATGAAAAACGGCATCCATACCAATAAAGCGAGTTAGCTGTGCACGAGGGTTCGAGTGCTTCTTACGCTTTGGGCGACTTTTGAGCTGAATATATATATGTATATATACATTTAAAATATTGTTTACATTTTTGCAGTTATTACAATTAAGTTTTTGCATTGATTTTGTTATGTATTTAGTTACATTTTTATTTTTTATATTGGATGATTTATATTTAATTTAGTAATGTTATATGTTTGTTAAGTTGGTAAAATATGTTTATTTGTTGTTTAATGTTTGTTTTCATAATTTGTTTAACGTAAACCGTTGTTATTTTTATGTTTTGCAATTATAATTAATTATTTTGCCGATATTAATTTAGCCTATATTGTTTGAATCAATATTTTTTACTATTTTTATGTTTATTTATAGGTTATGATATTTTTGTTATCGATATTAGTAACAATCTGTATTTATGAAAGCAATATTTTTGTTGTCGATATTTGTGTTTTTCTCAGTTAAGTATAGGAAGGCCATATTTTTGTGAATGATACTTATTTTCTGATAGTTTAGTGAATCGATATTGTGTGCATCAATACTGTGCCATTAAATCCTTTCGGAGACCAGAGGTCCCTGATCTCCTGATCCTCCAGAAGGGCTCTCCATCCTAGAGTGGAAACATCCGTCAGCAGCATAGCCATAGTCGGAGGGGGAGTGAAGGCCATCCCATGAGTTATGTTGGCCTAATTCCCCACCAAACCGATTCTGCCGCAGCACTGGGGGGGATCATGATTGATTCCAACAGGTCTCCCTCGCACTGTAGCCACTTCAGAGCCCTCATGTGCCAACATGCATGTATGACTAGGAGAATGCAGGAAGCCAGCAGAACTGGAACTCTCAAGACTGAGACTCATGTGCCTTGGTGAAAGGGTAAAATCATTCCTTGGACGCCTGCAATCCTCTGAGGCGGAGAAAAAGCACGAAGAAGGGTGATGTCCAGTACTGACCCTAGGAATTGGAGTCATTGGGGGAGATTTGAGCTGGTTGACTGAAAAGCCCAGGTCGAACAGCAACGATGTGGTTGACTGCAGATAGTGCTCCACCACCTCCGGAGAACTGGCTTTGATGAGCCAGTCATCCAGCTACGGGAAAATGGGGATGTCTAACCATCTGAAATGGGCTGCAACCACTGACATCACCTTCATATAGATTCAAGGTGTTGATGTTAAGCCAAAAGGTAGCACAGAAAACTGGTAGTGTGTAAAAGCCACCACAAATCACAAGTTGTTCTGGTGCAACAGCAGGATAGGGATGGGGAAGTACGCATCCTGCAGGTCTAATGACACCATCCAGTCTCCAGGCTCCAAAACCAGTAGAGCTTGAACTAGGGTCAGCATCTCGAACCTTTCCTTTTTGATGATGAGGTTCTAGTCCCTGAGGTCCAGGATCCGATGAAGAGAGATGTTTTTTCTTGGGCACTAGGAAGTAACATGCATAGCATCCTCGTCCCCTCTCCTGTTCTAGTACTAACTCCACCCCTACTTTTAATAGAAGTGCTGCCACTTCCTGCCACAGAATTTCCAAATGGTCAAGAGAAGGGACAAGAGAAGGGTCAAGAGAAGTGGGGTGTAAGATGAGGCAGGAGGGTGGAGCCATTCATAAAGGAGTAACCTTTCCCACAATTTGAAGGACCCACTGGATAGAAATTATGGCCTTACAGGTTCCAATTGTGTCTTGGGAAGAGAACGTGGACAGTAAAATCTTTGAAAACAAGGTCAAAAAAGGTCAGTCAAAAAGAGACTAGGTGTAGCTCGTTTCCGGCTCTGCGCTGACTGGTGTGGAAAGAAAAGAACTGACATCAGCATACTGGGGTGGCACCCATATAGGCACCGCGCACGTCACTTCCAGCACAGACGACGCTGGCAACGCCAAGTGGAGCCAAGCATCGTGCAGGGGTACTGCTCACAAAAAAAATTCCGGATCCAGCCTGATGCCTGGGGATAATTCCAAGGTAAGGAATCTGCTGCTAGAAGTCTCTATCAGATTTGGTACTTAGTTGATGTGAACTTTGCCAGTTGTGTGGCTGCTTCAAAGTGTTTAATGGAAAAAGAGAAAATTTGAGGGTTTCCTGATGTGGCCAGGACGGAATGAAGATTTGTAATGTTTTTTCCTGAGCACAGCTTTAAATAAGAATAAACCTTCAATAGCCACAGCCCTCATTTATTTATTAGAGTTCATAGGGAACAAGTCCGACAATGCTATGATCAATTCAAGGAACTATATTTGAATAATTGCTTTGAATACGTGAGTTTGTCCATGTTTCAGTCACATGTTTTAATAGTATTTACATTAAAATACTCAGAGACACTCGTTATAATGCTGAACTCAAAAGCAGTGTATCCGTTCAATATAACTTTAACAATACCTCAGAGATTATTCGTAACAAAAAGCAATCATACCAGTGGAAAATCTTTGTGTTAGTGTAGACTGATGTCAGCCCTCAGCCCGGTCTCAAATGATCATGCCAACAGCGCACCAACAGCTAGGACCAGGAGCAGTGTAGTCCCGATACAGACTTTGTTGTGCCCCGATTGGACACGTCACCAATACATGTAGAATAAGTACAATATTTTGGGCTTAAACATTCAGACACTGGTATATTTTCAAGGTTCAAATATAGAATTAATAGGCAATTTACATACGATATACCATCAATAAGTTCAGCAGTAAAGCATATAACTCATAAGTAGAAGGATTTTTGTAAAATTCTCTATAAAAATCCGGCATCGGAAATAGGAGTTTCGGGGTACAAAGAAAAGCACATCCTTTTATTGGACTTTAGACAATGGCTTTAATACATTTCTACACAAATGCATGGTTTTCAGGATGTTCATCAATTAGTAACAAGCAAGAAAAAACATTTTACTACAGAATACATTTGAGGACTCACTCATGGTAGCATTACATTGGATTTAGTTGCTCTTACAGTTTATTCAAGCTTGCTCGTTTATACATTGTACACCGATAGCCTGGGACAGTTAGGATGTCCTTGGTTAGGTACAGCATGGGGAGAAGCCTCTGGGAACGCTCTCCATTTATTAGTATACAGCTTGCAATTTTTTTTATTTAGAAGAAGAAACAACAGTAATAGTCGTCATGTGGTGTGTTATGACATCAATTTAAGATGGAGGACAGAATAAACACAGTTTGTTAGTGTATGCTTAATTTCAAATGCATTTAAAGCGAACAAAGGAAAAGCAATTCTCACACTGAACATGGAATATTACTTATGAAAATTATAAATTGTATATGCACTTAAAAGTCAAAAACTTTAATATGCCCTTAATATTCAATTTTGTACTGTTTATACATAATAGGTACCTGGTTCTGCAGATCCTTCAGCGGTTTGGATAGGATCTTTTGGTTCATAAATAGACTGAAATATATATGTCAACTCCTTAACAGCGTTTTCTATTTGCTCACTTTTGTGGTTCAATACTTGCGCCCACTCATTTGTGCTTGTCTATTTAAAAGAAAATTAAGCATGTTATGAGATCATTATTATCTTATATTACTAACGACATGCTAAACATTGTAGACAAAAGAGAAAAACGTTAGTGAATGTACTGAAAGGGTAATGCTACCCTTATGGGGATGTTACGCTTATTCAGTAGGCTCTTTACCATTAACAGCTTGCATGTGATGAGTACAGATGACTACAGCTATACTTATCACACAAGTGGGTGCACATGTGGGTGCACTTGCCAGGTCGATACAGCAGTTAAAACCGCATGCAGACACTGCAGTGGCAGGTCTGAGACATCTTTGAAAGGAGACTTGAGTGGGTGGCACAGCCAGTGCTGCCGGCCCAATCGTAGCATTTGATTTACAGGCCCTGGGCACACACAGTGCACTGTACTATGGACTTACTAGTAAATCAAATATGCCAATAAAGGAAAACCAATCATAATACCATTATGATGCTGCACCCCTCTGCTTCCTCCCTGTCTCTCTCAGTGCTTTTTCCTTCTTTTGTCTCGTTTTTCACTTCTTTCCCCTTCCTTTCCCGTGTTTTATTGATTTTTCCTGCTTCTGCCTCGTTTTTATTGCTTTCTTCTTTTTCTCCCCATGTTTTTCTGAGTGCTTTCTCCTGCTTTTCCCTCATTTTACTGCTTTCGCCTTCCTTTCCCCCATTTCTCTGAGTGCTTCTTCCTGATTTTGCCTCGTTTCTTTACTGCTTTCTCCTTCCTCTTCCCTGTTTTATTGAGTGATCTCTCCTGCTTTTGCCTCGTTTTTATTGCTTTCTTTCCTCTCCAATTGTTTTTCTGATTGCTTTCTCCTGCTTTTGCATAGTTTTTTACTGCTTTCTCCTTCTTCTCCCCCATTTTATTGAGTGATTTCTCCTACTTTTGCCTCATTTGTATTGCTTTCTCCTTCCAATCCCCATGTTTTTCTGAGTGCTTTCTCCTGCTTTTGCCTCATCTTTTACTGCTTTCTCCTTCCTTTCCCCAGTTTCACTGAGTGGTCTCTCCTGCTTGTGCCTTGTTTTTACTGCTGACTCCTTCCTTTCCCCTTGTTTCTCTGAGTGCTTTCTCCTGCATTTGAGTTGTTTTCTACTGCTTTCACCTTCCTTTCCCCTGTTTCCTGAGTGCATTCATCTGTTTCTCCATCATTTTTACTGCTTTCTCCTTCCTTTCCCCCAATTTTCTGAGTACTTTCTCCTGCTTTTCCCTTGTCTTTCGCTGCTTCTCCTTGTTTTTTCCTCATCTGCCACCCGTTTTACTGCCTCCCACCCTCCATCTCCCACCTTATCTTCCTCCTCCCAGAACCGCACTTAATGAAGCCGCAGCGCGACCCCATTGAGCAGGCCAAAGGCCCAGCTGCCCCGTGCTGCTGCACCGCTCTGCTTCCTCACTGTCTCTCTGAGTGCTTTCTCCTTATTTTGCCTCATTTTTCATTGCTTTCTCTTTCCTTTCCCCTGTTATTCTGTGCTTTCTCCTCCCCCCTGCTTTTCTGTGTGCTTTCTCCTGCTTTTGCCTCATTTTTTGGATTGAGCCTAGGCAGCGCTTCTGCTGTCTCTTAGAGGCATGCTGTAATCACTTCTGTGGGGTTAAATCCCACCCATGGCTTTTGATTTCTAACTTTGATTGTCTTTTAAAAAGCTTTCCTTTCTAGTGGGTAATATTTCTTTTTAGTCCCTCCTTTTGTTAGTTGTTAACGCCCAGACCAACAGCTCCTAACTACTGTTAACATTCCACCAGTGTCTTTAAATGTTTGGTTGTTGGAACTCTTTTGTATTTTCCCTGCCGATGGGCAGGCTTCTCTCACGACCCGAGCACTGCTGTTTTTAGTGAAGATTTGTCACTGCCTCTTCGTGCAACTGCACTCTGCTGTCAGTGCTGTCTAAGCCCTCCTCCCATCTCTTCCTCCACTGCCTCCGCACACTGGCAGAGCTGATATAAAACCCAGAGTACAACGGATCCCTTTCACCACATTTGCATCCAGTCAGTGACAAACACCGAGGGCTGCAAACTCTGCACTAGTCGAACAGACCTCGTCAGAGCCGGAGAGAACCACCATGCTGCAAGTGCGAAGTGTGTGAGGGGGCAGGGGTGCTCTGCTGCTCGGTGAATACAGGCACACTCTCTTGTCACCCCACAACTCGTCATCAGCACTTCTTTGGTCAACAGAGCTTTTCACGACCACTAGTGTTTACAATTTATATTTACAGATTGCAGACAAGTGCAGATTTGCTAAAAAAAAACGCAAAGCTTGCATGAAATTGTGTCCCCCCCCCCCGGCATCGATCTCCTCAAGTGATCCATTCTCGTCATGGCTTTGTCAGGCACTGATGCTGTAGCGTCTCTCGCGTACTTTTATTTTCGTTATGTTTCAAAAGCAGAAATGCTCTGCATACCAAGGGAGCCTTGCTTTTCATATTTGCATGTATGCTTGCGTTGGTACTCAAATCCTTCCTTTCTGTATTCAGAAGTGGGGCTATTATTCTGGTTTACTCTTTCCATACATTCATAAGTGTTTTATCCAAGATCCATAGCCTGTCTTCACTTTCTATAGCCCTTAGTCCAGTCACTGTGTCTATTTGTCCTTCATCTAAGTAAATTGTCATAGGTACTGCTCTTATGTTGGTTGACCCACTCAGAAGCCAATGGTTGCTGCGCGCTAAAGCTATGATCTATGAAAATATTGTATGGCAGCAGGCCAGCCAACCATACGGTGGAGTAATGGGCGATGCATAATCCCAGGGGGCCGCCAGCAATTCCAAAGAGCAACTGGTAAATACCACGTAGTGGGTGTCACTTTGTTGTGCTATAACCGCTATATAACAGCAAACGGTATTAATAGTAGCAGTATACATCCCCGAGGCTCGTTGAACAAGTTACTTACCTTCGGTAACGATATATCTGTAAGAAACATAGGTTAGTTATAGATTCCTTACCTTAGAATTACCCCCAGGCGTCAGAGTGGATCCGGAAAGTTTTTCGTCAGCAGCACCCCTGCACGTCGAAAGGTGGCATCGGTCGGCTCCGCGTTCGTCGTTGGTGTCGTGGTCGCCGGGATGACGTTGCGGTAGCTACATAGACGCCGCCCTCGCGCGCTGACATCACTTCTGTACACGACTTTCCACGCTAGAAGAGCAGAGCCATGCAAGACACTGATCACTGGTGCACAAAACTAGGGCTCTGAAAGGAAGTCCTCAACCCTAGAAGTCAGTTTGCAGAACGGGGAGGATGGGTGGGGCGGTAAGGAATCTATAACTAACCTATGTTTCTTACAGATATATCGTTACCGAAGGTAAGTAACTTGTTCATCTGAAAGAAACAGTTGGTTATAGATCCCTTACCTTATAATAGATACAACAGCAATCACAGAGATCCAACCCGGGAGGTGGGTCTGCGAACTAAGGGGCTGATTAGGATGGCGGGCGGATGTCCACAGCCGGGCCTGCGGTGGCGACCGCCTGGCCGGCGGTGGACATCCGGCAGCGATCGCAACCCAGAAAACCGCCGGTCAGATTAGGATGGCGGTGGTGACCGCAGCGGTGGGAAATTCCGACCGCCGCTTTTCCGCTGGTTGCCATCCGCACTCCTGCTTGGCGGACGGAGCAGGACCGGGATAATGGTGGCGGTGCCGAGCAGGCTCCGACGGCACGATTATGATGCTGGCGGTAGCCAGCCTTTCCGCAGCGGTCAAACCGCCATGGAAAGGCTGGCGGAAATTGTCTTCCGGGGGCCCGTTGCGGGCCCCCAATGTGTTGGGGGGGTGTGGGTGCACTGGGGGGGTACCCATGGTCCCCCCCTATATTTCCCTGTACCAGGTGGCAGGCACTGTGTAGTGCCTGCCACGCAGTGCAGGGAAATGCAGGACATGCTCCTTTCGACATCGGGGCGGTGCTGCGGGCAGCAGCAACCGCCGCAATGTTAAAGCCCGTGATCGTACCGCCGCGGTCGGATTTCGATCACGGGCCATCGTAATTCGACCAGCGGTTATGTCGCGGTCCATGCGGGCGGTCTTTTCCCGCTACCATGGCGGTCGGGGAGGTTTTCCGACCGCCATCCTAATCAGCCCCTTAGTTTACACCAGAAAGTCCTGGAGAACAGAACTGCCAAAGAAGCCGTCTCTCCCGACTTGGCTGTCCAGGCAGTAGTGTTTTGTGAACGTGTGCAGCGATGCCCACGTAGTTGCCTGACAGATGTCATTAAGGGGAACTCCACATCCCAAAGCAGTGGTAGCTGCTGTCGCCCTGGTGGAATGGGCGCGCAAGCCCACTGGAGGCTCCTTCTTTGCCAAGGAATAACAAGCTTTGATGCACAAAATGGCCCATCTAGAAATGGTCTGTTTGTGCACAGCCCAACCTTTTTTGGCACTCACGTAGCCAACAAAGAGCTGGTCCTCCACCCGGAATTGTTTTGTGCGATCCAAGTAAAAGGAAAGCGCTCACTTTGGATCCAGACAGTGGAGCTCTCTTCTTCTTTGGAAGGATGCGGAGGCGGAAAGAAAGTGGGCAAAGTGATGGTCTGTCCAATATGGAAATGAGTAACCACTTTGGGAAGGAAGGACGGACGAGTTTGAAGGAGAACCTTGTCCGGATGAACAGTCAGAAAAGGAGGCTTAGAAGAAAGTGCTTGGAGCTCACTCACCCTGCGCGCAGAGGTGATGGCCACCAGAAAAGCAGTTTTTAAAGTCAGAAGCCTGAGAGGACAGTTATGTAGCGGCTCAAAGAGAGCGTACATTAGATATGTAAGAACCAAGTTCAAGTCCCACTGGGGCATTACGAAGGGAACAGGAGGAAAAAGATGAGTAATGCACTTAAGGAAGCGATGTACAACAGAGGATGGAAAAGAGAAGGCTGATCAGGAAGCCCAAGGAAGGCTGAATTGGCCGAGAGGTAGCCCTTTAGAGTGTCCAGAGCAGAGCCCTGCTGGGCCAAACAAAGGAGGAACAAGAGAACCTCAGAAAGAGGGGCGGAAAGGGGATCCACAGCCTTTGCTGTGCACCATGCCACAAATTTGTTCCATCTGCAGGCGTATACTGTCTTAGTGGAGGGACGCCTGGCTGCCAAGATAACATCACAGACTTCAGGAGGCAGGTCAAACGACATCAACTGCCGCCGCTCAATCTCCATGCAAAGAGATGGAGGCTGGACAGGTTTGGGTGGAGGACCGTCCCCTACTGCTGCAACAGAAGATCCTCCCGAAGAGGCAGTCTGATCGGAGGATCGATGGCCATGTGTAGCAGCTCGGGATACCAGACTCTTCATGCCCAATCCGGAGCCACAAGAATGACTTGGGCCCGGTCGCGCTTGATCTTCTTCAGCACTCTGGGCAGAAGTGGTATAGGTGGAAAGGCGTATAGATGACAGCAACTCCACTCGCGACGAAAAGCGTCGCCTAGCGAGTGCCGCCTTGGAAATTCCAACTCGCAGAATTGCTGACATTGCGCGTTCTCTTCGGTGGCGAATAGATCTAACCAAGGCTCTCCCCACTGTCGAAAGAGACCTTGCACCACCTCTGAGTGAAGACGCCATTCGTGATCCATCATGCACCTGCGGCTGAGTTCGTCCGCCCTGGCATTCAGGGAACCTGCCAGGTGTTGAACCACCAGGGATATGCCCTGATGTTCCAGCCATGTCCAGAGGCGGAGGGCCTCTTGACATAGGGTCCACGACCCCACCCCGCCTTGTTTGTTGCAGTACCACATGGCGGTGGTGTTGTCCGTGAACACCTGCACTACTCTTCCCCGACAGAGGGAAAGACTTGCTTTGAGTGCAAGACGAATCGCCCGAAGCTCCAGAAGGTTGATATGGAGCCCGTACTCCGCCGGAGACTAAATGCCTCTGATTTCCGCCTACCCCATGTGGTCGCCCTAACCCGGAAGTGATGCATCGGTCACCACTGTGAACTCCGGTTGGGGAAGGGAGAGGGATCTGCCGTCGACCAAAACCTGGTTCGTGAGCTACCACTGCAATTGGTGTGCAGTGCCCTCCGGGATCTGGATGCAATCGGACAGGTTCCCCTGATGTTGTACCCACTGGAACTTCAGGTCCCACTGCAGAGCCCGCATATGACATCTGGCATGGTCCACCAGCAGGATGCAGTAGGCCATCAGGCCCAGTAGCCTGAGGGTCATCCTGACCAAATCTCGGGATAGAGGCTGAAAGATCGGAATCATAGCCTGAATATCCCGGACTCGCTGTTCGAGAGGATAGACCCGAAACTGCGTCGTGTCCAGAACCGCTCCGATGAAGAGGAGCTTCTGAGAGGGAGTCAGGTGTGACTTTGGCACGTTGATGGAGAACCCCAGCGAATGCAGGAGGTCAGCCATAGTCTGGAGGTGGGAGACGACAGCCTGGGGCGAGCCCGCCTTCAACAGCCAGTCCTCGAGATAGGGGAAGACTGGGACCCCTGATCTGCGCAGATGAGCTGCGACCACCGCCATCACTTTTGTGAACACCCGAGGGGCGCTGGTAAGGCCAAAGGGGAGCACGGTAAATTGAAAATGCTCGTTGCCTACCATGAACCGCAGGTAACGCCGGTGGGCCGGCAGGACGGGGATGTGAAAATAAGCGTCCTGCAAGTCCAATGCTACCATCCAGTCTCCAGGGTCGAGGGCAGACAGGACCTGAGCCAGCGTCAACATTTTGAACTTCTCCTTCCGGAGGAAGCAGTTGACGTTCCTGAGATCTAAGATAGGATGGCAGGCCTTTGTCCTTCTTGGGCACCAGAAAGTAGTGGGAATAGACACCACAACCTATTTCTGGGACAGGAACACGCTCAATGGCTCCCTTGGCCAAGAGTACCGAAACTTCCTGTTGGAGAAAGGCCAGATGATCCTCCGACATGCGATGGTACTGAGGTGGCACAGATGGAGGGGTAGTCTCGAAGGGGAGGGAGTAGCCCCTTCGGACTATTTGCAAAACCCATCTGTCTGACGTGATGGTACGCCAGTGGGGGAGGTGATGGCGGATCCTGCCGCTCACTGGTGTTTGGTGGCCCTGAAAGGTCAGACTAGGAGGGTTTGGAGGCTGCTGCTGAGGGGGCTGTGGTGGACTGGCCCACCCGCTGGCCGCCAGAACCACGGCACTGGTTCCCACGTCCCCGGCCACGCAGAGGCTGGACAGCTTGGGCCTGCCTGTGGCCCTGGGCGGGATGTGGCAGGGCACCCCTTCCGTAGCCACGAAAGGGGCAAAAAGTAGACTGCGCAGGGTGGGTGGTGGAGAGGCCCAAGGACTTGGCCGTGGCCGGATAGTCCTTAAAGCAATCCAGTGAGTTGTCTGCCTTGTCGCCGAATAGGCAATGGCCATCAAAGGGCATGTCCATAAGGGTGGATTGGACATCCCTGAAAAACCATTCGACCTCAACCAGGTGTAGCGTTGTAGTGTGGTTTGTGGCCTCATTGCCTACATTGCTAAGTTATCTTAGGCCTGGCTGCCATGATGCCTTTTTGCACACGTTACTTTGTGACTTTGTTTTCCAGACTCTGCTTGTGCCCGGCTATATTAGCACTGTCTGCCTTTTTGCCTTTCACCTTTTCCCCTGTTCCCTGTGGGTTGCGTCTGCACAACATGTACAAGGTCGAAAAACAACGTCCCTTGTTCTTGCTGATCTGGTCAGCCCCTCGCACTTAGACATGACACAGAATACAGCTGCACTGGAGAAATTCGTGTGCTTTTAATATTGTGATCTCGCTGTTTATAGGACTTGGAGAAAAACCTTTCCAGGGAGAAGAGCTGTGCTTGTCTGATGATGTAAACCTTGCATCTAGATATTGAAGTATGGGGGTCCGCCAGACAAAGCCCAGAGGTCTTCTATTTTTATAATAAACTAGTTATTAGCACGGGGAGGGTGGCTAGGCCATTTAGTCCTATATCCACTGTCTTTATAAAATGCTGTCCCCGTTTGTATTCTATGGAATTGTAACCATGCTTATTATTTTATCATTATGCATTATGCTGATAGTACTGGCACGTGTACTGTATCTTAGAGCACGATAGTTGAAATAAACATTTTAAACTATACAGTGTCTCTTATTATGCACGTTGTGGACAAGTATGAGTGAGTTATGAAAGAGTGTTCTTGCTCCCGCGAGTCCTGAGAGAGTCCGTGTTCTGGGTTGTCTAATCATTGGTAGCTGCACTGCGAATGAGACGCTAAAGCTAGTCGGTTTGGGATTGTGGATACTAAGGGGCATGGTTGGCTCACCACTATACTCTGAGGTCCTATTATCCTGTGCATAGCTCTGTGTATGTGCAGAATCCCTACAACATGGCGCCAACAACGTGGGGCGCTGCTTATCTGCGAGACGCTTGAGTAGTGCTTGTGCTTGTCCACAACACCCTTCGCATACGTTTCCGGAAACGGGTGTGAGGGTGATACCTCCTATATTGATGTTTTTATAGGTTCTTTCAAGCTTGAAGTTATTAAAAGGTGCTTATGTTAACCCTATATTGTGCTGTCTCGTACTAGAGTGTCGAATATTCTTAGCCCTAATGGCTGTCGCCATTGCGGCACATAGTCGCGCAGCGCTCCGAGCTCATTTGACAGCGTATGGAGTGCCTGACGCGGGTGTTGATCTGATCTTTGTGGTACAAGCGGATCCTGCTTACCACTTTGAAGTGTTTTACTCTTGGGTCACTTTCCCGGCGGTGGATGGGACTGATAATCTGTTCCACGAATATACAGCCACCGCTCTACCAAATCTTTATAGACCTTATCGGACTCTTGAAGTACCGCTCACGGCATGGCAGCACCGTGTCTGGTTTAATGGCGCCCTCCCACAACTGGTTACCCTGATTCGTTTAGGCCCCTTATCGATTGAAGGGGCCACTTGGCCAGTCTTGGCCGGGTATACCCCACATCCGCGTTATTTGACGCTTGCGGTTGATGAACTGCGTGTCTTGCATACGTCTTTGATACGTGTGCACAGAGCTTTGGTACAATATGTTACTGGCAACGTCCAGGGAGTCCCTCCTGGAGTTGCGGTGCTTACAGCTGGACCGGGCGGTGTAACCATAAGTCCCGTCATGGTTAATTCGGTGATGGGCAAACGCCCACAAAATAAGGATGATTTACCTTATTGGCTTGCAGAGAAATTTGACCAGCTGGAGGCTGTTTTTCCTAATACATCTCCTGTGGAAAAACACAGGATTTTGACGATTAGTTTGCCAAAAGATTTAATTCCCGAGTTGGCAGAATGCAACAAATGGGGCAAGGTATTCGCAGCAGTATATGCGAAGTGTTTCGGCACCCCTTCCATGACAGTACTCCCCTCTGTAATTAAACGAGTGCAGGATGAACATGGCCCTGAGGCGGCTGTGGAATTGGGGATGAGACTGGTGGGAGTGTTCGATGTAGTGGCTGACCTAATCCTTGCTAACGTCAAGGGTGATGCAGTTACCTTTCAAGTAGCTAATGCTTTGGCTTTGATCCCAGAACCGGACAAGCCACGCGAATTACCGAAAATTATTGCACAGGCTTATAAAACCATTGGCCGCAATAGCCTGGGAGTTAAGCCTTTTGCTAAAACGCAAACTCAATCACATCCACAACAAAAAACTCAATCTGAGAAAGATGAGAAACCGTTCTTCACTAAGAAGAGCTAGAGGTTGAAAAAACAGGGTAAGCAACAGAAAAAGACAGGGTCGCGTGCTGCATCCCCGGTTTCCGTATCTTCTGAACGCACTTATGATTTGCGTGACCGAGCGAGGATTAAATCTCCAGAGAGATTTCAAGTCCCTGATCCGCGTTCTCCTCGTTCTTCACAGGCACCAAGGTCGTCACAGACTGGTGGAGGAGATCGCCAGGATAGAGGCAGGGGTCGTGAGGCTCCACAGGGACGAGACCAACCTCGACAACAGGTCCGAGGGAAACCAGAGGAATTTCAACATCCTCGCCCACAGTTTCAGAAGAAAAAAGTTGCAGCTGTAACAGCGAGGTATGCCACAGACGGTGAGAACGAGACTCCTGAATTGGACGTGGGCAGTAACGCTGCTAGACAGCGCCGCGGAAGTTACCATAGTGCGGGAGGCACTGCGTCCTCATGTGGAGGCAACAGCAACTGAAACATTCATTACTGTCGAGACAGCTGACACCCGAGTGGCACCCCCTGACAGATTATTTAATATTGTCATTCAAATTGAAGGTGACATTGAGCGTGTTATTAAAGGGATTTTTTGGGAGAATCTGACCTCTTCGTACGACATTCTGTTGGCAGAGGCGGATTGGCCGCCCCCATTCGTACTTGCTGCTCGTAGAGGGGAGGAGGTAATCCTTCCGAGCTTTTCTCGTCATGTCCCCAAGGACAAAGCAGAGGCTCTCGCAGCTGAATGGGCTGGGGCCCTCGCTCCGGCGCTATACCGTGATCACGTGGGCTGGGATGAGGATTCTCCACCCCATGATATACCATTGCGGTCGCTGCCACAGCCACAACCACAATATCCCATCCGGCGGGAAGCTAACGGTCCCGTTTCCGATATTCTGACACAGTTGGAATATCAAGGAGTAATTGAAACATGCGTATCACCAATGAATAATCCCCTTTTTGCGGTTTCTAAACCCGATGGATCGTACCGCCTAGTTTTGGATTACCGACATTTGAGCTCTCATTGTCGGACCTTTGCGGTACAAAATACCCACAGTTCTGCGCTTGTAGACAGTCTTGTTCGTAAAAAATATAAAACGACACTTGACCTATCAAATGGATTTTACACGCACAACTTGTCCACGGAGTGCAGCCAATGGAGCGCTTTCACTTCCGGTGGAAAACATTTCAAATTTCGGCGTTTGCCCATGGGCTACAAGAACAGTCCGGGTGTCTTCGTCGCCTGTGTTGTCTCATTGTTGGACAGCATAGACCCAGATGCGTGTTCGTACGTCGACGATATCTATCTGACAGACGACGAATTATGGCCGCATCTTTCCCGTGTGGACCGCATTATTCTTGAATTTGCGGTCTTGGGATACAAATTTAATTTTGCCAAATCTCACATTGCTGAATTTACCGTTTTGTTTTTGGGCTATGAGCTCAACAATGAAGGTAAGGGCTTAGCACCCCATTTCTTGGAGAAGTGCGCACATTTGAGCCCTCCGTCTACACTGAAGAAGCTTCAGTCATTACTGGGTTTTCTAAACTTCGGGCGTACTTACATTCCTGAATATGCCCAGCGTATCAAGCCTCTTTATGCTTTGATACAACCTACCTTTTCGAAGTCATCCTGGCTTCCTGAGCATTCCTCTATACTGCAATCTTTGCAGTCTGATCTACTAGAATCTAAGTTCTTGTTGACTCGTGATAACCACACAAACCTGGTGATTAGAATTGTACCAGGAGCAGTGGGTTTCACGTACTTAACCTTTAACGAAGGTGACACAGTACCTATTGCATACAAGTCACATCTTTACACTTCAGCAGAGTTGCGCTTTTCCTCTGTGGAGAAAGTTTTGACTGCAGTGCAAATGGCGATTCTAAAGGAACGCGCACTGGCACAGGGAAAACGCATTTTGGTGGTAACACCATATCCTGCCCTCGAGGCAGTGACGAAGGCAAGTGTGCCGAACTCTAAGGCTTTGCACCCCTGTTGGATACAATGGGCTACATCTCTGACATCCCCGGATGTCACTTTTATCTTTGATTCCTCGCTTCAGACACAGGAGTTCTTACAGTATGAATTTGTTCATCCTCCTCCTCTGTCTTTGCTACCACTTGAGGAGTACGAATGTATTATTTACACTGATGGTTCGGCACAACCGGCCACAGGTTCCAAGCATGCTTATTCCGCAGCGTGTGCTATTGTTGCAGGTACTATGGTGAACGGAGAGTTCAAATCGACTGTAGTGCACACACAGGCACTAGGAGACAGTACTACACAATTGGCCGAGCTGCGTGCTTTGGTGCTCGCTCTTGAGTTTGCGAATCCAGACGTGATGACTCTCTTATGGGTCTATGCGATTCTTACTACTGTGTTCAGTCATTTAATGACAACCTCTTCTTTTGGTCGCAAAACGACTATAGAGACGCTAAAGGCAGCACAATTAAGCATAAAACGCTTTGGGTTCGAGTGGCAGATCTTAAACAACGTCTGCCTCTCACACAGGTGATTCACACCCTTGGCCACCAGCGTGTGGGCGCACACGCTGTCGGTAACAGTTTGGCAGATGAAGCTGCCAAATCAGCAGTAGCCACGTGCACAGTAGCAGCAGTTACAAGATCCATGACTAAAATAGATAATGATATTTTGGCAGCTATTGCTGCAACAAAGGAAGGTGCTAATTACCCAAGCGGTTTCCCTTCCAAGTACTCTTATCACTTAAGTCCCGAACAGGTTCCTTACGTACGAATTCCAGACGTTGGTGATCGGCTGATTCCCAACGCGGACCGCAGACCTTCCTTGATAACGGCCGCACACGAAGGCTTGGCTTCGACCCATGCTGGCGTATCTGCGACTGTTTCCATCTTGCAGCAGCGTTACTGGTGGCGTGGTTTATATAAACAGACCCGTACTTATGTGCTTTCTTGTGACGTTTGTCAGCAAATTAAGCCTTCGACAGTTACACGACCACCACAAACACAGCTCTGCATTTCAAACAGACCTTTTGGGTGTGTTTACCTGGATCACTGCGGTCCATTTTCGTCTGACACTGCATATAAATACATCTTAGTTGCAGTAGACTCGTGCACACGTTTCATCTGGGTCTGGCCACAACGGAGTGCTGACGCTCGAAATGTCATCAGGGATTTGCGTGTCTTTGTGGGAATATTTGCCTGCGGCACCTTCCATTCTGACCAAGGTCCAGCGTTCGCCTCTAAGGCCTTCTGTTGTAGGGATTCTGCACATACACAGAGCTATGCACAGGATAATAGGACCGCAGAGTATAGTGGTGAGCCAACTATGCCCCTTAGTGCCCACAATCCCAATCCGACTAGCTTTAGCGTCTCATTCGCAGCACAGCTACCAATGATTAGACAACCCAGAACACGGTCTCTCTCTCTCTGGACTCGCGGGAGCAAGAACACCCTTTCATTACTCACTCATACCTGACCACAACGTGCGTAATAAGAGACACAGTATAGTTTAAAATGTTTATTTCAACTATTGTGCTCTAAGATACAGTACAAGTGCTAGTACTGTCAGCATAATGCATAATGATAAAATAATAAGCATGGTTACAATTCCATAGAATACAAACGAGGAAAGCATTTTATGAATACAGTGGATATAGGGCTAAATGACCTTATCACCCTCCCCGTGCTAATAACTAGTGTATTATAAAAACAGAAGACCTCTGGGCTTTGTCAGGCGGACCCCCATACCTCAATCTCTAGATGCAAAGTTTACATCATCAGACAAGCACAGCTCTTCTCCCTGGAAAGGTTTTTCTCCAAGTCTCCTCTAAACAGTGAGATCACAATATTAAAGGCACCCGAAATCTTCCAGTGCAGCTGCATGATTATGTTATGTCTAAGAGCGAGGGTCTGACCAGATCAGCAAGAACGAGGGACGTTGTTTTTCGACCTTGTACATGGTGTGTAGACGAAACCCACAAGGAACATGAGTATAGGTGAAAGGCAAAGACGACAAACAAATCTAAAATAGCTGGGCACAAGCAGAGACTGAAAAACAAAGTCACAGAACAACGTGTGCAAAAAGGATATCATGGCAGCCGGGTCTAAGCTAACTTAGCAATGTAGCCAATGAGGCCACAAACCACACTACACCCTCCCCTGGTCAGTCCATAGGCCAAGACATAAGACGAAAGCAAAGTTCAAATAGATGGAGCAGAATGTAAAGGTCCATTAGTCTTCGAAGGGGAATTTAATATACTTATAGGGCAAAAAGAAAAACCCAGAAAAACAGAACGCAAAGTTCTCTAATCCATGAGAGTGTAAGTGCAGAAAAATGCCACACCTTCCAAGAGGACATCATTGGCATTGTCCGAAAAAAGAGATGCCATCCAGTTCAACAAATCAAAACTGCATTCATGTTCCTCATAATAGGGAGCAGTGTCAAGCATTGCGGGACAACTTGCGTGATACTCAAGATAACTTTGTTGTAGGAGATTTCGAGCAGCCGCCCAGATATCCCATTGCGCCAATACTCCAAGTGCAGCCGCATGCGCCATCAATCCAGTGCCGGAACATTCCAGTTCATGGGCCACTAAGGGGCCCATCAACTGGTGAAAATCCGGGTCCGACTGAGACGTATTGGAGAGGCAATAATCCAAGGACCAAGTAAAAGGACATCTTATGCAAGACATCACTGGTTGCACGCAAGTGAAATACGCAAAGCGAAAAGAAAGTTGATATGACACTCCAAGTGTCGCCAAGGGTAGGATGCCGAAGCTGTGGAGCATTCGTTCACGGAGCATCCGGAGTCGACCTTGGTCGAGTAGGCCCCCAGGAACTGCAGCCATTGCGCAGCAAACAAATTAAAAGCAGTATTCCAGCAGCTAACGCTAGGATCAACGGAAAGCCGCCAAAGACGCTGGAAAAAATAGAATGAATAAAAGCCGGTATTACACCAAATATAGTTTGAAAGGAGGTAACAAGGCCAGATCCCACAACTTTAAAAAAGTGCACAAGACCTTCGGTGCGAGATGCATTGAAAACGCGGTGAATCAGTTCACCGAAATGTTGTGGGAGGTTTGTGTTCAAAAGGGCCTGTATCTCACTGTGGGTACTAGCCACCTGGAGGAGGAAGGTCTCCCGTGCGGACGTGAGCATAGCCTCCTGGTTCAATAATAGCGCCTTTATTCTGCTCAATTTATTGAAATCCGCCTTCAAAGTTGGAATGGAAGGCCAAATGGAACTATCTAATATTTTGTGCGGGGGAGGAAAAAGCACATTTTTGCAGCACACAACCCTGTGGGAAACTGTTACAATATAGGGAATGCCAGCCAGCATCCCACAACAGTCCTGATTATTCAGAAGGAGATAGCTACCACTTGCAAGCACAGTGAAAGTAGGTGATATAGCAGGAGCAGGAATGCCCTTCAAAACACAAGCAAGATTCGGAGCCGAAATATTACAAGCTCCGTGCAATTTAATGTTTTTACAAACGAGTGAATGACCCACTGTAGAATCGCAAGACTCTCCTGTGAGAAAAACCTCTTTTCCGTCCCTCATGCACCTGTACAGGAAAGGCAGGGACCAAAGTTCATGCAAGAAGGCACTGCCCAAAGGCTGGAAACGGCCCACAGGGTAATGTTTCATGCAGGAACTGAACTCAAATAAACAAAAAAGGCAAAGCGATAACCCCGTGTACTAGCCACACAGCAGAGTCCAGCTCCGCCACAGAGAATGGTAACGGCTCGATCTTCTCGATATGCAAAAGAGTGTATGTTGCATCTTTCATGGACATGAATTGCTGTTTTTCAGTCAAATTAAAAGGTAAGAACAAGGCAGACGTGTTTAAAAAGTGCCAAGGAACTTTACCCATTTTCAGTGTTTGCAAAGTCTATGCAAACTGCATTACTGTACGCAATTGATTCTGACCATGATATAACACAGACACATCATCCTGTACAATATCAACAACAGATGAAACAATATTCTCCAATGTGTAAATGCGGGAAGACAGGGTATTAATACTATTGTCAACAACAGCAAGCACTTTTTCTAAATTTGCTTGATCAATTTCCCGGAGTCGGGAAGCAGCTTCAATTTGTGAAAGCTTCCAGAGTTCATTGTAAGTTAGGTCGAGGACCACGAGGTCCCAGAACAAAATCGGACAGATCAATATTGCCTGACAGAAGGGATAAATGGTCTTTTACAGAATCTAAAGAAGAATGCTTCAACCACTGTTTACACAATTTACCAACAGAATATGTTGTAATAGTATGAGAGCCAGAAAACCGTGAATCTGGCTTATCCTGCTTGTAACCAGGAGCTGAGTTATGAAAACGCAGTTGGCAGGCATTTGATGCTACGGGCCAGACCAACCAGGGTGATTGAACAATCGTGGAGAGATTAAACGAATTGTTTTGAAACAAAGCTTGCAAATCGGCCAGGGAAATATTAATGCACAAGTTACTATCTTGTGTAACGATATATCTGTAAGAGACAGTAGTTAGTGACAGATTCCTTACCTTAGAATATCCCCAGGCGTCAGGCTGGATCCGGAAAGTTTTTGCGTAGCAGTACCCTTGCACGTCGGTAGGCGGCGTCGGTAGGCTCTGCGTCTGTCGTCGGCGTCGGGACCGCCTGAATGACGTCACGGGCAGTACTTAGACGCCGCCCCTGCGCTCTGACGTCAGTTCTGTACACGACTTTCCGCGCCAGGAACGGAGAGCCATGCAAGAAGCTGACATAGGTGTCTGAAAAATACTAGGGCCCTGAAAGGGATGTCCTTAACCCTAGAAATCAGTTCGCAGAACGGGGAGAATGGGTGGGGCGGTAAGGAATCTGTCACTAACTACTGTCTCTTACAGATATATCGTTACACAAGTTAGTAACTTGTGCTTCTGAAAGAGACACGTTAGTGACAGATTCCTTACCTTAGAATAGATACCCCAGCAATACCAACCCCGGTGGTGGGTCTGCGAACAAAGATCAGACAAGGAAGTCCCGGAGGACAGAACGGCCAAAGAAGCCGTCCCTCCGGACCTGACTGTCAAGGCAGTAATGCTTGGTAAACCTGTGCAGCGAGGCCCACGTAGCTGCCTGACAGATATCCTGCAGCGGAACACCGCGGCCTAAGGCCGTGGTAGCAGCCGTTGCCCTGGTGGAATGGGCACGCAGCCCAACAGAAGGCTCCTTCTTGGCCAAAGAATAGCAGGCTTTGATACACAAGGTTACCCAGCGGGAAATGGTTCTCTTGTGCACCCCCCGACCTTTTTTGGCGCCCACGTAGCCAACAAAGAGCTGGTCATCCACCCGGAAGTGTTGTGTGCGGTTGATATAAAATGAAAGTGCACGTTTTGGGTCCAGACGGTGGAGCCTCTCTTCCTCTCTGGAAGGATGCGGAGGCGGAAAGAAGGTGGGCAAAGTGATGGTCTGCCCAATGTGGAAGGCAGTAACCACATTTGGCAAGAAGGACGGACGCTTCCGAAGAACAACCTTGTCTGGATGGACAGTCAGAAAGGGAGGTTTGCATGATAGAGCCTGGAGCTCACTCACCCGCCGAGCGGAGGTGATGGCCACCAGAAAGGCTGTCTTGAGAGTCAGAAGACGAAGAGGACAGTTATGTAGAGGCTCAAAGGGAGCGCACATGAGAAAGGTAAGAACCAAGTTCAAGTCCCACTGAGGCATCACAAACGGAACAGGAGGGAAGAGGTGTGTAATGCCGTTTAGGAACCTGTTAACAACAGGGGACTTGAAAAGAGAGGGCTGATCAGGAAGCCTGAGGAAGTCCGAGATAGCACAAAGATAGCCCTTGATGGTACCCAGGGCAGAACCCTGTTGGGCCAGAGAAAGAAGGAACAGAAGAACCTCAGAAAGAGGGGCAGAGAGGGGATTCACAGCCTTTGCTGTGCACCATGCCACAAACTTGTTCCACCTGCAGGCGTATACCACCTTAGTGGAGGGACGCCTGGCTGCCAGAATCACATCACAAACTTCGGGAGGCAAGTCGAAAGGAATCAACTGCCACCGCTCAATCTCCACGCAAGCAGGTGGAGACTGGACAGGTTCGGGTGGAGGACCGTCCCCTACTGCTGCGACAGAAGATCCTCCCGAAGAGGCAGACGGATTGGGGGATCGACGCTCATACTGAGTATCTCGGGATACCAAACTCTTCGAGCCCAGTCCGGAGCCACAAGGATGACTTGGGCCCGGTCGCGCCGAATCTTCTTCAACACTCTGGGTAGAAGTGGTATAGGCGGAAAGGCGTACAACAGACCGCAACTCCACTCGCGGCGAAAAGCGTCGCCGAGCGAGTGCCGCCTTGGAAATTCCAACGCGCAGAACTGCTGACATTGCGCATTCTCTTCGGTGGCGAACAGATCTAACCAAGGCTCTCCCCACTGCTGAAAGAGACCTTGCGCCACCTCCGAGTGAAGACGCCATTCGTGATCCATCATGCACCTGCGGCGAGGTTCGTCCGCCCTGGCGTTCAGGGAACCTGCCAGGTGTTGAACCATCAGGAATATGCCCTGATGTTCCAGCCATGTCCAGAGGCGCAGAGCCTCCTGACATAGGGTCCACGACCCCACCCCGCCCTGTTTGTTGCAATACCACATGGCGGTGGTGTTGTCTGTGAACACCTGCACTACCGTCTCTTTGACAGAGGGAAGGAATGCCTTGAGTGCAAGTCGGATCGCCCGGAGCTCCAGAAGGTTGATATGGAGCCGGGACTCCGCCGGAGACCAGAGGCCTCTGATCTCCGCCTCTCCCATGTGACCGCCCCATCCCAGAAGGGACGCGTCCGTCACAACTGTGTGCTCTGGCTGGGGAAGGGAGAGGGATCTGCCCATGACCCATTGCCGGTTCGAGAGCCACCATTGCAACTGTTTTGCAGTCCCCTCCGAGATCTGACCGTGATCGGACAGGTTGCCCTGGTGCTGCGCCCACTGGAACTTCAGGTCCCACTGCAGAGCCCGCATATGCCATCTGGCATGATCGACCAGCAGGATGCAGGAGGCCATGAGGCCCAGCAGCCTCAGGGTCATCCGTACCAAAACCCAGGATAGAGGCTGAAAGATCGGAATCATAGACTGAATATCCCGGACTCGCCGTTCGGGAGGATAGGCCCGAAACTGCGTTGTGTCCAGAACTGCCCCGATGAAAAGGAGCTGTGGAGAAGGAATCAGATGCGACTTCGGCACATTGATGGAGAACCCCAGCGAGTGCAGGAGTTCGGCCGTAGTCTGGAGGTGGGAGACGACTGCCTGGGGCGAGCCCGCCTTCAGCAGCCAGTCGTCGAGGTAGGGAAGACTGGAACCCCTGCCCGGCGCAGATGAGCTGCGACCACCGCCATCCCTTTCGTGAACACCCGAGGGGCACTTGTAAGGCCAAAGGGGAGCACGGTGAACTGAAAATGCTCGAGGCCTACCGTGAACCGCAGGTAACGCCGGTGGGCCGGCAGGACGGGGATGTGGAAATAAGCGTCCTGTAAGTCCGACGCTACCAACCAGTCTCCAGGGTCGAGGGCAGTCAAGACCTGAGCTAGGGTGAGCATCTTGAACTTCTCCTTCCGGAAGAAGCGATTGACGTTCCGGAGGTCCAAGATAGGACGCATGTCCTCCTTGTCCTTCTTGGGCACCAGAAAGTAGTGGGAGTAGCAACCACGTCCTACTTCTGGGGTCGGAACATGCTCGATGGCCCTCTTGGCCAAGAGTGCCGTGACTTCCTTCTGCAGAAGCACCAAGTGATCCCCTGACATGCGGTGGAATTGAGGTGGCATGGCTGGGGGGGTGGTCTCGAAGGGGAGGGAGTAGCCCCTTCGGACAATGTCCAAAACCCACCTGTCCGAGGTGATGGCACGCCAGTGGTGAAGGTGATGGCGGACCCTGCCCCCTACTGGCCTGCTGTGCATCTGAAAGGAAGGACTAGGAGGGCTTGGAGGCCGCGGACGGGGCGGGGTTGGTGGCCTGACCCGCACGCTGGTTGCCTGACCCGCCAAGGCGGGAGCCACGTCCTCGGCCACGCGAAGACGCTTGCTGCGCGGGCCGGTGGCTGGGCAGCGGACGTGACTGGGCGCCCCTTCCGTGGCCACTAAAGGGGCGAAAAGCAGAGGTTAGCGGAGGGCGAACAGCAGAAAGGCCCAGGGACTTGGCAGTAGCCCGTGAGTCCTTAAAACGCTCCAGCGCATGGTCTGCTTTGGTACCAAAAAGACCGACTCCATCAAAGGGCATGTCCATGAGTGTGTTTGGACATCACCCGAGAAACCAGTTGTCCTCAGCCAGGCGTGGCGACACAGCGCCACTGTCGTTGCAAGCGATCTGCCCAGCGAGTCGGCGGTATCAAGGCCACAACGGATGGTGTGCTTTGCCGCATCCCTTCCTTCCGCAATGGCGCGGGAAAGCAGTGTCTGGACCTCCTCAGGACACTGGGGCAAAGCGAGCGCCACCGAATCCCACAGAGAGTGGGAGTATCGGCCCAAAAGGCAAGCGGTGTTGACGGACCGCAAGCCAGCACTGGAGGAAGAAAGGCCTTCTTCCCAAATTGATCCAGGCGTTTGGATTCCCTATCAGGAGGGCGGTAGGGAAGGCGGTTTGGGAGGCAGAGGCTTGGACAACCAAGCTCTCGGGGGTGGGATGTTGAGAGAGAAACAAGGGGTCGCCCGGAGCAGGGCGATGGCGTCGGAGCCACGTTCCTATCCACAGGAGCCCCTGTGGCGGTCTTGGACCAGGTGCCCAAAAGAAGGTCAGAAAGTGCATCATTAAATGGCAGCAATGGCTCCGAGGAGGTAGCTGCCGGTTGAAGCACTTCCGTCAGGAGGTTAGTCCTGACAGCCACTGTAGGCAATTGGAGGAATAAGGCTCCAGCTGCTCTACGCAACACCGTTGCGAAATTTGCTCCCTCCTCCGTAGCCACGGAAGGAGGAGACAGCATGCCAGTGTCAGGGGAAGTGTCCAGACCACTGGCATCCCCAAGTTCCTCTGCCCAGTCCTGATCATAGTCACACTGCTGTGTGAGAGGGTCATCCGACTCCTCCCAGCTCTCATGGTCCTCCGGTTGAAAATAAGGAGGAGGAGGGACGTCCGGGACCCAAGGTCTCATGGGCGCCGGAGCCGGCGTCGGGCGACGTCGGTCCGACGCCGCGTCCGGATCCGGAGAGAACCGGGGAACGACGCCGCCCGGAGCCCCGGGCGGCGTCAGGAACAGCACCGGGGACATCGGCGTCGGCGTGGTTAGGTCAACCGGCGTCGATGGGGGTTGCGGTACCACCGGAGCCGGGATCGAGGCCGGGGCCGAAGCCGGGGCCGTGAGCGAGGCTGGTGGGACAGGCGGCGCCGGGACCGGAGTCGTCGGCGGCGCTGGGGCAATCCCATTAGGGCCCGCAGGGCCAGAAGGCGCACCGGAGGGGCCTTGAGGCCCGAAGAGTCGGGCCATGGCCGACAGGAATTCCTGTATCTCGGCCGGAGTCGCCCCCGAACCCGGGAAGGATGGGTAATGCGGGGGCGGCACCACAGGCACATCCACAGCCGCGGGGATGGTGCCGACAGGGGCCTCAGCCGAGTCGCGAGACCGGCGAGGCGAAGTCTTAGAGCGATGGTGCTTCTTAGACTTCTTGTGCTTCGACTTACCCGAGGAGTGCGAAGACTTGGACTCCGATGACCGGCGAGGACTCCGCGACCGGCCCCTCGACCTCTCGCGTGACCGGGGCTTGGTGCGGCGCGGAGCCGACTGCCGGACCTCGAGGAGCTTTCGAGACTGCTCTCGCAAAGCCTTCGGGTGCAAGGCCCGGCAGTCGGAGCACGACTTCGTGTCGTGGTCGCGGCTGAGACAGTAGAGACACTCTAAGTGCGGGTCTGTGATCGACATCATTCGACCACAGGCGTCGCATGGCTTGAAGCCGGGCATCCCTACCGACACTGTGGAGCCGAGATGACTCGAAGAAAACAGTGAAAAATCACCAAAAAGTTAGTCAAAAAATTACTAGGGCACTGCTCTTCCCGGATCTGCGCTTACTGGCGCGGAAAAAAGAAGAACTGACGTCAGCGCGCAGGGGCGGCGTCTAAGTACTGCCCGTGACGTCATTCCGGCGGTCCCGACGCCGCCGACGGACGCGGAACCGCACGACGCCGCCTACCGACGCGCAAGGGTACTGCTACGCAAAAACTTTCCGGATCCAGCCTGACGCCTGGGGATATTCTAAGGTAAGGAATCTGTCACTAACGTGTCTCTTTCAGATATGCAAGCTTTCGTTGGGAGTGGAAGACATGTCAGGAATAGAGGGGGCATTCAATTGTTTAGAAGTAGCCAAACCCCAGCAGGTTGTTTGATAGATTGTACTATTTAAAAATAGAATCTGGGCCGGGATTAGGCAAGCATGGTGCAAGGCTTCTGTACCTTGGACCTGCCATGACTTAGAGCCCCAGATTGATTTTAAATCAATGGTGTCCTGTCAATGTTCATAACCTCCCACTGCTAAAGCTTTCAAAAAGGAACCCGAATACAGCAATTTGGTGTGGGTCATCATGATTTTCTGTGTAAGTGATGTACTTAATTTAAAATAATAGGACCCAGGGTTTGATCTGTTAAAATCTGTAAAATAAGTAAATTTATTTTTAAGAGTTTGGGAGCTACCTGGCAAAGGGGTCGGACAGTGTTCCCATTGGGTGTAATTAAAAGGACCCAGAAGAGTACTTGGTTTATGGAGAAAATGGTTGCCCCAATGCTGGTAACAATATAAATTAGCATAACTTGCAGAATTCAAATACAGATCTTCAGCATTAAATGCAGCATAAAATTTGAAATCAGAAAATAACGATTCAACTGCATGCACATCCCAATCGTCAGAATGTATGTTACTTTTAACGACATCACCCATTGAAACACGGAGGACATTTGGCACATTAATAATCTCTGTTGGTCCATGAATTTGGAAATTTACTGTATCCCATACGATGCCATCAGCAACTGGGAAAGCTGAAATGTTCACTAATGTATGGTCACGCTTCATGATGTGTGATGAAGAATGTGGAGACAAAGTTCCAGCGACACAGTTCACTGCAGAGCGTTCTGGTAAATAGTGACCATTAATGAGCAAGAAGAAAACTGTCACAAAGCCAATGGACATGAATAGCACCAACCAGATGTATGTCCACGGTGGGACTAGGAAATTGTCTCTGAACCAGGATACTAAAATACTGAAGCTTGCTGGAACAAGTGATGTAGTGGAATCCGAATCAAAGGAAAAACAGGTCGGGCTCAGTTGTGTTGTTGGTAAATGAGCCACCGACTCGGTGGCGGGATAGGCGTATTCCGTCTCCTCGTTGTAGGAAGAAGCCGGGAATTCGAGCAGACGATCAGACAAATTGACTATCTCAATGGCAACATCAGTGTCCGTGCGGGCTTGAGGGCCATACACATGAGCCCTAGAGATAGCCGGACATGAGACCGCAGGTGTTACACTATTCAGGATCGGCCAGACGTTGTAGTTTGACATTTTCCACTGAGATGTATCTGTTCTCCTTGCGACCAGGAAGCGGTGGTAAGATGACTGTACGAGTACCCTTCAAGCCAAGGACTGGAACCGGAGCACGATAAGAGGGGCCAAATTCTTTTTTGTTCTCAACCTTCTCTCGGACCAGTTCTCCAACCTTCGGAAGCCAGCCGGCAACCGGAATCTGCAGCGCAGCGTCAGTGTCTGAAGGCAAGTGTTCGTGTGCAAGTTTTATCACGGGTCTCTTGTAGGTCCTGTAACATATTAGAATGATTATCTACGTCAAAGATTGCGGCTTGTGCCGTCATGTCTAGACCATCAAGGTCAGGCACAAACATTCGTATGCCAAAGAGCATTTCGTATGGGGTCCGCCCACCCAGAGATCTTCTAGGGAGATTATTAAGTGCACGTTGCACGCTATACAAGTGGGCCAGCCAGTTCCTGCCAGTACCTAAGACTCTAGCTGTCAAGGATTGCTTTAAGTCACGGTTCATTCGTTCAACAATCGAATTGCCCTCAGGCCGATATGGAGACGAAAATTTCACCTGCACCCCCAGCGACCCCATCGCGTTCTTGTAGGCCTTAAAGGCGAACGCTGGACCTTGGTCAGAATGGAAGGTGCCACAGGCGAAAATTCCCACAAAGACACGCAAATCCCTAATGACATTTCGAGCGTCAGCACTCCGTTGTGGCCAGACCCAAATGAAATGTGTGCACGAATCCACTGCAACTAAGATGTATTTATATGCAGTGTCCGAAGAAAAGGGACCGCAGTGATCCAGGTAAACACACCCAAAAGGTCTGTTTGAAATGCAGAGTCGTGTTTGAGGTGGTCGTTGAACAGTTGAAGGCTTAATTTGCTGACAAACGTCACAAGAAAGCACATAAGTACGGGTCTGTTTATATAAACCACGCCACCAGTAACGCTGCTGCAAGATGGAAACAGTCGCAGACACGCCAGCATGGGCCGAAGCCAAGCCTTCGTGTGCGGTCGTTATCAAGGAAGGTCTGCGGTCCGCGTTGGGAATCAGCCGATCACCAACGTCTGGAATAGTTACATAAGGAGCCTGTTCAGGACTTAAATGATAAGAGTACTTGGAAGGGAAACCCCATGGGTAATTAGCACCTTCTTTTGTTGCAGCAATAGCTGCCAAAATATCATTATCTATTTTAGTCATGGATCTTGTAACTGCTGCTACTGTGCACGTGGCTACTGCTGATTTGGTGGCTTCATCTGCCAAATTGTTACCGACAGCGTGTGCGCCCACACGCTGGTGGCCAAGGGTGTGAACCACCTGTGTGAGAGGCAGACGTTGTTTAAGATCTGCCACTCGAACCCAAAGCGTTTTATGCTTAATAGTGCTGCCTTTAGCATCTCTATAGTCGTTTTGCGACCAAAAGAATAGGTTGTCATTGAAAGACTGCACACAGTAAAATGAATCACATACAACTAGAGTAGTCACTTCTGGATTGGCAAACTCAAGTGCTAGCACCAAAGCACGCAGCTCGGCCAATTGTGCAGTACTGTCTCCCAGTGCCTGCGTGTGCACCACACTCGACTTGAACTTTCCGTTCACCATAGTACCTGCAACAATAGCACACGCTGCGGAATAAGCATGCTTGGAACCCGTGGCCGGTTGTGCCGAGCCATCGGTATAAATAATACATTCGTACTCCTCAAGCGGTAGCAAAGACAGAGGAGGAGGATGAACAAATTCATACTGTAAGAACTCCTGTGTCTGAAGTGAGGAACCAAAGATAAAAGTGACATCCGGGGATGTCAGAGATGTAGCCCATTGAATCCAACTGGGGTGCAAAGCCTTTGAGTTTGGTACACTTGCCTTTGTCACTGCCTCAAGGGCAGGGTATGGTGTTACCACCAAAATGCGTTTTCCCTGTGCCAGTGCGCGTTCTTTTAGAATCGCCATTTGCACTGCAGTCAAAACTTTCTCCACAGAGGAAAATCGCAACTCCGCCGAAGTGTAAAGATGTGACTTGTATGCGATCGGGACTGTGTCACCTTCGTTAAAGGTTAAGTACGTGAAACCCATCGTCCCTGGTACGATTCTAATCACCAGGTTTGTGTGGTTATCACGAGTCAACAAGAATTTAGATTCAAGTAGATCGGACTGCAAAGACTGCAGTATAGCAGAATGCTCAGGAAGCCAGGATGACTTCGAAAAGGTAGGTTGTATCAATGCATAAAGAGGCTTGATACGCTGGGCGTATTCGGGAATGTAAGTACGCCCGAAGTTTAGAAAACCCAGTAATGACTGAAGCTTCTTCAGTGTGGACGGAGGGCTCAAATGTGCACACTTCTCCAAGAAATGGGGTGCTAAGCCCTTACCTTCATTGTTGAGCTCTTAGCCTAAAAACAAAACTGTTAATTCAGCAATGTGAGATTCGGAAAAATTAAATTTGCACCCTAAGACCGCAAATTCAAGAATAATGCGGTCCACACGGGAAAGATGCGGCCATAATTCGTCATCTGTCAGATAGATATCGTCGACGTACGAACAAGCATCAGGGTCTATGCCGCCTAACAAAGAGACAACACGGGCAGTGAATACGCCTGGACTGTTTTTGTAGCCCATAGGTAGACGCCAGAATTTGAATTGTTTACCACCGTTGTGCGTGTAAAATCCATTGGATAGGTCAAGTGTCGTTTTTATAATTTTTACGAACAAGACTGTCTACAAGCGCAGAACTGTGGGTATTTTGTACCGCAAAGGTTCGACAATGTGAGTTCAAATGTCGGTAATCCAAAACTAAACGGTACGATCCATCGGGTTTAGAAACCGCAAAAAGGGGATTATTCATTGGTGATACGCATGTTTCAATTACTCCTTGATATTCTAACTGTGTCAGAATGTCTGAAATGGGACCTTTAGCTTCCCGCCGGATGGGATATTGGGGTTGTGGCTGAGGCAGAGACCGCAATGGTATTTCATGGGAGGGTGAATCCTCATCCCAACCCACGTGATTACGGTACAGTGCCGGGGCCAGGGCCACACCCCATTCGCCTGCTAGAGCCTCCGCTTTGTCCTTGGGGACATGACGAGAAAAACTCGGAAGGATTACCTCCTCCCCGCTACGAGCAGCAAGTACGAATGGGGGCGGCCAATCCGCCTCTGCTAACAAAATGTCATATGAAGAGGTCAGATTTTCCCCAAAAATCCCTTTAATAACACGCTCAATGTCACCTTCTATTTGAAGGACAATGTTAAATAGTCTGTCTGGGGGTGCCACTCGGGTGTCAGCTGTCTCGACAGTAATGAATGTTTCAGTTGCTGTTGCCTCCATATGAGGACGTAGTGCCTCCCGCACTATGGTAACTTCCGCGGTGCTGTCTAGCAGTGTTATTGCCCACGTCCAATTCAGGAGTCTCGTTCTCACCGTCTGTGGCATACTTCGCTGTTACAGCTGCAACTTTTTTCTTCTGAAACTGTGGGCGAGGATGTTGAAATTCCTCTGGTTTCCCTCGGACCTGTTGTCGAGGTTGTTCTCTTCCTGGGGGGGGCTCACGACCCCTGCCTCTATCCTGGCGATCTCCTCCACCAGTCTGTGACGACGTTGGTGCCTGTGAAGAACGAGGAGAACGCGGATCAGGGATTTGGAATCTCTCTGGAGACTTAATTCTCGCGCGGTCGCGCAAATCATAAGTACGTTCAGAAGATACGGAAACCGGGGACGCTGTACGCGACCCGGGCTTTTTCTGTTGCTTACCTTGTTTTTTCAACCTCCAGCTCTTTTTAGTAAAGAACGGTTTCTCATCTTTGTCAGATTGAGTTTTTGGTTGTGGTTGAGATTGAGTTTGCGCTTTAGCAAAAGGTTTAACTCCCAGGCTATTGCGGCCAATAGTTTTATAAGCCTGTGCAATAATTTTCGGTAATTCGCGTGGCTTGTCCGGTTCTGGGACTAAAGCCAAAGCATTTGCTACTTGAAAGTTAACTGCATCGCCCTTGACGTTCGCAAGGATTAGATCAGCCACTACATCGAACACTCCCACCAGTCTCATCCCCAATTCCACAGCCGCCTCAGGGCCATGTTCATCCTTCACACGTTTAATTACAGAGGGGAGAACTGTCATGGAAGGGGTGCCGAAGCACTTCGCATATACTGCTGCGAATACCTTGCCCCAGTTGTTGCATTCTGCCAACTCGGGAATTAAATCTTTTGGCAAACTAATCGTCAAAACCCTGTGTTTTTCCACAGGAGAAGTATTAGGAAAAACCGCTTCCAGCTGGTCAAATTTTTCTGCAAGCCAATAAGGTAAATCATCCTTATTTTGTGGGCGCTTGCCCATCACCGAATTAACCATGACGGGACTTATGGTTACACTGCCAGGCCCAGCTGGATGTACTGCAACTCCAGGCGGGGCTGCCTGGACGATGCCTGTAACATATTGTACTAAGGCTCTATGCACACGTATCAAAGACGAATGCAAATCACGCAGTTCAGCGACTGCAAGCGTCATATAACGCGGATGTGGGGTATACCCGGCCAAAACAGGCCAAGTGGCCCCTTCAATCGATAAGGGGCCTAAACGAACCGTTGTAACCAGTTGGGGGAGGGCGCCATCAAACCAAACACGGTGTTGCCATGCCGTGAGTGGTACTTCAAGATTCCTATAAGGTCTATAATGATTAGGAACAGCGGTGGCTGTATAGTCATGGAACAAATTGTCAGTCCCATCCACCGCCGGAAAGGTGATCCAAGAGTAAAATACCTCAAAGTGGTAAGCAGGATCCGCTTGTACCACAAAGATCAGATCGACACCCGCGTCAGGCACTCCATACACTACCAAATGAGCTTTGAGCGCTGCGCGGCTATGTGCCGCAATAGCTACAGCCATTTGTGCTAAGAATGTTCGACAACCTAGTATAAGGCAGCGCTATATAGGGTTTATTTTAACACCTTTTAATAACTTCAAGCTTGAAAGAACCTGTAAAAACATCAATATAGGAGGTACCACCTTCACAGACACCTCCGGAAGCGTCTGCAAAGGGTGTTGTGGACAAGCACAAGCACTACTCAAGCGTCTCGCAGATAAGCAGCCCACTTCGTTGGTGGCGCCATGTTGTAGGGATTCTGCACATACACAGAGCTATGCACAGGATAATAGGACCGCAGAGTATAGTGGTGAGCCAACTATGCCCCTTAGTGCCCACAATCCCAATCCGACTAGCTTTAGCGTCTCATTCGCAGCGCAGCTACCAATGATTAGACAACCCAGAACACGGGTTTCTCTCTCTCTGGACTCGCAGGAGCAAGAACACCCTTTCATTACTCACTCATACCTGTCCACAACGTGCGTAATAAGAGACACAGTATAGTTTAAAATGTTTATTTCAACTATCGTGCTCTAAGATACAGTACACGAGCTAGTACTATCAGCATAATGCATAATGATAAAATAATAAGCATGGTTACAATTCCATAGAATACAAACGAGGAAAGCATTTTATGAATACAGTGGATATAGGGCTAAATGACCTTATCACCCTCCCCGTGCTAATAACTAGTGTATTATAAAAACAGAAGACCTCTGGGCTTTGTCAGGCGGACCCCCATACCTCAATCTCTAGATGCAAAGTTTACATCATCAGACAAGCACAGCTCTTCTCCCTGGAAAGGTTTTTCTCCAAGTCTCCTCTAAACAGTGAGATCACAATATTAAAGGCACCCGAAATCTTCCAGTGCAGCTGCATGATTATGTTATGTCTAAGAGCGAGGGTCTGACCAGATCAGCAAGAACAAGGGACGTTGTTTTTCGACCTTGTACATGGTGTATAGACGAAACCCACAAGGAACATGAGTATAGGTGAAAGGCAAAGACGACAAACAAATCTAAAATAGCTGGGCACAAGCAGAGACTGAAAAACAAAGTCACAGAACAACGTGTGCAAAAAGGATATCATGGCAGCCGGGTCTAAGCTAACTTAGCAATGTAGCCAATGAGGCCACAAACCACACTACACTACAAGGACGCAATGGGGTCACTGGGGGTGCAGGTGCAATTTTCGTCTCCATATAGACCTGAGGGTAATTCAATTGTGGAGCGAATGAACCGTGACTTAAAGCAATCCTTGACAGCTAGAGTCTTAGGTACTGGCAGGAACTGGTTGGCCCACTTGTATAGCGTACAACGTGCACTTAATAATCTCCCTAGAAGATCTCTGGGTGGGCGGACCCCATACGAAATGCTCTTTGGCATACAAATGTTTGTGCCAGACCTTGATGGTCTAGACATGGCGGCAAATGCCGCAATCTTTGACGTAGATAATCCTTCTACTATGTTACAGGACTTACAAGGAGCCCGTGACAAACTTGCAAACGAACATTTACCTTCAGCCACAGACGCTGCGCTGCAGATTCCGGTTGCCGGCTGGCTTCCAAAGGTTGGAGATCTGGTCCGAGAGAAGGTGGAGAACAAAAAAGAATTTGGCCCCTCTTTTCGTACACCGGTTCCAGTCCTTGGCTTGAAGGGTTCTTGTACAGTCATCTTACCACCGCTTCCTGGTCGCAAGGAGAACAGATACATCTCAGTGGAAAATGTCAAACTACAACGTATGGCCGATCCTGAATAGTGTAACACCTGCGGTCTCATGTCCGGCCATTTCTAGGGCTCATGTGTATGGCCCTCCAGCCCGCACGGACACTGATGTTGCCATTGAGATGGTCAATTTGCCTGATCGTCTGCTCGACTTCCCGGCTTCCTCCTGCAACGAGGAGACCGAGTACACCTATCCCGCCAGCGAGTCGGTGGCTCATTTACCAACAACACCACTGAGCCCAACCCGTTTTTCCTTTGATTCGGATTCCACCTCATCACTTATCCCGTCCAGCTTCAGTATTTTTGTATCCTGGTTCAGAGACAATTTTTTGGTCCCACCATGGACATACATCTGGTTGGTGCTGTTCCTGATTTTTCAGTTCATGTCCATTGGCTTTGTGACAGTTTTCTTCTTGCTCATTAATGGTCACTATTTACCAGAACGCTCTGCAGTGAACTGTGTCGCTGGAACTTTGGCACCTCATTCTTCCTCTCACATCATGAAGCGTGACCACACCTTTGTGAACATTTCGGCTTTCCCAGTCGCTGATGGCATCGTATGGGATGCGGTGAATTTCCAAATTCATGGACCGACCGAGATTATTAATGTACCCAATGTTCTCCGTGTTTCAATGGGTGATGTCGTAAAAAGTTATATTCATTCTGACGATTGGGATGTGCATGCCGTTGAATCGTTGTTTTCTGATTTGAAATATTATGCTGCTTTTAATGCTGAAGATCTGTATTTAAATTCTGCAAGTTATGCTGACTTATATTGTTACCAGCATTGGGGCAACCATTTTCTCCATAAACCAAGTACGCTTCGGGGTACTTTTAATTACACCCAATGGGAACATTGTCCAACCCCTTTGCCCGGTAGCTCCCAAACACTTAAAAGTAAATTTACTTATTTCACAGACTTTGACAGATCAAACCCTGGGTCCTATTATTTTAAATTGAATTCCTCATCCGATCAAAAGGTCATGTTGACCCACACTAAATTGCTGTATTCGGGTTCCTTTTTGAACGACTTAGCACTGGGTGGGTATGAACACTGGCTGGCCACCATTGACTTAAAATCTATTTGGGGCACCAAATCATGGCAAGTATGCGGTACGGAAGCTTTGCACCGTGCTTGCCTAATCCCGGCCCAGATCTTATTTTTAAATGATACAATTTTTCAAACAACATGCTGGGGTTTGGCTACTTCCAAACAATTGAATGCTCCCTCCATTCCCGTCCTGTCCTCCGTTCCCAACGTAAGCTTGCTTTTCAATATTTCACTTTCCACGTTGCAAGCTTTGTATCAAAATAATTCCTTTAATATTTCTACGTTTGTTCAGTCACCCTGGTTGTCTTGGCCCGTTGCATCAAATGCCTGCCAACTGCGTTTTCATAACTCTGCCCCTGGTTACAAACAGGATAGGCCTGATCCACGGTTTTCTGACTCCCGTACTGTTACCACGTATTCTGTTGGTAAACTGTGTAAGCAGTGGTTGCAGCACTCTTCCTTAGATTCTGTAAAAGAACATTTAATCAGGCAACATTGATCTGTCTGATTTTGTTCTGGGGCCTCGTGGTCCGCGACCTAAGAGATTCATTTATGAAACTTACAATGAACTCTGGAAGCTTTCACAAATTGAAGCTGCTTCCCGACTTCGGGAAATCGATCAAGCAAATCTAGAAAAAGTGCTTGCTGTTGTTGACAATAGTATTAATACCCTGTCTTCCCGCATTTACACATTAGAGAATATTGTTTCCTCTGTTGTTGATATTGTACAAGATGATGTGTCTGTGTTATATCATGGTCAAAATCAATTGCGTTCCGTAATGCAGTTCGCATGGACTTTGCAAACACTGAAAATGGGTAAAGTTCCTTGGCATTTTTTAAACACGACTGCCTTATTCTTACCGTTTACAGCAATTCATGTCCATGAAAGATGCAACATACACACTTTTACATATCGAGAAGATTGAGCCGTTACCATTCTCTGTGGCGGAGTTGGACTCCGCTGTGTGGCTAGTACACGGGGTTATCGCATTGCCTTTTCCTTTATTTGAATTTAGTTCCTGCATGAAACATTATCCTGTGGGCCGTTTTCAGCCCTTAGGCAGTGTCTTCTTGCATGAACTTTGGTCCCTGCCTTTCCTGTACAACTGCATGAGAGACGGGAAAGAGGTATTTCTCACCGGAGAGGCTTGCGATTCTGCAGTGGGTCATTCCCTCATTTGTAAAAACATTAAATTGCACGGGGCTTGTAACGTTTCTGCTCCGAATCTTGCTTGTGTTTTAAGGGGCATTCCTGCTCCTGCTATATCACCTACTTTCACTGTGCTTGCAAATGGTAGCTATCTCCTTCTGAATAATCAGGACTGCTGTGGAATGCTGGCATCCCCTATATTGTAACAGTTTCCCACCGCGTTGTGTGCTGTCAAAATGTGCTTTTTCCTCCCCCGCACGACATAATAGATAGTTCCATTTGGCCTTCCATTCCGACTTTGAAGGCAGATTTCAATAAATTGAGCAGAATAAAGGCGCTATTATTGAACCAGGAGGTTATGCTCACATCCGCACGGGAGAGCTTCATTCTCCAGGTGGCTAGTACCCACAGTGAGATACTGGCCCTTTTGAACACAAACCTCCCACAACATTTCAGTGAGCTAATTCACCGCGTTTTCAATGCATCTCGTACCGAAGGTCTTGTGCACTTTTTTAAAGTTGTGGGCTCTGGCCTTGTTACCTCCTTTCAAACTATATTTGGTGTAGTACCAGCTTTTATTCATTCTATTTTTTCCAGCGTCTTTGGCGGCTTTCCGTTGATCCTAGCGTTAGCTGCTGGAATACTACTTTTAATTTGTTTGCTGCGCAATGGCTGCAGTTCCTGGGGGCCTACTCGACCAAGGTCGACTCCCGATGCTCCGTGAACGGATGCTCCACAGCTTCGGCATCCTACCATTGGCGACCCTCGGTGTGTCATATCAACTTTCTTTTCGCTTTGCGTATTTCACTTGCGTGCACCCTGTGATGTCTTGCTTAAGATGTCCTTTCTCCTGGTCCTTGGATCTTTGCCTCTCCAATACGTCTCAGTCGGACCCGGATTTTGACCAGTTGATGGGCCCCTTAGTGGCTCATGAGCTGGAATGTTCCGGCCCTGGATTGATGGCGCATGCAGCTGCACTTGGAGTTTTGGCACAATGGGATATCTGGGCGGCTGCTCAGAATCTCCTACAACGAAGTTATATTGAGTATCACGCAAGTTGTCCCGCAATGCTGATCACTGCTCCCTATTATGAGGAACATGAATGCAGTTTTGATTTGTTGAACTGGATGGCATCTCTTTTATCTGACGATACCAATGATGTCCTTTTGGAAGGTGTGGCGTTTTTCTGCACTTACACTCTGTTGGATTAAATTACCTCCGTCCTGTGTATCTGGAGAATTTTTTATTTTTTTTTGCCCACGCTGGAACTTTTCATACTATTATACGTTTTCCCTGTTCATTGTCCTTCATTATGGACTATTCCCAAATAAACGCTTGCGTTCTGCTCCATCTGTTTGAACTCTGTTTTCGTCCTATGTCTTGACCTATGGACTGACCAGGGGAGGGTGTAGTGTGGTTTGTGGCCTCATTGCCTACATTGCTAAGTTATCTTAGGCCTGGCTGCCATGATGCCTTTTTGCACACGTTACTTTGTGACTTTGTTTTCCAGACTCTGCTTGTGCCCGGCTATATTAGCACTGTCTGCCTTTTTGCCTTTCACCTTTTCTCCTGTTCCCTGTGGGTTGCGTCTGCACAACATGTACAAGGTCGAAAAACAACGTCCCTTGTTCTTGCTGATCTGGTCAGCCCCTCGCACTTAGACATAACACAGAATACAGCTGCACTGGAGAAATTTGTGTGCTTTTAATATTGTGATCTCGCTGTTTATAGGACTTGGAGAAAAACCTTTCCAGGGAGAAGAGCTGTGCTTGTCTGATGATGTAAACCTTGCATCTAGACATTGAGGTATGGGGGTCCGCCAGACAAAGCCCAGAGGTCTTCTATTTTTATAATAAACTAGTTATTAGCACGGGGAGGGTGGCTAGGCCATTTAGTCCTATATCCACTGTCTTTATAAAATGCTGTCCCCGTTTGTATTCTATGGAATTGTAACCATGCTTATTATTTTATCATTATGCATTATGCTGATAGTACTGGCACGTGTACTGTATCTTAGAGCACGATAGTTGAAATAAACATTTTAAACTATACAGTGTCTCTTATTACGCACGTTGTGGACAAGTATGAGTGAGTTATGAAAGAGTGTTCTTGCTCCCGCGAGTCCTGAGAGAGTCCGTGTTCTGGGTTGTCTAATCATTGGTAGCTGCGCTGCGAATGAGACGCTAAAGCTAGTCGGATTGGGATTGTGGGTACTACGGGGCATGGTTGGCTCACCACTATACTCTGAGGTCCTATTATCCTGTGCATAGCTCTGTGTATGTGCAGAATCCCTACAACAGCGTCGAAGGGCTAACGACATGGAAATCATCCTGCCTAGTGAGTCAGCGGTATCCAGCCCACAGCGGATGGTAAACTTCGCTGCGTCTCTCCCTCCGGCAACTGCACGGGAGAGTACGGCCCGGGCCTCCTCTGGGCACTGGGGTAGCACTTGCGCCACCGTATCCCACACGGAGTGGGTGTAACGGCCCAACAGACATGCAGTGTTTACCGTCCGCAGTCCCAAGCTGGAGGAAGAAAACATCTTCTTCCCAAGATAGTCCAGCTTTTTGGATTCCCTATCAGGTGGTGTGTTAGGGAATGCGCCCTTGGAGGTCGAGGCTTGGACCACCAAGCTCTCAGGGGTGGGGTGTTGGGAGAGGAAAGTGGGGTCGCCCGGAGCCGGGCAGTGGCGTCGGGCAATCATCCTATCCACAGGAGCCGCTGTGTTGGGCCTGGACCAGGTGACCAAAAGGATGTCGGTGAGGGCTTCATTAAACTGCAGCAGGGGCTCCGAAGAGCTCACTGCCGGTTGAAGCACTTCTGTCAGGAGGTTAGTCCTGACTGCCACCGTAGGTAGCTCGAGGTTGAGAGCCTCGGCCGCCCTACGCAACACCACTACGTAAGACATTCCCTCCTCCGTAGCCACGGCAGGAAAAGACAACATGCCAAGGTCTGGTGAGGTATCCAAACCACTGGCTTCCCCCAGTTCCTCTCTCCAGTCCGGTTCATAGCTCAACTGGTCAGTTAACCCCTTCGCTGCTAGGCCTTTTCCCCCCCTGTGCTAAGCCTTTTTTTGGCTATTTGGGGTAGTTCGCGCTTAGGCCCCTGTAACTTTTTGACCACATAAGGTATCCACGCCAAATTTGCGTCCTTTTCTTCCAACATCATGGGAATTCTAAAGGTACCCAGGGTTTGTGGATTCCCCTGGAGGGGACCCAGAAATTAGCCAAAATACAGCAAAAATTTGTTTTTTGGGGGAAAAATTGGAAAAAAGGATACAGATGAAAGCGTCTGCTTTTTCCCTGCAAATGGTATCAACAAAGGGGTTGTGGTGCTGAAATCACCATCTTCCCAGCTTTCAGGGACAAGCAGACTTTTGTCAGAAAACCCAAAATTTTTACACAGTTTTGGCTTTTTTCTGGGACATAGCCTATTTTTGCTATTTTTTGTGCTTTCAACCTCCTTCCAGTTAATGGTAGAAATGGGTATGAAAGCAATAATGGATCCTGGAAAGCTATACATTTTAGAAAAGTAGACAAAATTCTGAATTCAGCAAGGGGTCATTTGTGTAGATTCTTCAAGGTTTCTTTATAGAAACTAACAGTTGAATATAGGAAAAATTGAAAATTAGTTGAAAAAAACAGCCATTTGTGTCAACGTTTTCACCTGTAACTTCTTCTAATTATGACAGCTGTTTGAAAGCAATTTACCATTACATCCGCTGGACCTTTCTGGTTGTGGGGATATATAGGACTTGTAGGTTCACCAAGAACCCGACGAACCCAGAGCCAATAACTGAGCCGTGTCTTGCAATGGTTTTTTATTATGTACCGGGTATATAGCAATTAATTTGGGGAAATATATACATGGAAAAATCGGTATGAAAGACACCTATGTATTTCTGAAATTGGAACAAAATATAGAGTTTAGAAACAGTAGATATTTGCACATTTCCGAAATTCTGAGTACCCATACTAGCATGAGAATTATAGGTCATTTTTCAAAATGACTTCTTTTTACACATTGTCTTTCATTTGGAAGGCAGAAATGCATCGAAAGTCAATGGGTAATAACAGTTGCTCTACAATTCTGTATTACCCTAAGCCTTCCGAGAAAAATGGTACCTCACTTGTGTGGGTAGGCCCAGTGCCCCCGACAGGAAACGGCCCAAAACGCAACGTGGACACACCACATTTTCACTGTGAAAACAGACCCTTTTTTTGCAAAGTGCCTAGCTGTAGATTTTGAACCCTAACTCTGCCAGCACCTAGGGAAACCTAGCAAACCTATACATTTTTGAAAACTAGACACCCAGGGGAATCTAGGATGGGGTGACTTGACTGGCTCTCACCAGGTTCTGTTACCCAGAATCACTTGCAAATCTAAACATTTGATTAAAAAAACACATTTTTCTCACATTTCTGTGGTGGAAAGTTCTGGAATCTGCGTGGATCCACAAAATACCACTCACCCCGCATTTCCCAAAGTCTTCAGAGAAAAATGGTACCTCACTTGTGTGGGTAGGCCTAGTGCCCGCGACAGGAAACGGCCCAAAACGCAACGTGGTCACACCACATTTTCACAGTGAAAACTGACCCTTTTTTTGCAAAGTGCCTAGCTGTAGATTTTGAACCCTAGCTCTGCCGGCATCTAGGGAAACCTAGCAAACCTATACATTTATTAAAACTAGACACCCAGGGGAATCCTGGATGGGGTGACTTGACTGGCTCTCACCAGGTTCTGTTACCCAGAAACCCTTGCAAACCTAAAAATGTGTCCAAAAAAACAAATTTTCCTCATATTTCTGTGGTGGAAAGTTCTGGAATCTGCGTGGATCCACAAAATTCTACCTACCCCGCGTTCCCCAAAGTCTTCAGAGAGAAATGGTACCTCACTTGTGTGGGTAGGCCTAGTGCCCACGACAGGAAACGGCCCAAAACGCAACGTGGACACACCACATTTTCACAGTGAAAACGGACCCTTTTTTTGCAAAGTGCCTAGCTGTAGATTTTGAACCCTAACTCTGCCAGCACCTAGCGAAACCTAGCAAACCTATACATTTTTGAAAACTAGACACCCAGGGAAATCCAGGATGGGGTGACTTGACTGGCTCTCACCAGGTTCTGTTACCCAGAATCCCTTGCAAACCTAAATATTTGTCCAAAAAAACACATTTTCCTCACATTTCTGTGGTGGAAAGTTCTGGAATCTGCGTGGATCCACAAAATTCCACCCACCCCGCGTTCCCCAAAGTCTTCGAGAAACATGGTACCTCACTTGTGTGGGTAGGCCTAGTGCCTGCAACAGGAAACGGACAAAACGCACCGTGGACACACCACATTTTCACAGTGAAAACGGACCCTTTTTTGCAAAGTGCCTAGCTGTAGATTTTGAACCCTAGCTCTGCCGGCACCTAGGGCAACCTTGCAAACCTATACATTTTTTTAAACTAGACACCCTGGGGATTCCAGGATGGGGTGACTTGACTGGCTCTCACCAGGTTCTGTTACCCAGAATCCCTTGCAAACCTCAAAATGTGTAAAAAAAAAACACATTTTCCTCACATTTCTGTGGTGGAGAGACTAACACTTCTCACTTCTTTCAGATACCAGCGCTGTTAAGAAACCGGTGGCACTGAGAAACCCTTTTAGACCAATAATAAGATTGAGAAGATTGAGGTGCCAACTCTGGCCAATCAGGATAGCTTTACCACAAAAATAGAGTCCTGGGAGCCATAACGTTCACTACAATAAATATTCACATAAATATTGACCTTTCCTAGCATACTGACTATCGAAAAAAGGTGACATCTGCGGAATTGCCTCTAAGGCTGCCTTACGACTACTCCGCTAGGACATGGTTCTGATGTAGTCTCTTACCCTCTGTGAGGGCTGCTTCAGGATGAACCTACGCTCCGCAAATTCAACAGAAATTTCAATCAATTGGGGTGTCTGCTCACCTTCCTCAATGCACCAATTGACAATGATTTTCGACTGCGGTTTAGCCGTCGATGCCTTATTGTCAGGTTATGTTTCACTATGACTGGATCTGAAGAGGATTTCGCTGATGTAATGTCAGGGCTGAAAATGGGACTCGCAGGCTCTGAACTTGCCTCTGAGGTAGTGTTCTCCTTTCCCTCTCTATGAGAAGTGCCTTTTAAAAACTCATGGTGTGCCTTTTTTTTGGCTGTTTTGTGCGCCTCTGGAGACATTGATGTACACTCTCCTTTTGATTTCTTCGGTGAGGTGATGAAATCCTTATTGTCCTCCTCAACAGAACTGAAAGATTTAAGTTTATGTAGCCACAATGATAACCTCCCCTCTCTATCCGTTAGGGTTTTAGAGGAAAAGGTTAAACCAGTCCTGTCCTCCCTAGTCCAGCTTTACTACAGGAGGTGGAGGCAGCATTGTGCAGAGCAGAAACAGCATATTTAGGTGCTAGTGAAAACTCCTCCCACCACTCTAAATGCAGAAAGGTCTATTCAGCCTGGCTATGAGTCACCCAGGAAAGGCAGGATACACCTCATCCCCTCATTTGTGACTGTCTAGAGTGAATGCACATCTCCAGCTCCTCTCACTCCAAAACCAGACGGTGAATACACAAACAGGCAGAGGCACACGGGTAAGTAAGAAAATGCCCACTTTCTAAAAGTAACATTTTCAAACACACAATTTAAAAACCACCTTTACTAAAAGATGTGCTATTAAATTCTGAGCTTAGGGAGTCTAAACTCAATTTCTCTATATTTTCCCTGTTGGAAGTTACACTTATAAAAGGGTTACAAGGCAGCTTCAATGATCACCTATGGGAAAGACAGCCTTTCAATAGTGAAAAACGAAATTGGCTGTATTTCCCTATCATACATACACTGCACCCTGCCCACAGGGGTACCTTGGCCTACATTAGGGGAGCCTTACATGTAGTAAGAGGGAAGGTTAGGGCCTGGCAAGTGGGTGCACTTACCAGGTTGACATGGCAGTTTAAACTGCGTGCAGACATTGCTGTGGCAGGTCTGAGACATCTTTGAAAGGAGACGTGTGGGTGGCACAACCAGTGCTGCTGGCACAATCGTAGCATTTGATTGATAGGCCCTGGGCACACACAGTGCACTTTGCTATGGACTTACTAGTAAATCAAATATGCCAATCATGGGAAACCAATCACAATACCATTATGATGCTCACCGCTCTGCTTCCTCCCTGTCTCTCTGAGTGCTTTCTCCTTCTTTTGCCTCGTTTTTCACTGCTTTCCCCTTCCTTTCTCCTGCTTTGGTTCATTTTTTACTGCTTTTTCCTTTCTTTCCCCAGTCTCTCTGAGTGCTATCTCTTGCTTTTGCCTTGTTTTTTTACTGGTTTCTCCTTCCTTTCCCCTTGTTTCTCTGAGTGCTTTCTCCTGCTTTTGCCTTGTTTTCTACTGCTGTCACCTTCCTTTCCCCTGTTTCCTGAGTGCTTTCACCTGCTTCTCTCTCATTTTTACTGCTTTCTCCCTCCTTTCCCCCATTTTCTGAGTACTTTCTCCTGCTTTTTCCTTGTCTTTCACTGCTTCTCCTTGTTTTTTCCTCATCTGCCACTCTGGCCACCCGCCTGTTTTCCCACCGCCCGCCTATCCCTGCCCTCCACCTCATCTTCCTCTTCCCAGGACCTACTCAATGGAGCTGCAGCGCGTCCTCATTGAGCAGACCACATCGCTCTGCTTGGTCCCTGTCTCTATGAATGCTTTCTCCATATATTTGTCTTCATTATCCATTGCTTTCTCTTTCCTTTCTCCTGTTTTTCTGAGTGCTTTCTCCAGCTCTTGCCTCATTTTACAGCTTTCTCCTTCCTTTCCTCCCTGTTTTTCTGTGTCCTTTCTCCTGCTTTAGCTTCGTTTTTTGGGTCGAGCCTGGGCAGCGCATGCGCTGTCTCTCCGAGACATGCAGTAATCACTTCCGTGGGGTTAAACCACACCCATGGCTTCTGATTGGGAACTTAAAGCCTTCCTTTATAGTGGCTAATCTTTTTTTTCAGTCCCTCCTTGTCCCTCCTTTTGTTAGTTGTTAACGTCAAGAACAGCAGCGCCTAACTACTGTTAATATGTGAATCCGTTCGGGCGGTGACTCCTTTCTTTGGCTGCAGTCGGGTTCAAGGTATCAATCAGCTCTGATGTTGGCTAGCTAAAAGGTTTGGCGGTTGGCAAAACAGGAATAGTTTCTTTATTTAAATAGTGCAGCCGGGAAAACAGTTACAGGCATGAAAGACGTTGCATTCTAGATGAGCAGCAGCTGCCTGAAGCTCAACTCGGAGAAGACAGAAGTCCTCGTCCTCAGACCCACCCCCTCAGCATGGGACAACACCTTGTGGCCCACCGCCCTCCGCACCCCCCACTCCCACAGACCAACCCAGAAACCTCGGCATCATGCTCGACTCCTCCCTCACCATGACCCGACAGATCAATCAATCAATCAATCAACTTTATTCGGCATATAAAACCATAAGAGTAACCAGTATATAAAAATTCATAAAATAATTACACAATTCATCACACTGTAATCCAGATTCCGCAAGAATCTCTTATAATCCGAAGCCTAAAATACAAGGCTAAATACATATTCCCTTAAGCCTAGATTAAAAAATTAAACCATTGGAGGGATGTGGTCCCGAGGCCTTATCTAATATATGTGTATTATCAGGGTGGCTAAAATAGAATAGAGACAAACCCTAACCGTTACTAACATTTAATCAAGGCAGGCCCTGGACTTCACTGCAGATTTCAGGAAACTAAGGACAAAAAGAATACAATCTTCATGCAACAGTTGTAAATAAATAAGCGCTGGACGAGCCTGCTTGAATTTCAACCTCTTTAAAATAGGGGTAATAAAAGTTTTCCGGGGGATCGCATAAAACTTACATAATAATAAAAAATGTAGCAGATCATGTGGAGACTCACCGTCGCAGTCACAGGGTGCTAAAATCTGTCCTCTACTACAGCAAAAGGTGAAAAAAATCCAGGCGAAACCTGGTCAATAAAAAATGTTCGTTAGTACTAAAAAAAACCAGGAGGTATGGTTTGGTCAATAATATTGTTTTGAATATTAAAATTTTTCAAACACTAGGTTTCCTCAGTTCCAGCTCTTCCCTCTCTAATTTCCTTACACTGCTAAAGGACTCCCTTATCCACCCCAGGTCCTTTTTGGTTACCCATTCAGGATTGGTATATAGTTCGGCTCTTCCTAAACTTTCAAAGCTACTCTTAATGTATCTGAGCCAAGGTATGTGATGGGCATAATCAAGGGTCATACACTCTTTCAATATCAGTTGACTCAAAGACGATCCTTCACTCAGCCAAATTTTCAACCAAAAAGTTAGAGGGCGGAGGGCCAATGTGTCACACAAATAAGGCACCCCAAGTTCTTCATGTACCACCATATTAGACGTCCCAGGGGGCATGCCTAGTAAGGGTTCAGAAATGTGTTCTCAGCCACTTGTAGGTCGTCTATGGTGACATGCCCCCATATTTCACTGCCATAAGAGGCTGTCGCGACAGACTTGGCCTGGTATATCTTTAAAAGCGACGCGATCAGTCTCATACCAAATTTGGAAGCAAAATTTAAAATGGCCGTATTTGCCCGTGCCAGGTCTCCCCTCTTACATACATCACAACTTTCAATCGCTTGGTAGCAGAAACACAGTGGCCCGAAGATAAAAGATCCTCTCTGTTTTATCGGGGGCTTAAGGATGTATTAAAGGATATACTATCCCAGATTGTAGATCCCCCTGATGATTGTCCCTCTTTTATTGATTTAGTGGTAAAACTGGATCACAGACTAGGAGAAAGAAAAGGTGAGAAATCACGTGGTGAATTCTCGCAACTGGTTGTGTTCCATGGAGACAAAAAAGAAACTAAAGACACTAAAGAAAGTAGTGAACCCATGCAGAACGGTGGAATCCGAGGACCTCTTTCGGTGGAAGAGAGAGAAAAAAAAAGGAGACTTAATCTCTGTTTTTATTGTGGGAAAGGAGGGTATTATGCAAGGGAATGTCCGGTAAAACCTAGAACAGCCACAAAAACATCAGCTGTGGTGGCTGTGTATGCGAAACAGCCGTAAAACTAAAAAACTTGAAGGAACAGGAGATTGGTCCTTCAAGTCAAGATATCTGCAAGATCTCTCAGTACCTAGCTAATTCAGTGGCTCGGGTGCCTAAACACTTCACCATATCTGTTATGTTAATCATGCCTTCACAACTTAGAAAAACATTGACTATTTTGTTAGATTCAGGAGCAAGCGGGAATCTTTTGGATCTCACGCTTGCTTAATCCCTAGGGGTAGAATTCCTCCGTAAGCCTCAGCCAGAATCCGTAAGGGCAGTGGACGGAACTGAGTTATCCTCTGGGCTGATTACTTATCAAACTTCAGATATAGTATTGTTATGCGACAATGGACATTCTGAGGTAATCAGATTTGATTTAATCGATACGCCTAATTTTGGAGCCATACTGGGAGTCCCTTGGTTGCAATTGCACAATCCTCATATTGACCTGGCATCACACAAAGTCACCTTGAGATCACACTTCTGTATGTTACACTGCTATCAGGAGGCAGTGGAATGGAAAATGCCTTTGTTATGTGCTGTGACTAGTGCAGTGAGTACCACCGCATTACCTTATAAGCATACTGAATACAAGGAGGTGTTTGATGAGGCAAAAGCTACAGCTTTGCCTCCGCATAGGTCTTTTGTTTGTAGAATAGACCTAATGCCAGGGGCAGAATTGACGGTCCGCCGTATATATGCCTTAACAGACCCTGAAACTGAGTATCTTCGTGATTATATTCACGATATGTTAAATAGAGGTTTTATAAGACACTCCCTACAAAGACTCAGTCCTATGTCTCTTGCTGCAGGAAGTCCCTCTGGCGGTCTAGTTCTTCTCTTTTCCTATTTTCGAGCCATCAGATGTCATTTTACGGCTTGGCGTCCGAGCCGATAAATGCCTTACCTCCTTCTCCCTGTAACCCTCACCTAGAGGGACGTTTTCTGAACCCCACCAACGCTTGCCAAATACTTACTCGAGTCGGCTGACTCAACGTCTCCTTCCCAGCCGGACGCTCATAACGGAATGAGCTGCCCGTGCCCTGCAAATTCGTTTCCCCCTGTAATTCTGCTCACTGCTGAATACTCAAGAAAGAAGTTAGTCACAGCAAGGCTGAGTGGAACTTCATGCCTTAAAGGAACTGGAGAGATTAATCTACCAGGTCAGTGCACTGATGAAGATGTCATTTTTTGTTTAATTAGTAAATTCGTGTGGGACGTAAAACACAGTTGAGAAATGCTACTTTGGCGTTTCTGAATATAAGAGTGCTGCAAACAACATGGAGTGAGATTAACTCCTTCACCTCTCGCATCTGGGAGAATTCATGAATAGTGAGTATTTGGTCATACACAGAGAAGGAGGAAAGGGAACGAGAGAAAAGACTTTACACATTGGTAACAAACTAAAAGTTGTTTGCTTGTTCTTTTCCTCTCTTATTATTTTTTGTCTATGCAGAGCTCAGTCCCAACATAAGTGAAAGGTCCTCGCATTGAATAGATTACTGCAGTCTCATCTTCCTTTCTGGTGGTTCTTTACACAAACATTTCTCCTCTCTCGCGGAAGGGAGTAGCCTGCGCTTGAGTTAGCATATATAATCATAGAGGCACTATCTCTTCGCTCCTGTGGATTCCGGCTTTTCAGGTTAGTGAAGCTTCTTGGTCTGACAGCGGGGTAGGTTTTAGGGCAGTAGAAGGGGTTGGGTAGTTTTAGAGACAGCGCTGGGGCAGGGGGATGCGGGGTAGTGTAAGTAAAGGGTCAGGGTTTTTATGTACAAGGCAGCGTTAAGCCACGTTAAGTAGCTTAACGCTGCCTTGTACGTAAGGCAAGGTCCCTATCGCCACGGGAACGTCACAGAAAGTGACATTCCCGTGGCGATATGGGCTTGTACATATGCCCCCAAGACCCTTAAAATAGGAAGGAAAATCAACATCTTGGGCTTATGTCACATTAATGATGAAATACTGGAAACTGTAACAACGTGCAAATATTTAGAAAGTCACCAAAGTTATTGTTCTGCCTTCACTTAAACTTTCCACCCTAGCGCAATGCAGAGAGCCCCCATAGTGGCCTAAATAGCCTATGGCACCATTCCCGGCGCTCAAACACTTGCACGGAGGACGCGCTTGCACCATTCAATTTATAAATTCTTGAACCAAATTGATAAAACACGTGGGGAAATCAACTCATTTGTCCTGACGTTGGGGCCCCAGTCGATTACATCGCGTTAAATGAACTGGCGGCAAACAAACATGTCCCCAAGTAAATCAGTGACTGCCTCTGCAGCCGGCAATCATCGAAACATCAACAATCATTCAAAGGGGCCCGACCATTGCCAACCTTGCTGACAACCTTCCTTTGTACCAGTGCGTGCGTAAACCTTGAACCACAGGACTTGAACACCCCAATTCAAGGAACCCCCAAGTGTGCAGGGACCTCGCCACATGTAGCGGCAGAAACACCACCCCGTCACCATACCTTAACCTGATAGCGCTAGGGTGACCAACTGGCATCAGTGCAAATTCAGGACAGTGAGTGTAAAAATTCAGGACAAAGGGTCAAAATTCAGGACAAAAATTCAGAACAGAAGGTCAGAATTTAGGACAAAAATTCGGGACAAAAGGTACGTTTTGCAGACACATCAGAGGAGGTCGCACAATAATACATAAGTAAATAGACAACCAACACAAGCACAAGTCAAAATACGTTTATATTAGGTTGAGAGAACCTTGCACTGCATTTGTTGTGTGCGCGAGTGAAACTTAAACACCTGCGTTTGCATATTCAAAAATGAAGAAAAAGATCAAAGCTGAAGGCTTCTCATATCTTACATGCCCCCTCTGCCCCACTGAAAAAAAACACCCGATCTGATCAATCATCCCATGGGGATGTGATGTGTAAAAGCTAAGGGGGCTCAGAGGGCCAGGGAGAACATGAAAATAATAGCACAAAAGCAGAAAGAAATAAGTTACTTACCTGTAACTGCAGTTATCCAGTATTGGTATCTTTCATAGATTCACATGCTTGAATCACATGCTTGAATCATTCCCCGTCGTCGAAGTGGGAGTCCAACGGTACATTAAATAAAGCAGTAATTAATAATTTCCATAGGCTATCATGGAGACAACCTTGTATTTAATAGCCTATCGACTTCCTTTTTCAAAAAAGGACCAAACTTAAACTACAACTAATCAGCACCCAGCACCCTCTAGAACCTTCCCAAGAGAGGCTGAATCCCTCAGATTTTCCAGCACAAGTGTGGTTAGTAGTACTGTAATGCCAGAGGAGCCTCTCCAGGGAGGAGGGTGGGTTGCATGTGAATCTATGAAAGATACCAATACTGGATAACTGCAGTTACAGGTAAGTAACTTATTTCTTATCCAGTATTGGGGTATCTTTCATAGATTCACAAGCTTGAATCAGAATAGTAAGCAGTTATATGCACAAGTTACTTACCTTCGGTAACGATATATCTGTAAGAAACATAAGTTAGTTATAGATTCCTTACCTTAGAATTACCCCCAGGCGTCAGACTGGATCCGGAAAGATTTTCGTCAGCAGTACCTCTGCGCGTCGGAAGGTGGCGTTGGTCGGCTCCGCGGTCGTCGTCGGCATCGTGGTCGCCGGGATGACGTCGCTGCAGCTACTTAGACGCCGCCCTCGCGCGCTGACGTCAGTTCTGTACACGACTTTCCGCGCCAGAAACGCAGAGCCATGCAAGACACTGACCATTGGTGCACAAAAATAGGGCCCTGAAAGGATGCCCCTAACCCTAGAAATCAGTTCGCAGAACGGGGAGGATGGGTGGGGCGGTAAGGAATCTATAACTAACTAATGTTTCTTACAGATATATCGTTACCGAAGGTAAGTAACTTGTGCATCTGAAAGAAAGACGTTAGTTATAGATTCCTTACCTTAGAATAGATTCCCCAGCAATACCAACCCTGGTGGTGGGTCTGCGAACCAAGATCACACCAGAAAGTCCTGGAGAACAGAACGGCCAAAGAAGCCGTCTGGTAAACGTGTTCAGTGATGCCCACGTAGCTGCCTGACAGATGTCATTTAGAGGCACTCCTCTTCCCAAGGCAGTAGTGGCTGCCGTCGCCCTGGTGGAGTGAGCGCGTAGCCCAACTGGAGGCTCCTTTTTAGCCAGAGAATAGCAAGCCTTGATACACAGCACAACCCATCGAGAAATGGTGCGCTTGTGTACGGCCCGGCCCTTCTTTGCACCCACGTAGCCAACAAAAAGTTGATCGTCCACCCGGAACTGTTTTGTGCGAATCAGATAGAAGGAGAGCGCACGTTTTGGGTCCAGACGGTGGAGCCTCTCTTCTTCTTTCGAAGGATGCGGAGGCGGAAAGAAGGTGGGCAAAGTAATGGTCTGCCCGATGTGAAAGGCAGTGAGCACCTTAGGAAGAAAGGATGGACGGGTCCTGAGAACCACCTTATCCGGATGAACAGACAAGAAACGAGGTTTGGAAGAAAGAGCCTGGAGCTCACTCACACGCCTAGCGGAAGTGATGGCTACCAGGAAAGCAGTTTTGAGAGTTAAAAGGCGTAAAGGACAGTTGTAAAGCGGCTCAAAGGGAGCGCACATTAGATAAGTCAGTACGAGATTCAAGTCCCACTGAGGCATAACGAATGGGATTGGAGGAAAAAGATGCGTTAAGCCTTTCAAGAAGCGGTTAACTACCGGGGACTTGAAAAGAGAGGGCTGATCTGGCAGCCGAAGGAATGCAGAGATGGCAGAAAGGTAGCCCTTAATAGTGCCCAGAGCAGAGCCCTGCTGGGCTAAAGAGTGAAGGAACAAGAGTACTTCAGAAAGAGAGGCAGAAAGGGGATCCACAGCCTTTGTTGTGCACCATGCCACAAATTTGTTCCACCTACAGGCGTATACCATTTTTGTGGAGGGACGCCTGGCTGCCAAGATTACGTCACAAACTTCAGGAGGCAGGTCGAAAGACGGCAACTGCCGCTGCTCAATCTCCACGCAAGGAGGTGGAGACTGGACAGGTTCGGGTGGAGAACCGTCCCCTGCTGCTGCGACAGAAGATCCTCCCGAAGAGGCAGTCTGATAGGAGGATCGATGGCCATGTGGAGCAGCTCGGGATACCAGACTCTTCGTGCCCAATCCGGAGCCACGAGAATGACTTGGGCCCGGTCGTGCCTGATCTTCTTCAGCACTCTGGGCAGAAGTGGTATAGGCGGAAAGGCGTACAACAGACCGCAGCTCCACTCGCGACGAAAAGCGTTGCCGAGCGAGTGCCGCCTTAGAAATTCCAACGCGCAGAATTACTGACATTGCGCGTTCTCTTCGGTGGCGAATAGATCTAACTAAGGCTCTCCCCACTGTTGAAAGAGACCTTGCACCACCTCCGAGTGAAGACGCCATTCGTGATCCATCATGCACCTGCGGCTGAGTTCGTCCGCCCTGGCGTTCAGAGAACCTGCCAGTTGTTGAACCACCAGGGATATGCCCTGATGTTCCAGCCATGTCCAGAGACGAAGGGCCTCCTGACATAGGGTCCACGACCCGACCCCGCTCTGTTTGTTGCAATACCACATGGCGGTGGTGTTGTCCGTGAACACCTGCACTGCGCTTCCCCGGACAGAGGGAAGGAATGCCTTCAGTGCAAGACGAATCGCCCGGAGCTCCAAGAGGTTGATGTGAAGCCCGGTCTCCGCCGGAGACCAGAGGCCTCTGATCTCCGCCTCTCCCATGTGGCCGCCCCATCCCAGAAGGGAAGCATCCGTCACCACAGTGTGGTCGGGTTGGGGAAGGGAGAGGGATCTGCCACTGACCCAAACCTGGTTCGTGAGCCACCACTGTAGTTGTTGAGCAGTGCCCTCCGAGATCTGAACGTAGTCGGACAGATTCCCCCGATGCTGTGCCCACTGGAACTTCAGGTCCCACTGTAGAGCCCGCATATGCCACCTAGCATGATTGGTGAGCAGGATACAGGAGGCCATGAGGCCCAGCAGCCTCAGGGTCATTCTGACCGAAACCCGGGACAAGGGCCGAAAGATCGGAATCATAGCCTGAATGTCCCGGACTCGCTGTTCGGGAGGATAAACCCGAAACTGCGCCATGTCCAGAACCGCTCCGATGAAGAGGAGCACAGGGAATCAGGTGCGACTTTGGCACATTGATGGAGAACCCCAGCAGATGCAGGAGGTCGGCCGTAGTCTGGAGGTGGGAGACAACTGCCTGGGGCGATCCCGCCTTCAACAGCCAGTCGTCGAGATAGGGAAAGACTGAAACCCCTGACCTGCGCAGATGAGCTGCGACCACCGCCATCACGTTCGTGAACACCCGAGGGGCACTGGTAAGGCCAAAGGGGAGCACGGTAAACTGAAAGTGCTCGTGGCCTACCATGAACCGCAGGTAACGCCGGTGGGCCGGCAGGACGGGGATGTGGAAATAAGCGTCCTGCAAGTCCAACGCTACCATCCAGTCTTGCGGGTCGAGGGCAGACAAGACCTGAGCAAGCGTCAGCATTTTGAACTTCTCCTTCCGGAGGAAGCGATTGACGTCCCTGAGATCCAAGATAGGACGCAGGCCCTTGTCCTTCTTGGGAACCAGAAAGTAGTGGGAGTAGCAACCACGACCTACTTCTGGGACAGGAACGCGCTCGATGGCTCCCTTGGCCAAGAGAGCCGTAACTTCCTGCTGGAGAAGTGCCAGATGATCCTCCGACATGCGGTGGTAACGTTGTGGCATGGCTGGAGGGGTAGTCTCGAAGGGGAGGGAGTAGCCCCTTCGGACTATCTGCAAAACCCACCTGTCCGAAGTGATGGTGCGCCAGTGGGGGAGGTGATGGCGAATCCTGACGCCCAATGGCGTTTGATGGGCCTGAAAGGTCAGACTTGGAAGGTTTGGAGGCTGCTGCAGAGGGGGGGTTGGTGGACTGGCCCGCCCGCTGGCCCCCTGAACCACGACGCTGGTTCCCACGTCCCCGGCCGCGCGAAGGTGGGTTAGCTTGCTGCGGCCTGTGGCCATGGGTGGGACGTAGCGGGGCACCCCTTCCGTAGCCACGAAAGGGGCAAAAAGCAGACTGCGCCGGACGGGAGGAGAGGCCCAAGGACTTGGCCGTAGCCCGTGAGTCCTTGAAGGGCTCTAGGGCGTTGTCTGCTTTGTCGCCAAAAAGGCGACGGCCATCAAAGGGCATGTGCATCAAGGTGTTCTGGACATCCCCCGAAAAGCCAGTGGACCTCATCCAGGCGTAGCGACGAAGCGCTACCGACGTTGAAATAGTCCTGCCCAGAGAGTCGGCGGTGTCCAGCCCACAATGGATTGTAAACTTTGCTGCGTCTCTCCCGGCGGCCACAGCCTGGTAGAGCACTGCCCAGGCCTCCTCCGGACACTGAGGCAGCACTTGCGCCACCGTATCCCACACTGAGTGCGAATAACGGCCAAAGAGGCATGCGGTGTTTACGGACAGCAGCCCTAAGCTGGCGGAAGAGAAAATCTTCTTCCCAAGATGGTCCAGCTTCTTGGATTCCCTTTCCGGGGGAGCGGTAGGGAATGCGCTTTTGGAGGTGGAGGCTTGAACCACCAAGCTGTGGGGTGTTGGGAGAGGAAAGTGGGGTCGCCCGGAGCCGGGCGGTGGCGTCGGGCGATCATCCTATCCACGGGAGCCCCCGTGTTGGGCCTGGACCAGGTGCCCAAAAGGATGTCTGTGAGGGCCTCATTAAACGGGAGCAGAGGCTCCAAAGAGCTCCCGCCGGTTGAAGCACCTCAGTCAGGAGGTTAGTCCAGACCGCCACCGTAGGAAGCTTGAGGTTGAGAGCCTCGGCCACCCTACGCAACACCACAGCGTAAGACGCTCCCTCCTCCGTAGCCACGGTAGGAGGAGACAACATGCCAAGGTCGGGTGAAGTGTCAAGACCACCGGCATCCCCCAGTTCCTCTCTCCAGTCCTGTTCAGAACCAAGCTGGTCAGTTAAAGGGTCACCTGACCCCTCCCAGTCCTCCTCATCTTCCTCTGGTTGCCACTGTGGTTGGAAATGGGCCCCAGAAGTGAACAGGGGCATAAAAACCCCACCCGGCGCCGGATCCGGCTTCGTGTCCACGTCAGGAAGGAGGCTGGCGTCGACGCCGGCCGGGGGGCCGACCGGCGTCGGGCACGGTAGTGGTGCCGTCGGAAGCGGCGCAGGTGGAGGCGTAATATGGTCAACCGGCGCCAATCCGGATCCAGGCCTGGATCCAAGGGGGGTCTGCGGCGCCGAGGCCAGAGCGGCCGGCAGCGAAGACCCAGGCCCCCCGACCGAGTCCGCGGGCCCGAAGGTGCGCCGGCGGGGTCGGTCCGCCCAAAGATGGCATGCATCGCCTCGTAGAACGTACGAAGCTGGGCGGGGTCGCTCCGGGTCCCGGAAAGGGAGAGAGGCTCGGAGCCGCGGGAGTGGCACCACCTGCGCGCCTCGTCGAGTCGGCCGACGAGGAAAAGGCGAAGAGCGACGATGCTTTTTCGACTTCTTCTTATGCTTCGACTTACCCAACCCGAGAGCGAAGACTTCGATGACTTTGAGCCGGACTGATGGTGGCTCCGCGACCGGTCCCTCGGACCTCCCTCTCGACCGGGACCTCGAACGGCGCGGAGCCGACTGCCGTCGTTCAAGCAACTTTCGGGACCGCTCCCGCAAAGCCTTCGGCGCCAACAACTGACAGTCAGAGCACGACTTGGGGTCATGGTCGCGCTCCAGGCAAAAGAGGCACACGTGGTGCGGATCCGTCACCGACATCAATCGGGTACAGGAAACGCAGGCCTTAAAACCGGGCATCCCTCGTGCACCTGTTCGGAGTCGGAGACTCGAAATAAGACGTCGGCAAAAGTCGAGAAAAAGTTAGTCAAAAAATGACTGAGGTACCGCTCTTCCCGGATCTGCGCTGGCTGGCGCGGAAAAAGAAAGAACTGACGTCAGCGCGCGAGGGCGGCGTCTAAGTAGCTGCCGTGACGCCATCCCGGCGACCACGACGCCGACGACGACCGCGGAGCCGACCGACGCCACCTTCCGACGCGCAGAGGTACTGCTGACGAAAAATCTTTCCGGATCCAGTCTGACGCCTGGGGGTAATTCTAAGGTAAGGAATCTATAACTAACGTGTTTCTTTCAGATATATATATATATATATATATATAGAAAGCACTTATAGTGGATGGTGGGTAGTGCTATTAACATCTTGCAATGTATACACAATCGGTTTGTCTTGTAACAGTGCTAGTGCTGAGACAATTCATGGAGCAAAGGCAATGGTCTTTTTTATAAATATTTTCCTTATCATATCAATGAAATATAAGACTTTTAAACACTATCAAACATACATGAACATTCCTTTTATTTTATTTTATTAGATGTAAATCCTCTAATTAAAGAGGCTTACCTTATTGAAACAAGTTTCGTAGCATTGCCTGTCCTACGGCTGCGTCAGCCCCTGCGTTGATTTCAGGCAGTAATGCTGTGTAAACATGTGAGTTGTTTTCCACGTTGCAGCTCTGCAGATCTTCTCTAGCGGCACTCCGGCAAACATAGCAGCTGATGTGGAGACTGCCCGAGTGGAGTGCGCTTTCACTCTCCTTGACAATGGCTTGCCAGCTTTGTTATGACAAAATTGGATTGTGTTTGCTATCCATCTGGCGATAGTAGCTTTATAAACTGCAAAGCCCTGATGGCCCTGCCCATAGGCCACGAATAGTTGGTCAGACTTGCGTACAGCTTTAGTACTTTGTAAGTAGAATTTAAGACATCTTTTGACGTCTAAAGAGTGAAGTGTTCTCTCTGCAGGAGTAGAAGGGTTCGGAACGAAAGTTCTTAACATGACTGGTTCATTCAAGTGGAATTGAGAGAGAACCTTAGGTATGAATTTAGGATTCGTCCTGAGAATGACCATTTCGTCCGTGAAGCGGAGGAAGGGATGCGCTATGGTAAAGGCTTGTATTTCACTAACCCTTCTAGTTGATGTGAGGGTTAAAAGGAGAGCTAGTTTCCAGGTTAAATATTTTATATCTGCCTTATGGATGGGCTCGAAGGGTTGTTTTAGTAGTTGTGATAGAACTACATTTAAATGCCATTCTGGAGGTGGAGCTCGGATAGGTGGGAAAGTTCGAAACAGTTCTTTCATAAATTGCTTTATGATTCTTGATGAGCATAAGGATGGGTATTTCGATGAGAGTCTATATCTAGATATAGCAGCGAGGTGAACTTTTACTGAAGAGTATGCCAATCCAGATTTAGCTAATGATAGCAAATAAGGTAATACTTCTTCTGAAGCAGAAAGAAAAGGATGTATTTCATCACGCTGGCACCATAGACAAAATCGTTTCCATTTCAGTCTATAAGTCTTGTTGGTGCTGTCAGCACAGGACTTAGCAATTATATCTTTACATTCTTGTGAAATGATTAGATCCTTAAATTCGAAGAATTCAGGGGCCACGCATGCAGCTGCAGGGTTGCTGGCTCCGGATGACATATCTGACCCTGGTTCCTGGTCAACAGTGTTGGTGTTGGTAACAGGCGGATGGGCTGAGCTTCTGAGAAGAGAAGAAGCTCTGTGTACCAATGCTGCCTGGGGGCTACTAGGAGAAGGCGAGAGTGTTCCAATTTCAATTTCGTGAGGACTCTGGTTATTAGAGGGATGGGGGGAAAAGCGTATGCATAGATCCCTAACCAGCGCATCGAAAGAGCATTCCCCCAAGAGTTTGGGAGAGGGAATCTGCTTGCGAAGAATCGGCATTTGGAGTTGACTTGGGTTGCAAACAGATCTAGCGCTGGTTTCCCCCAGATTGCAAATATCCTGTCTAATTGGGTCTGTTCCAGTTCCCATCCGTGGCAGCTGTCTTTTGTTCTGCTTAAGGCGTCTGCTAAGGTATTCCGAAGTCCTGGCACATGCTCCGCCGTTAGAGATATTTTGTGAAGGGTTAACCATTTCCAAAGCTGCTGGGCCTCTTGTGTGAGAGAGAGAGATTTGCTTCCTCCTTGCTTGTTGATGTAAAACATGCTTGTGGTGTTGTCCGTGCGGATCAACACCGATGAACCCTGAATTCGAGGGAGGAAAGCCTGAAGGGAGAGAAAAATGGCTTTCAATTCCAACCTGTTTATATGCATTTGACGTTGGGTCGAGGACCATTTTCCTTGAATCTGCAGATCTTGCAGATGCCCTCCCCAACCTTCCATAGAAGCATCTGTTGTGACTATGTATGTGTAATCACTGGTAGAAAGGAGAGGCCCTGGGACAGATGCGATTCTAGCGTCCACCATTCGAATGCCTCTTTCATGCGTGGGGTGATCGTTACCACATCGTCGAACGACCCCGTGGTTTGAAGACATTGAAGCTCTTCTTGGAGAGGTCTCATATGTAGGCAAGCGAGTGGCACCAAGTCGCTAGCTGAGGAGAGCATTCCCAGTAGAGACTTGAATATTCTCACAGAAGCGTACTTTTTTCTGGAAGGTTTGAGTGCCAATGCTTGTAGCCGCTGTTGTCTTTCCTGGGAGAGGAAGGCTTTGTTCTGAATGGTGTCCAAGTTGGCCCCTAGGAAAGTTATTGTCTGACTTGGGGAGATTGATGATTTTTGAGAGTCCTAATTTGAGGAACAGTTGTAAACAATCGTCTGTGGCAGCCTTTACTAGACGAGCTGATGGGGCTTTTAGCAGCCAATCGTCTAAGTATGGGAATACTTGATGACCCTTGATCCGTAAGGCCGCTGCCACAGGAGCCAGAAATTTCGTAAAGATTCGTGGAGCCGATTTGAGGCCAAAGGGAAGGATTCGGAATTGATAGTGGGTACCAGCCACTGTGAATCGGAAGAATTTTCTGTGCTTTGGGTGTATAGGGACATGAAAATACGCGTCCTCTAGATCCAACGAGGTCATAAAGTCTCCGTCGTTGAGGCGTCGGAGGATGTCGGAGAGCGTGACCATCCTGAAAGTTTGACTTTTGAGAAATTTGTTTAGTTTCCTTAGGTCTAAGATAGGTCTCCACTCTCCTGTCTTTTTGCGAATGAGAAAGAAACAGGAGTAACATTCTTTCCTTCTCTGAAGAAATGGGACTCTTTCTATCGCCCCTTTCTGGAGCATAATCTTTGCTTCCTTCTTCAGTAAGTGAAGATGAGGGGGGTGCGATCCTCTGGATGGAGTGTTTGGAGGGATTTGGGTAAATTCCAAAGTGTGGCCGTAAGAGATGGATCTAGTACCCACTTGTCGGATGTTATATTGCGCCACTGATGGATGTGGCTGGAAATCTTCGCACCGGCTGGGAATGCGGGGGAAGTAACTGGTACCCTGTTGGAATCACTGTTTGCGACTGGAGTCACAGGTTTGCGATGCCGGTTTGCGTCTGGAGCCTTGTCTGGAGAAACCAGCCATTGCTGGTTGTCGGTAGGATTGTTGTTGATATCCTTGGCGATATTGTGGTTGATAGGGTTGGTTAGTCTGGGCACGTTGGTAGTTCCCTCTGTATCCAGAGAAGCCACGGCCTCAAACTCCCCGAAAGGGCACCTTACGGTATTGAAGGGTACCTAGCGCTTTGGCAGTGTCCGTATCCTTCTTTATTGTTGTAAGCGCCTCATCTATGTGACTACCGAATAGGCTATCGCCGTCAAATTCTATGTCAAGAATCTTTGACTGTACTTCCCGGCGAAAGGATGTTGCCCGTAGCCAACCCTGGCATCTTAAAACGGCCGCGCCAGCTAGCTGGCGAAAGCTTGTAGTGGCTATGTCCATTGCGCAGTCAATGATCTCGGCCACTGCGCGTTCTCCCTCTGCAAGGATTTTATTAAATTCTTCCTTATTTTCTTCTGGAAGAAGATCTGTAATTGCCCCCATATCGGACCACATTTGGTCGGTCGTAGCGGCCCAGTATGGCCAAAGCATGAGAAGCCCTGACAGATATTACCGCCATTGAAGAAAATCTTTTTCCAATGGAGTCCAAAAGGTGGCCCTCGTTAGCCGGTGGGGATGTGATAGGAGTAGATGGGTTTTTTGATCTCCTTTGTGCTGCCTGTGAGATCACAGAGTTCCGTTTGGGGTGACCTGTAAGACATGCAGGGGAATCCTCCAGTACCCTGTATTTCCTGTCCAGTCTTGGTAGCACTGGAACCACAGAGGCTGATGTTTTCATCACCTTAACACCCTCTTGCCAAATATAGTCAATTATAGGTATTGACCTGACTGTCTTCCTTGATTGTTCTTTAAAATCATAAAGAAAGAAATCTGATTGCTTTTCAACTGTAGGCAAGTGGAATCTGGCTGCAGCTCTGTCCATTATATTATGGAAACCTCCAATGTCTTCAGGAGGTGAGTCTGAAGGGCGACGAGGAGGAGGGTACGGCGTTGGTACTATATAGTCATCCCATTCATCAGCAGGCGGAGGAGGATCATGAATCTCTCCTTCCTCAGGCTCTTCTTCAGAGGGGGTAGGATCGTCTCTGGGAGGCAGAAGAATAATGGAATGTGGACTCAGTCTGGGCGTGGCCGGAGGTGGTGGTAGTGGTGGTGGTGTCAGAGGAGCCACCGGTGGAAGTGGTGGCACTGCAACGCGGTCCTCTTGAGGAGGAAACCTCCTTTTGTAATCCGCTAACATACTCTGTAAATCTCCTAAAAGGATGGAGACAGTTGAGCAGGTTGCTGCCACGGTCGCTCATAGTATCTGAATTGATGATATTGTGTATGAGGGACTGGATATTGTTGACAATATTGCTCCTCCTCGTAATAGTCTTCGTCCTCTTCCTGACACTTTACATTTAGTTCAGAAGGGCTATGTGCAGTCCCATATGGACCATCATCATCATCCTCAGTGTGTTCCACATCCAATAGATGACTTGGAGGGAGTGGAGACATTTTTGGTGTCCGAAATTGATGTTGTGTAGGCTGCAAAAACGGAGTCGACGGGCCCGTAGACGAAATTGGAATCATCGTCGACCATTCCGTCGTCGAGGCCGTCGACGGTGCAATTATCGTCGTCAATGGAGTCGTCGTTGACAGTGGTATTGTCGTAGACGGAGGAGTTGCCGTCGACGATGCAGCTTTCGTCGACGATGAAGGGGCCGTCGACGATAGAGTCGCCGTCAATGCTGGAGACTTTGTAGACGACGGAACTTTCGTCGACTCTGAAGTCTTCGTCGATGGTTTTGTCGACGATGGAATCTGTGTCGACGGTGGTGTCTTTGTCGACGGTGTCGTCGATGACGAAATCTTTGTCGACGGTGGTGTTTTCGTCGACGGAGTCGTCGTCGATAGAAGTAATGTCGACGGTATGGAACATTTAATACTCGCCGTTGAAGTAGTCAGCGCCGTCGACGGTCTCGACGACGGTAGAGTTGTCGTCGTCCGTGTTGATGAAGTAGTAGGCGTCGATGGTGAACTTGACGCTGATGAGGACTTATGACTTATTTTTTGGCTGGAATGACTGGAAGCTTCCTTTTTTTCCTTAGATGTCCTTAAAGAATGAGTGGAACTTATATCTAAGGAGACCTTAGGCTGTTTCTGCTTTGATAGAGATTTTTTGGTCAGATGAGAGAGTTTTGAATGTTTCCTGCTCTCTTCAGGCTGACCCTCAGGCGACCTGGGCCTCTTAGAAGTCTTAGAGGACGTGTCGCTCTCATCTGATGAAGCTCCCTGCTTCCTCTTCAGCCACAACAAAAGTCTACCCTCTCTGTCCTTTAGGGTTTTTGTGGAAAAAGTGCGGCAAATCTTACACTGTTTTGCCTCATGGTTGGGATAGAGGCAATAGATGCAGTCCTTGTGGGCATCATCAACGTGTACTCTCTTCTTTCCACAGGATTTACAAGCTCTAAATAATCCTCTCTTATCAGACATTTTTCTATAAATAGAAACAAGACTTATCTGAGAAAGTTGAAGAAAAAGCTGAGCAGAGCTCAAGGAGACTCCCTTACACACGACGTGCGGTGAAAATCTGAGGGATTCAGCCTCTCATGGGAAGGTTCTAGAGGGTGCTGGGTGCTGATTGGTTGTAGTTTAAGTTAGGTCCTTTTTTTAAAAAGGAAGTCGATAGGCTATTAAATACATGGTTGTCTCCATGATAGCCTATGGAAATTATTAATTACTGCTTTATTTAATGTACCGTGGGACTCCCACTTCGACGACGGGGAATGATTCAAGCATGTGAATCAAGCATGTGAATCTATGAAAGATACCCCAATACTATATAACTTTGCACTATTGGAGAAAAAGAAATAAATAATAAAGGACAATTGCATTTGTACCATTATCACTGCTTGTGTGACAGTTTGAGGCTAACCGTGGATGCACCTGGGTAACACCTGCCAAAATGAAACCTCCACCTCCCCAGAGCTTGGCCCCTGGTGAGGTGACAGGAGCCCATGGCATAAACAAAAGCAGTTTGCCATGCCCTGGGCTCTGGCAGTAGGAGGCCAAGCCAATGCTGTCACTGGGCAGAGAGGCTCATTATCATTCTGTATATGATAATTAGGCCAACATACAGAATGATAATGGGCCTGATAGCAGTCTGTGCCAGGTCAGGGAGGGGCTGCTTGCAGGCCACTGATCACAGCAGGAGCAAGATATGGCCCCTGCAGTGAGAGTTACAGGACACTCAGGCTGCTTGCAGGGGACTGCTCACTCCAATGCCTGAAATTACGGACAAATGGCATCCCTGGAAGAAACCCTCAAGGACAACGGACAAGAGGCCCAAATTACGGCAGTCCGTGAAATTTACGGACGGTTGGTCACCCTAGATAGCGCTGGCCCTCAGGTAGCACCAGTTGGCCCTGAATGTACTGCTGCAATGCGCGCGGGCGATATTAAACATCTTAACCACATTGCTGCTGGGGTGCTATTAAAATTTAAACATTCCAGCAAATAGTAGCGCTGCCCAAGGGTGGGAGACGTGGGAGGTGCTTATACGACAGAACTCTTTTAGGATTGTGCAAGTCCCATTCCTTGGTGTCGCCGGTGTTCGCGCTAGACAAAGTGTAAAGCTAAACAGTGTAGTGTGGATTGTAGCATCATGGTCGACATTGCTAAGTTAGCTTAGGCCTAGCTGCCATGATGCCTCCTTTGCACACGTTACTCCGTGACTTTGTTTTTCCAGACTCTGCTTGTGACCGTTCACATTAGAACTGTCTGCATTTCTGCCTTTCACCTTTTCTGATGTTCTCTGTGGTTTTCGTCTGCACACAATGTACAAGGTCGAAAAACAACGTCCCTTGTTGTTGCTGTTCTGGTCAGCCCCTCGCACTTAGACATAACATGAAATGCAGCTGCACTGGAGAAATTTGTGTGTTTTAATATTGTGACCTCCCTGTTGGAGGCACTTGGAGAAAAACCTTTCCAGGGAGAAGAGCTGTGCTTGTCTGATGATGTAAACCTTGCATCTAGTTCTTGAGGTATGGGGGTCCCCCTGACAAAGCCCAGAGGTCTTCTATTTTAATAATAAACTAGTTACTAGCACGGGGAGGGTGGCAAGGCATTCTAGTCCTTTATCCACTGTCTTTATAAAATGCTGTCCCCGTTTGTATTCTATGGAATTGTAACGATGCTTACTATTTTGTCTTTATGCATTATGCTGCTAGTACTGGCACGTGTACTGTGTCTTAGAGCACGTTAGATGAAATAAACATTTTAAACTATACTGTGTCTCTTAATACGCACGTTGTGGACAAGTATGAGTGAGTAATCAAAGAGTGTTCTTGCTCCCGCGATTCCTGAAAGAGTCTGTGTTCTGGGATGTCTAATCATTGGTAGCTTCGCTGTAGTACGGAGAACGAATGAGAAACTATAGCTAGTCGGATTGGGATTTTGTGCACTAAGGTGGATGGTTGGTACACCACTATACACCGAGGTCCTGTTTTCCTGCGCATAGTTCTGTATATGTGCAGAATCCCTGCAACATGGCGCCACCAATGTGGTGGGCTTCTTATCTGCGAGACGCTTGAGTAGTTTATTTTATTTATTTTATTTTAAGAGTTTTATATAGCGCTGGCTAGACCTGGAGGTATCAGAGCGCTTTACATTAGGTTACACAATGTTAAAGACAATGATAACAGATGACACTTTACATCAAAAATAAGCAACAGATTGAGAGAGGAAGGAAAGGTGAGACAGATAGAGCGGAGGGGGAAAGGGGGAAATGTGAAGGGGGAGGATGGGGGAAGAGACGGCAGGAGAGACGAAAGGAAGTTTGCCCAAAGACCGACTGGGTAGGTGACGTCCGAGGAGGGAATCCACAGCCCGTCTCCCCTATAGCTAAGCAAGGTAGCTCCATCGGGCATAAGTCAAAATCACTAGGTCTCAACTGACGAAGGAAAAGTTCACAAAAGAAAGTCAGGTGGATAAAAGAGGGTGGGAACTATGAGCAAGGGCGGGTGAGGGCAAAGGTCAATGGCTACAAAGAGGAGAAGAGTAGAGCGGAGAGGGGTAGGGTGAAGGGAGGAGGGAGATTAGGTCCAGAGAGACAAAGGAGAGTTTGCCCAAAGATCGGCTGGGTAGGTGATGGTCAAGGAGGGAATCCATGGCGCATCTCCCCTATAGCTAGCGAGGTAGCTCCACCGGGCATCAGACAAAGTGGCTAAGTCTCAGCTGTCGGGGGAAAGTTCTCATAGTAGATGTCCTAGTAGGTGAGTAGGAACAGGGTCGGGTGAGGGCTGATCAACATCGGGACGATGAACAAAGATTTTAGACCAGGAGAGATAAAGCATCGAGGAGGATCCCATGGAGGCGGCCATCTTGAAGTCAGGCAAGGGGGATGGGTCATTGAAGTTCGAATTCAGTCGGTCTCCATTAATTCTCTGGTAAAGCAGTGCACGACATAGCAACAGCAGCCGTCCATTTAGTCCTGCGATGTATACAGCTAGCGCTAACCGTCCTGGTGACCCACCTTGGTCTGCGTCGGTTGGTGTCAGCTCTCCGTTCATCTGGGGCTGGCTGCCTCTATGTGGAACTCAAGCGGGGGCACAGCCATGCCGACGGCTGTGGAGGTGTGGGCCGCGCTGCACACTTTAGGTGCCGCCGGCCGTGAGAATCTCTTGAGGCACGGGGTGCTGGGGGAGACTTGGGTGGGGTTATCTCGTCCGATGTGGTCTGCATCTTAGGGTCAGGCACTCCTCGTGTGATCTTAGTCTCCAAATAGAGGCTCACTGCCCACTGATCCCTAATACCTTTAGCTGCTCCTGCTGATTGCCAGAGAAATTTCAGACTTGCCTCGGTTGCTCTGATCAATCAATCAATCAATCAATCACAGAATTTGTAGAGCGCACTACTTACCCGCGAGGGTCTCAAGGCGCTGGGGAGAAAAAAAGGGGGGGTGCTGCTACTGGTCGAACAACCAGGTCTTGAGTAGCCTCCTGAAGGTCAGCAGGTCTTGGGTCTGTCGTAGGCTTAGTCTTGGCGGCGAGGTGGGAGAAGGATCTGCCGCCGGTGGTTGTTCTTCGAAAGCGAGGGACGGTGGCGAGGGAGAGGTCGGCGGAGCGGAGCTGGCGGTTGGGGACGTAGAAGAAGAGTCGTCTGTTGAGGTAGGCTGGGCCAGTCTTGTGGAGTGCCTTGTGTGCGTGGATGAGGAGTTTGAAGGAGATTCTCCTGTCGACGGGGAGCCAGTGCAGGTTCCTCAGGTGGGGGGTGATGTGGCTGTGGCGTGGTACATCGAGGATCAGGCGTGCGGAGGCGTTTTGTATGCGTTGCAGTCGCTTGATGAGCTTGGCCGGGGCTCCCGCGTAGAGGGCGTTCCCATAGTCAAGTCTGCTACTGACGAGGGCCTGGGTGACTGTTCTTCTTGTATCTGTCGGGATCCACCTGTAGATCTTGCGAAGCATGCGGAGGGTGTTGAAGCAGGAGGAGGAGACTGCGTTGACTTGCTTGGCCATGGAGAGCGTTGAGTCGAGGATGACTCCCAGGTTGCGTGCGTGGTCGGTGGGTGTCGGGGCTGCTCCCAGTGTCGTTGGCCACCAGGAGTCGTCCCAGGCTGAGGGGTTGGAGCCGAAGATGAGGACCTCTGTCTTGTCCGTGTTCAGCTTTAGTCGGCTGATCTTCATCCAATCGGCGACGGCCTTCATTCCTTCATGGAGGTTGGATTTGGCGGCGAGGGGGTCCTTGGTGAGGGAGAGGATCAGTTGAGTGTCGTCGGCGTAGGAGATTATGTTGAGGTCGTGCTGTCTGGCGATGCGTGCGAGCGGGCCATGTAGATGTTGAACAGTGTTGGGCTGAGGGATGATCCCTGGGGTACGCCGCAGATGATCTCGGAGGCTTCGGATCGGAATGGTGGGAGGCGGACTCTCTGGGTTCTGCCGGCGAGGAAGGAGGTGGCCCATTCCAGGGCCTTGTCTCGGATCCCTGCGTCGTGGAGGCGTGCGCGTAGAGTGCGGTGGCAGACAGTGTCGAAGGCGGCGGAGAGGTCCAGCAGGATGAGGGCTGCGGTCTCACCGTTGTCCAGCAGGATCCTGATGTCGTCGGTGGCGGCGATGAGGGCAGTCTCAGTGCTGTGGTTGCTGCGGAACCCTGATTGGGATGGGTCCAGGATGCTGTTTTCTTCGAGGTCTCGGGGTAGCTGTTTGTTGACGATCTTCTCGATGACCTTGGCTGGGAACGGAAGCAGGGAGATGGGCCGGAAGTTCTTGAGGTCTCTCGGGTCCGCCTTTGGTTTTTTGAGTAGGGCGTTGATCTCTGCGTGTTTCCAGCTCTCTGGGAAGGTCGCGGTCTCGAAGGAGAGATTGATAACGTTGCACAGGTGGGGTGCGATGGAGCTGCTGGCTTTGTTGAAGATGTGGTGCGGGAAAGGGTCTGACGGGGAGCCGGAGTGTATTGTGCTCATGGTCTTGATGGTGTCATCGATGTTCACGCTGGCCCAGGCTGGCAGGGGGTCGTGGTCGATGGTGTGCGGCGGGTCTGGTGCATCGATCTTAGTTGGGGCTGTCTGGGTGTTGAAGCTGTCGTGGATGTCGGCGATCTTGCGGTGGAAGAAGGTGGCGAGGGAGTCGCACAGGGCTTGCGACGGCGGGATGTCGTTGGTGTTGGAGCTGGGGTTGGAGAGTTCCTTCACGATGTTGAAGAGCTCCTTGCTGTTGTGTGCGTTGTTGTCGAGGCGGTCTTTGAAGGAGATTCTCTTGGCGGACTTGATGAGGTGGTGGTGGTTACGGATGGCGTCTTTGTGGGCTGCGTGGCTGTCCGGTGTCTTATCACTGTGCCATTTCTTCTCTAGTTTCCGGCAGGTACGCTTGGAAGCTAGGAGTTCCGAGGTGAACCAGCTGGCTCTTTTGGTGGTGTCACTGTAGGTGAGTTTTTTCAGCGGGGCGAGGGTGTTGGCACAGTCGTCTATCCATCGTCTGAGGTTGCAGGCAGCGTCGTCGGTGTTGGATGGTTCGGAGAGAGGGCTGAGAGCGAGGTTTGCCCACACTCAACTGATCCTCTCCCTCACCAAGGACCCCCTCGCCGCCAAAGCCAATCTCCATGAAGGAATGAAGGCCGTCGCCGATTGGATGAAGATCAGCCGACTAAAGCTGAACACGGACAAGACGGAGGTCCTCATCCTCGGCTCCAACCCCTCAGCCTGGGACGACTCCTGGTGGCCAACGACGCTGGGAGCAGCCCCGACACCCACCGACCACGCACGCAACCTGGGAGTCATCCTCGACTCAACGCTCTCCATGGCCAAGCAAGTCAACGCAGTCTCCTCCTCCTGCTTCAACACCCTCCGCATGCTTCGCAAGATCTACAGGTGGATCCCGACAGACACAAGAAGAACAGTCACCCAGGCCCTCGTCAGTAGCAGACTTGACTATGGGAACGCCCTCTACGCGGGAGCCCCGGCCAAGCTCATCAAGCGACTGCAACGCATACAAAACGCCTCCGCATGCCTGATCCTCGACGTACCACGCCACAGCCACATCACCCCCACTTGAGGAACCTGCACTGGCTCCCCGTCGACAGGAGGATCACCTTCAAACTCCTCATCCACGCACACAAGGCACTCCACAAAACTGGCCCAGCCTACCTCAACAGACGACTCTTCTTCTACGTCCCCAACCGCCAGCTCCGCTCCGCCGACCTCTCCCTCGCCACCGTCCCTCGCATTCGAAGAACAACCACCGGCGGCAGATCCTTCTCACACCTCGCCGCCAAGACCTGGAACACCCTTCCACTAAGCCTACGACAGACCCAATGTAGGAGAGTAGGATCTGCTTCACAGGGGTACCCCCACTTTTTGCTGATACTTCACTGGTTTTCGACATTAGTCTGGCTGGGGCCCTGCTATTCAGAACCCCAGCCTAGCTGTTTCCTCTTTAAAAGGGTATCCATGTGCCTTAGGCACATCTCTGATTGGGATCTGGAGTGCCCTTGTAAGTCCCTAGTATATGGTATACTATGTACCAAGGGCATAGGTACCTCAGAGGCCTGCCAGGGGCTGCAGCATATATTATGCCACCCCTGGTAGGCCATCCAAACTGACACCACAGGTCTGCTACTGCAGCCTGGGTAAGGTGGTGCATGCACCCCTTGCTGTGGTATAGGTTACCTATATCACTAAATGCATACACACATATAAACCTATAAGTCACTCCTAAGGCAGGCCTTATCAATCTTAAAGGCAGAGTGCATGGTTTCTATGTGAGAGGGTGCCCCTGCATGAGCAGGGCCCCTCTGCAGCGTTCGGAGACCATCTCTGATGCTGTTTGTAGTGCAGCCTGACCATATACTCTTAAACGCATTATATCCTCGCGGTAAAATGCTAACTATGGACTGGCTGCACCGAAACATGTCGTGTTTGGTGTCAAACATCTTGGAATACTACCCCCCGCCAATTCTGGCGGCGGGGGTAGCATTCCACCCTTCTAGAGGGAAAGGCATGTTAACTCTGACGAGTCCGGTAACTTCTTTCCAGAGCCTGGCATCACAAAATGGATGCTACTGCCACAGACACGAGTCTGGCCTCCTGCTGCTGGACGAAACTCCGGCAGGGGAGGCCTGGACAATAGGTTTCCTGTCCCAGGGAGGTGTGACCACCTCCCCAGACAGGACAAAGTGTATTGGGGCAGGGCGGGAGCACTTTCGGGTGCTTTGAAGTCCTGCACTGGGGGCACATTTGGTGTCCCTGTGCATACCCCAGTTCAAACCGGATCAGGGGCTTGCAGCCCCTGCTTTGGCGCGAACTGGACAAAGGGAAAGGGGTGTAGCCACCCCTCTGCCCTGACCCACCCATAGGTGGGGCCACAGAGTAGTCCATCCCCTATTTTTGGAATAAAGGTAGGAACCCAGTCCTTAGGACTTTAGATTATACCTGGACGAAACTCTGAAACAGAATCCTGGACCTTCGACGCTCTACTCACGATTAGAGGACTGAAGAATCTCCCTTGGGGTCAAGGAGTGACTCCCCTGCTTGGCAGGCACCAAAGAAGCATCTGTCCGGTTCGCATCACTGAAGCTCCCGTCGGACGCCGAAGTCATCGCATCACCAGAGGTGGATTCTCAGACTTCCCCGAGGCTACCCTGAGTCCCCAGCAAAGCTGAGGCCCGTGGCTATCGTGGGTAACGTGAGACCGTGACCCCTGGACACCGAGCACACTTGCAAGTGCACCATCTTCTGGGTCTCCCAAGAAGTCGTGCTTTGGGCTCCGAGTAGCCCTAGCCTCCAGCACCACCTGCACCGAAGATCACTGGCCCCCACTCCACGAGTGTCCTGTAAGCCAGCTCCACGTGCGGCGTCACGAGGCTCCTTCGCGGTCGCTAGCCCGTTGGCTAGTAGCCCTTACCGAAGGCCAATCTTTTCTTTACTTGGCAGTCTGGTTGCTCCAGGCCTGCCCTCACTTACCCTTGCTGGGTGAGTTCCCCAGACCTTGCTGGTCTGCACCATCGACGATCTTCAGCTACATCGAGACTTGCCGTTGCCAAGGCTTGTTGGGTCCAATCTGGTCGCCGACACCGCAGCACTCGACAGACATCGTGTACCAGCCCGAATCCTGCTCCTGGTCGCCGACAACGCCTCCTGGACCTCGTGGCTGCAGAAACGAGACGACCGTCAACGCACCTGAAGCACTCGACATCGGTGGGCATCCGTCCATCACCTCCCTGGTCACTGGCTAGTGACCCAGACTCTGTCCCCTCTGCTTTCAGGTTCTTCAGAACTCCGATCCACTCTTGGATCCACCCGGACACTTTTCTCCTGGTCGCCAGCAGCACTTTGCAGCAGATCGCCATAAGAACCGACGACGAAACCCGACCCCGAAAGGCACCTATGCACCCGGCTTCCCTGGGTGAGGTAACACGAGTACTCCGGTGCTCCCGTGGGTAGAGACTCTTCAAAGTCCTAGATCTCAAAGGGTTTTGTCCTAGTCCTCTTTAAAGTGTCCCTTTCCTCTATTTTTCCGATCCCGACTTTCTCCATAGAAGTTAACGGCGTATCGCGGTTGTGTATTTACACTGCACGCGTCTCCCGTGGGTCCCCTGTGTCACTACCTTGGGTGGTTCCTTGTGGTCCAAGCACTTCTAGAGGCTCTAGGCCTAGTGTCTAGTTCAGTCGTGGTTCGCATACCACTTTATTGGTATATGGTTTGGTACGCCCCTAGGGCCCAAACGTGTATTTGTGCTATTACTGTGATTTAAGATCTTATAACCTATGTATTTCGAACTCTAGCCTCATAAAGAGACTAGAGGGGTGTGTTTAGTAATAAATACATATATTTTGAATATATACCTGGTGTGGTGCTCTTTCATTTGGTCACTCAAGAGATTATAGACTGGTAAAACAAGCTGCTTTACATTCCTTCAAGACTTAGCCTGAAGGCTGCTCTCCATAGCTACCACTAGGATAGCTTTCAATAAGGTTGTCTTTAACCTACCTACCATAAGAGTCGATTTGGACTGGTGCAAGGTGCCCACTATAATTAGTGGACAGCATATGCCAGGCCAACTTCTCACATTGGTGTGCAGCGTGTGGGATTCCAGCTTGCTATTGTTTTACCAGATAATCTCAATTGAATTGATCAACTGAAAACCACTAAAGGTACCTAAGGTACATATAATTTAAGCTTAGAATATCAGTAAGTTCTACTGAACTTAGAGTTGTGTGTTAAGGGATAGCACAACCCTTTCTACAACTCAAGAGAGTTTAGTAGGCCACACTAGAGTAGGTAGTGCATACACCACACCACACTAGTAATGTCTTTAAAAGCAGGATCCAAAGATGCCCTGCAGGAAGCCATTGAGCTTCCCCCTCCAAGTATGACACACTCCCATTCTTGGAACTGAGAGCTTTGTGTAACGTGAGGAAATTAAGGACAGGCCAAAGTCCCACCACCCAACACCTCCAGGAGTTGTTGGTGGCTTATGATCTTAGTAAGTCCTCAGAGACTGAAGGGGTAGGAGCAGAGGGTGGGCCAGCAGATGAGGAAGGGACCAGGGGTACCACTACCCCCAGCCCCCCCTCTGAAACTGACCAGGAGGGTGACAATGACCCTGACCTGGAAAACCCCATCCCTTCTGGGGAAGATGAAGATGAGGATCTGGAGAACCACACCTTTGTCCCCCCAGGAAGGATTATGAGTGTGCTCAGAAAGTCTAGGTCTCCTTCTCAGGAGTCTAACCACTCTGGCACCTCAATAGGGAGCTCTGTTTCTTCTCACAGGAGGGAATCCTCTCATGAGAGAAGAAAGAGACTGGTCCAGTATGAGGAAACTCAACTGGAGATCAGGAAGAAGCAATTGGCTTTAGATAGAGAATCCCTAGATCTCCTTAAAGAGAGAAGAAAGTTGGGACTAGAGTCCCATGGTGGCAGCCATATCCCTAGAGATAGGGAAAGGTCCTATGACCATAGGAACCTGAGCAAGATTGTCCCTCCCTACCAGAGTGGGGATGATATCCACAAATGGATAACTGCTTTAGAGAGGGCCTGTAAAGTACAGAAGGTCCCTCAGGAGCAGTGGGCAGCAATCTTGTGGCTCTCCTTTGCTGACAAAGGTAGAGACAAGCTCCTCACTGTTAGAGAGGAGGATGCTGACAATTACAAGGTCTTGAAGAGTGCTCTTATTGATGGGTTTGGCCTAACCACTGAACAGTACAGGTTGAAGTTCAGAGACACCCAAAAGGCACAGACTCAAGACTGGGTAGACTATGTGGATTGTTCTGCCAAGGCTCTGGAAGGCTGGTTGATGGGCAGTAAGGTGTGTGACTTCTCAGGATTGTATAATCTGATAATGAGGGAGCAGATTCTTAATAACTGTCAAAACCAGCTGTTGCATCAGTACCTGGTTGACTCTGATCTGACCTCTCCCCAAGAATTGGGAAAGAAGGCAGACAAATGGGTCAGAACCAGGGTGAAGCAGAAGGTACAGAACCAAGGTGGGGAAACCAAGAAGCAAGATGCTAAGAACTCTGACAAGGGTGGGGAGAAGGGTAAAGACCAAAAGTCTTCATCAGGCCCCCAAAAATCTTCTTCTGGTGGGGATTCCCAGTCTACCAAGGGTAAAGGCCAAAGAAAACCATGGTGCAAGGTCTGTAAGCAAAAGACCCACTGGACCAGTGATTGCACCAAGTCCAAAGACTCCAGTCCAGCATCCACCAATGCCCCTAAGGCACCTGTTCCCCCTAGTACAGTTGGTGGAAGTGCTCCAGCAAAGGGTTTAGTAGGGTTCACCCTGGGAACTGAGTTGGGCTCTGACTTAGTCAGGGAGCTGACTCAGGCTGTGTTAGTCTGTGATGGAGGCATGGATGTGACCTCCACTGTGAGTCCCAGTAATCTGGGCAAGTACAGACAACAGCCTTTAATCAATGGACGAGAGGCTTTGGCATTTAGGGACACAGGGGCAAGTGTCACCATGGTGACACAAGACCTTGTGCTACCTGGGCAAGTTATACTTGGTGAAATGTACCAAGTGACCAATGCTAGCAATGTCAGAACAGACCATACTCTGGCAGTTGTTAACTTCTCCTGGGGAGGGGTAACTGGCCTTAAGAAGGTTGTGGTAAGTGCAAACCTACCAGTCGAATGCTTGCTTGGCAATGACTTAGAGACTTCTGCTTGGGCAGAAGTGGAGCTCAGGACCCATGCAGAAATGCTGGGGATCCCTGCAGATGTGTTTGCTGTGACCAGGTCACAAGCTAAACTGTCTAAAACTGAACAGGCCTTGGATTCTGAAAGAATGGACCAAGTGCCTTCCAAGAGGAGGAGTAGTAGGGTTAAGGCAGTGCCTTCCCCTTGGCTCAGGAAGAAGATCAGTCCCTTGAGGGGGATGATCTCAGCCCTGAAGAAGGAACTGTCCCAGAGGAACTTGAGCCTGACCAGGTTGAGTTCTTGGGGACAGGGGGACCTTCTAGGGCAGATCTGAGCCAGGAGCAGCAGAGCTGCCCCTCCCTTGAACCCCTCAGACAGCAAGCTGCTGCTGAGGCTGCTGGGAAAGCTAGTGGTCCCCATACAGTGTATTGGGATGATGGACTCCTGTACTCAGAGAGTAGAGACCCCAAGCCTGGTGCTACCAGGAGGTTGGTAATACCTTTGAAGTTCAGGGGCTTCCTATTGACCCTAGCCCATGATATTCCCTTAGCAGGACACCTGGGCCAGAACAAGACTTGGGACAGAATTGTCCCTCACTTTCACTGGCCCCACATGTCTGAAGACAGTAAGGAGTTTTGTCGCTCCTGTGTAACCTGCCAAGCCAGTGGCAAAGCAGGTGGCACTACAAAGGCCCCCTGATACCACTACCTGTGGTGGGGGTGCCCTTTGAGAGGGTAGGGATTGACATTGTTGGTCCCATGGATCCCCAAACAGCATCTGGGCACAGATTTATACTGGTGGTAGTGGATCATGCCACCAGGTATCCAGAGGCTATACCCCTTAGGACCACTACAGCACCTGTGGTGGCAAGGGCCCTCCTGGGAATTTTCTCAAGAGTGGGCTTTCCTAAGGAGGTGGTATCAGACAGGGGTGCAAACTTCATGTCTGGGTACTTAAAGGCAATGTGGAAGGAGTGTGGGGTTACTTATAAGTTCACCACACCCTATCACCCACAATGCAATGGTTTAGTTGAGAGATTCAACAAAACCTTGAAGGGCATGATTAAAGGGCTCCCAGAAAAGCTTAGGCGTAGATGGGACATACTCTTGCCCTGCCTTTTATTCGCATATAGGGAGGTGCCTCAGAAGGGGGTTGGTTACAGCCCTTTTGAACTTCTGTTTGGCCACCCTGTGAGGGGTCCACTGTGCTTGGTGAAGGAAGGATGGGAGTTACCTCTCAAGCCCCCAAAGCAAGATATAGTGGACTATGTACTTGGTCTCCGCTCCAGGATGGCTGAGTACATGAAAAAGGCAACCAAAAACCTTGAGGCTAGCCAGGAACTTCAAAAGGCCTGGCATGACCAAAAGGCTGTCCTAACTGTTTACCAGCCAGGACAGAAGGTGTGGGTGTTGGAGCCAGTGGCCCCAGCAGCTCTCCAAGACAAATGGAGTGGACCCCACACTATTGTTGAGCAGAAGGGTGAGGTCACTTACTTAGTAGACCTGGGAACACCCAGGAGTCCCCACAGGGTTCTCCATGTCAACAGACTTAAGCCATATGTGGACAGGGCAGACATGGGCTTGCTCATGGCTACTGATGAAGGGCAGGAGGAAGAGAGTGACCCACTCCCTGACCTGCTCTCACAGAACCCTGACGATGGGTCAGTAGATGGTGTAGCCTTGGCAGGCAGCCTCACTACCCAGCAACAAACTGATTGCAGGCAAGTCCTCAATCAGTTTAGACATATGTTTTCTCTGACACCCAGTCAGACCACCTGGTGCACTCATGAAGTGGACACTGGGGACAGTCTGCCTATTAAAAACAAGATTTATAGGCAACCTGACCATGTCAGGGACTGTATCAGGACTGAAGTCCAGAAGATGTTGGAATTGGGAGTGATTGAGCCCTCAGATAGCCCTTGGGCTAGTCCAGTAGTCCTAGTACCTAAACCTCACACCAGTGGTGGGAAAAGAGAGATGAGGTTTTGTGTAGACTACAGGGGCCTCAATGCAGTCACTAGGACTGATGCCCATCCAATACCCAGGGCAGATGAGCTCATAGATACTTTGGCCTCTGCCAAATATCTCAGCACATTTGACCTAACAGCTGGCTACTGGCAGATCAGACTAGCTGATGCTGCAAAGCCCAAAACAGCATTTTCAACCCCTAGTGGGCATTATCAATTTGTGGTGATGCCCTTTGGTCTGAAAAATGCACCTGCCACTTTCCAGAGGTTGGTGAACACAGTTCTCACAGGACTGGAGGCCTATAGTGCAGCTTATCTAGATGATATTGCTGTCTTTAGCTCCACCTGGGAGGATCACCTGGTCCACCTCAGGAATGTTTTACAGGCCCTGCAAAAGGCAGGCCTGACTATCAAGGCCACTAAGTGCCAGATAGGGCAGAGTCAGGTTGTGTACCTGGGCCACCTTGTGGGTGGAGGCCAGGTTCAACCTTTGCAGAGCAAGATCCAGACCATCATGGACTGGACTCCTCCCACTACCCAGACTCAGGTGAGAGCCTTCTTAGGCCTGACTGGGTACTATAGGAGATTTGTCAAGGGGTATGGATCAATAGTGACACCCTTGAATGACTTAACTTCTAAAAAAATGCCCAAAAAGGTTCAGTGGACAGTTAGCTGTCAAAAGGCATTTGATGACCTCAAGCAGGCCATGTGTACTGCTCCAATTCTGCAGAGTCCTGATTACTCCAAGAAGTTCATTGTTCAAACTGATGCATCTGAATTGGGGGTAGGGGCTGTACTGTCACAATTGAATGAAGAAGGTCAGGATCAGCCAGTAGCTTTTATTAGCAGAAGGCTGACCCCTAGAGAGAAACGTTGGTCAGCCATAGAGAGGAGGCCTTTGCTGTGGTCTGGGCTCTGAAGAAGTCGAGGCCATACTTGTTTGGTACACACTTCCTGGTTCAGACAGACCATAAGCCCCTCTTATGGCTAAAACAAATGAAGGGTGAAAACCCCAAACTGCTTAGGTGGTCCATTTCCCTACAGGGGATGGACTTTACAGTGGAACATAGGCCTGGGAGTAACCATGCGAATGCAGATGGACTCTCTAGGTATTTCCACTTAGAACATGAAGACTTAACTGGGCAAGGTTAGTTTAATGTCCCTACGTTTGGGGGGGTTGTGTAGGAGAGTAGGATCTGCTTCACAGGGGTACCCCCACTTTTTGCTGATACTTCACTGGTTTTCGACATTAGTCTGGCTGGGGCCCTGCTATTCAGAACCCCAGCCTAGCTGTTTCCTCTTTAAAAGGGTATCCATGTGCCTTAGGCACATCTCTGATTGGGATCTGGAGTGCCCTTGTAAGTCCCTAGTATATGGTATACTATGTACCAAGGGCATAGGTACCTCAGAGGCCTGCCAGGGGCTGCAGCATATATTATGCCACCCCTGGTAGGCCATCCAAACTGACACCACAGGTCTGCTACTGCAGCCTGGGTAAGGTGGTGCATGCACCCCTTGCTGTGGTATAGGTTACCTATATCACTAAATGCATACACACATATAAACCTATAAGTCACTCCTAAGGCAGGCCTTATCAATCTTAAAGGCAGAGTGCATGGTTTCTATGTGAGAGGGTGCCCCTGCATGAGCAGGGCCCCTCTGCAGCGTTCGGAGACCATCTCTGATGCTGTTTGTAGTGCAGCCTGACCATATACTCTTAAACGCATTATATCCTCGCGGTAAAATGCTAACTATGGACTGGCTGCACCGAAACATGTCGTGTTTGGTGTCAAACATCTTGGAATACTACCCCCGCCAACTCTGGCGGCGGGGGTAGCATTCCACCCTTCTAGAGGGAAAGGCATGTTAACTCTGACGAGTCCGGTAACTTCTTTCCAGAGCCTGGCATCACAAAATGGATGCTACTGCCACAGACACGAGTCTGGCCTCCTGCTGCTGGACGAAACTCCGGCAGGGGAGGCCTGGACAATAGGTTTCCTGTCCCAGGGAGGTGTGACCACCTCCCCAGACAGGACAAAGTGTATTGGGGCAGGGCGGGAGCACTTTCGGGTGCTTTGAAGTCCTGCACTGGGGGCACATTTGGTGTCCCTGTGCATACCCCAGTTCAAACCGGATCAGGGGCTTGCAGCCCCTGCTTTGGCGCGAACTGGACAAAGGGAAAGGGGTGTAGCCACCCCTCTGCCCTGACCCACCCATAGGTGGGGCCACAGAGTAGTCCATCCCCTATTTTTGGAATAAAGGTAGGAACCCAGTCCTTAGGACTTTAGATTATACCTGGACGAAACTCTGAAACAGAATCCTGGACCTTCGACGCTCTACTCACGATTAGAGGACTGAAGAATCTCCCTTGGGGTCAAGGAGTGACTCCCCTGCTTGGCAGGCACCAAAGAAGCATCTGTCCGGTTCGCATCACTGAAGCTCCCGTCGGACGCCGAAGTCATCGCATCACCAGAGGTGGATTCTCAGACTTCCCCGAGGCTACCCTGAGTCCCCAGCAAAGCTGAGGCCCGTGGCTATCGTGGGTAACGTGAGACCGTGACCCCTGGACACCGAGCACACTTGCAAGTGCACCATCTTCTGGGTCTCCCAAGAAGTCGTGCTTTGGGCTCCGAGTAGCCCTAGCCTCCAGCACCACCTGCACCGAAGATCACTGGCCCCCACTCCACGAGTGTCCTGTAAGCCAGCTCCACGTGCGGCGTCACGAGGCTCCTTCGCGGTCGCTAGCCCGTTGGCTAGTAGCCCTTACCGAAGGCCAATCTTTTCTTTACTTGGCAGTCTGGTTGCTCCAGGCCTGCCCTCACTTACCCTTGCTGGGTGAGTTCCCCAGACCTTGCTGGTCTGCACCATCGACGATCTTCAGCTACATCGAGACTTGCCGTTGCCAAGGCTTGTTGGGTCCAATCTGGTCGCCGACACCGCAGCACTCGACAGACATCGTGTACCAGCCCGAATCCTGCTCCTGGTCGCCGACAACGCCTCCTGGACCTCGTGGCTGCAGAAACGAGACGACCGTCAACGCACCTGAAGCACTCGACATCGGTGGGCATCCGTCCATCACCTCCCTGGTCACTGGCTAGTGACCCAGACTCTGTCCCCTCTGCTTTCAGGTTCTTCAGAACTCCGATCCACTCTTGGATCCACCCGGACACTTTTCTCCTGGTCGCCAGCAGCACTTTGCAGCAGATCGCCATAAGAACCGACGACGAAACCCGACCCCGAAAGGCACCTATGCACCCGGCTTCCCTGGGTGAGGTAACACGAGTACTCCGGTGCTCCCGTGGGTAGAGACTCTTCAAAGTCCTAGATCTCAAAGGGTTTTGTCCTAGTCCTCTTTAAAGTGTCCCTTTCCTCTATTTTTCCGATCCCGACTTTCTCCATAGAAGTTAACGGCGTATCGCGGTTGTGTATTTACACTGCACGCGTCTCCCGTGGGTCCCCTGTGTCACTACCTTGGGTGGTTCCTTGTGGTCCAAGCACTTCTAGAGGCTCTAGGCCTAGTGTCTAGTTCAGTCGTGGTTCGCATACCACTTTATTGGTATATGGTTTGGTACGCCCCTAGGGCCCAAACGTGTATTTGTGCTATTACTGTGATTTAAGATCTTATAACCTATGTACTTCGAACTCTAGCCTCATAAAGAGACTAGAGGGGTGTGTTTAGTAATAAATACATATATTTTGAATATATACCTGGTGTGGTGCTCTTTCATTTGGTCACTCAAGAGATTATAGACTGGTAAAACAAGCTGCTTTACATTCCTTCAAGACTTAGCCTGAAGGCTGCTCTCCATAGCTACCACTAGGATAGCTTTCAATAAGGTTGTCTTTAACCTACCTACCATAAGAGTCGATTTGGACTGGTGCAAGGTGCCCACTATAATTAGTGGACAGCATATGCCAGGCCAACTTCTCACACCCAAGACCTGCTGACCTTCAGGAGGCTACTCAAGACCTGGCTGTTCGACCAGTAGCAGCACACCCCCCTCCCCTCTCCCCAGCGCCTTGAGACCCTCGCGGGTAAGTAGTGCGCTCTACAAATTCTGTGATTGATTGATTGATTGATAGTTGGTCTTCGGTGACTTTGCTCCAGCAGCGGCATGGGATCTGTTGGGTGCGGTGGTGTGTGGTGGGTTTCTGGAAGGTGAAATGGATGCAGCGGTGGTCGGTCCAGAGGAGTTCCGTGGTGTGGCTGAAGGAGACGTGGGAGCTTGAGGAGAAGATGGGGTCAAGCGTGTGGCCGGCGGAATGGGTCGGTGTTGTGACGAGCTGTCTCAGTCCGAGGTTGGCGAGGTTGTCGATCAGGGTGGTGGAGTTGCTGTCGTTGTTGTTCTCCAGGTGAAAGTTCAGGTCTCCGAGGAGGATGTAGTCGGTAGAGGTCAGGGCGTGCGTGCTGATGAAGTCGGCGATGGAGTCGCTGAACTGGGGTCGGGCCCAGGGGGTCTGTAGACAAGGGTGCCTCTAAGGGTGGTGTTGGGGTCCGTGTGGATCTGGAAGTGCATGTGTTCGGCGGTGCTGAGAGTGTCGTCGGTGCTGGTCGAGACCCTGATGGTGTTCTTGTGGACGATGGCGATTCCTCCTCCTACTGCGTTGATGCGGTCTCTACGGGTGATCTTATAGCCGTCTGGGATGGCTATGGCGATGTCGGGTGCGGAGGAGTCGTTCATCCAGGTCTCTGTCAGGAAGGCGACGTCTGGTGATGGTGTGTCGAGCAGGTCCCAGAGCTCGACGGCGTGTTTGCGTGCGGAGCGGGTGTTCAGTAGGATGCATCGGAGGTGGTTGAGGTACTTCTTGGCGGGCGCTTCGGTGGCTCTGAGGCTGGTGTAGCTGCAGTTCCGGCAGGTGAAGGGACCATGGGTGCGTTTCGAAGCGGCCTTGAAGCAGTTGTGTGTCCGTCCGGGGTTGAGAGCGTGGAGTGTGGTGGCATCGTATCGGCGTCGGTCCTCGAGGCTGGAGCGGGGGGCGCACGGCCCAGGGGTTCTGGCGCTGGGCGCGGACGGGCGCAGACGGGCTTGCCTTAAGCGCGCCTTCGGCGCGCCAGCGGCGCGGCCGCACAGCGGCCGCCATATATGGGGAGGTGGGAGGGAGGAGCAGCTGGGAGGCGGGAGGCAGGTGCAGCGAATGGGCAGTCAGGGGGGCGGGGCCGCAGGGGACGCGGCGGCGGGAGTGGAGAGAGGCAACGAGGGGTACAGAAAGCAAAACTGGACACAGAAAATGGGGGCAACAAGGGGTACAGAAAGCAAAACTGGACACAGGAAATGGGGGCAACGAGGGGTACAGAAAGCAAAACTGGACACAGGAAATGGGGGCAACGAGGGGTACAGAAAGCAAAACTGGACACAGAAAATGGGGGCAATGAGGGGTACAGAAAGCAAAACTGGACACAGAAAATGGGGGCAACGAGGGGGAACAGAAGGCAAAGTTGGGCTCAGAAAATGGGGGCTACGAGGGGAAACAAAAGCAAAATTGGGCACAGAAAATGGGGGCAACGAGGAGGAACAGAAGGCAAAGTTGGGCTCAGAAAATGGGGGCAGCGAGGGGAAACAAAAAGCAAAATTGGGCACAGAAAATGGGGGCAATGAGGGGGAACAGAAGGCAAACGGGCACCGAGGCAACAACCAGAGGGGCGAGCTTACCAGCAGCAGCAGCGGGCAGGACAACACAGGCGGAGCTGTGTGGCGGGGGAGCGACCTACCTGGCAAGGTCAAGGGTCGCTCTCCTCACGCGCAGCGGCCGCCATATATGGGGAGGTGGGAGGGAGGAGCAGCTGGGAGGCGGGAGGCAGGGGCAGCGAATGGGCAGTCAGGGGGCGGGGCCGCGGCGGGGAGTGGAGAGAGGCAACGAGGGGTACAGAAAGCAAAACTGGACACAGAAAATGGGGGCAACGAGGGGTACAGAAAGCAAAACTGGACACAGGAAATGGGGGCAACGAGGGGTACAGAAAGCAAAACTGGACACAGGAAATGGGGGCAACGAGGGGTACAGAAAGCAAAACTGGACACAGAAAATGGGGGCAACGAGGGGTACAGAAAGTAAAACTGGACACAGAAAATGGGGGCAACGAGGGGGAACAGAAGGCAAAGTTGGGCTCAGAAAATGGGGGCTACGAGGGGAAACAAAAGCAAAATTGGGCACAGAAAATGGGGGCAACGAGGGGGAACAGAAGGCAAAGTTGGGCTCAGAAAATGGGGGCAGCGAGGGGAAACAAAAAGCAAAATTGGGCACAGAAAATGGGGGCAACGAGGGGGAACAGAAGGCAAACGGGCACCGAGGCAACAAGCAGAGGGGCGAGCTTACCAGCAGCAGCAGCGGGCAGGACAACACAGGCGGAGCTGTGTGGCGGGGGAGCGACCTACCTGGCAAGGTCAAGGGTCGCTCTCCTCACCGCGCAGTGGCCGCCATATATGGGGAGGTGGGAGGGAGGAGCAGCTGGGAGGCGGGAGGCAGGGGCAGCGAATGGGCAGTCAGGGGGGCGGGGCCGCAGGGGACGCAGCGGCAGGAGTGGAGAGAGGCAACGAGGGGTACAGAAAGCAAAACTGGACACAGAAAATGGGGGCAACGAGGGGTACAGAAAGCAAAACTGGACACAGGAAATGGGGGCAACGAGGGGTACAGAAAGCAAAACTGGACACAGGAAATGGGGGTAACGAGGGGTACAGAAAGCCAAACTGGACACAGAAAATGGGGGCAACGAGGGGTACAGAAAGCAAAACTGGACACAGAAAATGGGGGCAACGAGGGGGAACAGAAGGCAAAGTTGGGCTCAGAAAATGGGGGCTACGAGGGGAAACAAAAGCAAAATTGGGCACAGAAAATGGGGGCAACGAGGGGGAACAGAAGGCAAAGTTGGGCTCAGAAAATGGGGGCAGCGAGGGGAAACAAAAGCAAAATTGGGCACAGAAAATGGGGGCAACGAGGGGGAACAGAAGGCAAACGGGCACCGAGGCAACAAGCAGAGGGGCGAGCTTACCAGCAGCAGCAGCGGGCAGGACAACACAGGCGGAGCTGTGTGGCGGGGGAGCGACCTACCTGGCAAGGTCAAGGGTCCCCGCAGTGGCCGCCATTAAGTAGGGGTCGGGAGGGCTGGACAGCTGGGAGGCGGGAGCGGGGAGCTGGATTGGGCCGGTCGCGCTGGGGGGAGGGGCCGCGGGGCAGCAGCGGCGGGGAAAGGTAAAGGGAGGAAATAAGGGATAAAGAAAAAAGGGAAAATAGGCAGAAATAAGGCACAAAAGAGCAGAGATGCAGAAAGGTGAAAGATAAAAGAGGGTAGAAAAACGAGTGAAAACTAGTGAAAGGGCAGAGCGAGAGGAAGGGAAAATGAGCAGAAATAAGGCACAAAAGAGCAGAGATGCAGAAAAGTGCAGAAAGGTGAAAGATAAAAGAGGGTAGAAAAACGAGTGAAAACAAGTGAAAGGGCAGAGCGAGAGGAAGGGAAAATGAGCAGAAATAAGGCACATAAGAGCAGAGATGCAGAAAAGTGCAGAAAGGTGAAAGATAAAAAAGGGTAGAAAAACGAGTGAAAGAGCAGAGTTAGAGGAAGGAGACAGAGGTCCACTGGACCACCAGGGATGAGGCGCAGGGAAACCTGCGGGTGGAGGAGGGCCTCGATCACCAACACTCGAGAGGGCAGGGGCAGGCCTCACTTGATGGTGGAGCTGCGAGGGTGGGAGAGCAATTTCACTGACAATGAGTCAGTGGTCTTGCTCGCCTGTCCCCGCAGTGGCCGCCATTAAGTAGGGGTCGGGGAGGGCTGGACAGCTGGGAGGCGGGAGCGGGGAGCTGGATTGGGCCGGTCGCGCTGGGGGGGAGGGGCCGCGGGGGCAGCAGCGGCGGGGAAAGGTAAAGGGAGGAAATAAGGGATAAAGAAAAAAGGGAAAATAGGCAGAAATAAGGCACAAAAGAGCAGAGAAGCAGAAAGGTGAAAGATAAAAGAGGGTAGAAAAACGAGTGAAAACTAGTAAAAGGGCAGAGCGAGAGGAAGGTAAAATGAGCAGAAATAAGGCACAAAAGAGCAGAGATGCAGAAAAGTGCAGAAAGGTGAAAGATAAAAGAGGGTAGAAAAACGAGTGAAAACAAGTGAAAGGGCAGAGCGAGAGGAAGGGAAAATGAGCAGAAATAAGGCACAAAAGAGCAGAGATGCAGAAAAGTGCAGAAAGGTGAAAGATAAAAAAGGGTAGAAAAACGAGTGAAAGAGCAGAGTTAGAGGAAGGAGACAGAGGTCCACTGGACCACCAGGGATGAGGCGCAGGGAAACCGCCACTGTGGAAATCGCCATTGTGGGCTTATCCCCGCCATGCCAGGGTCAGGCATAGTCAAGTGAGGGGTCCCCCACTGTGTTGACGCTGCCCTCTGGGACCCCCAGGGCTGCCACTTGCCTCATGCGGGACCCCCAGAGCCCTCAGGAGCCACTCGACCCTCCGCACCTCCTCGGTGCTCCCTGCAATTTTCTCCGATGCGGAGCCACCCGGCCGTATGTGTATCCGCGGGTGACTTTTTGCTCGCTTGTTCACCGCTGTGTCGGGCGGTGGTGCTGGGGGTCGCGCAGTGGCGCTGCTCCCGCTTCACGGTCCCCAATCTCGTGTGGAGGCTTTGGGTCGGCTCTAGCGGCCGCGCGCCGCCATCTTGGGTCCCGCCGTCCGTCTCCGCATTTTGTGCTCCTCTGCGGCCGCAGCTGGTTTCCTGCCTGGTCCGCTGAGAGCACCCTCGATTCCGCTGCAGATGCCGCTTAATTTGGTGAGTTGGGGCTACATTGGTGCTTTAGAAATGCCCCCGACAGCCTCGTGATGACAGAGCCGATGCGGATCACGTCCAATCGGCCATCTTGCCCCTCCCCCAACTCGAGTAGTGCTTATGCTTGTCCACAATTCCCTTCACTTATGTTTCCGGAAACATATGTGAGGGTGTGACCTCCTATACTGATGTTTTTATAGGTTCTTTCAAGCTTGAAGTTATTAAAAGGTGTTCTCTTTTATGTTAACCCTCTATTGCGCTGCCACGCACTAGGTTGTTCTCCATTCTTAGTCTTGATGGCTGTGAATGTAAATATCCCAGCACATAGCCGCGCCGCACTCTGTGCTCATTTAACGGCCTATGGAGTACCTGACGCGGGTGTCGCCCTCATTTTTGTGGTCCAGGCTGATCCGGCTTACCACTTTGAGGTATTTTACTCATGGGTCACTTTTCCGGCAGTGGAAGGAGCTGACAATTTGTTCCACGTGTACGCTCCCACCGCCCTTCCTAATATTTATCGGCCTTATCAGGCTCTTGAAGTACCGCTCACGGCATGGCAACATCGTGTTTGGTTTAATGGCGCCCTCCCACACCCGGTCACCCCGATTCGTTTAGGCCCCTTATCGATAGATGGTGCCGCTTGGCCTGTTTTGGCCGGGTATACCCCGCATCCACGTTATTTAGCGGTTCCGGTAGATGAACTGCGCGTGCTGCATGCGTCTTTGATCCGTGTGCACAGAGCTTTAGTACAATATGTCACAGGCAACGTCCAGATGGCCCCTCCCGGAGTTGCGGCGCATCCAGCTGGACTTGGCGGTGTGACTATAAGTCCCGTCATGGTTAATTCGGTGATGGTCAAGCGCCCACAGAATAAGGATGATTTGCCTTATTGGCTTGCTGAAAAATTTGACCAGCTGGAGGCGGTGTTTCCGAATACCTCTCCTGTGGAAAAACACAGGATTTTGACTATTAGTTTGCCAAAAGACTTAATTCCCGAGTTGACAGAATGCAACAACTGGGGCAAGGTATTCGCGGCAGTGTATGCGAAGTGTTTCGGCACTCCTTCCATGACGGTCCTGCCTACCGTAATTAAGCGTGTACAAGACGAACATGGCCCTGAAGCGGCTGTGGAATTGGGGATGAGACTGGTGGGAGTGTTCGATGTAGTGGCTGATTTGATCCTTGCGAATGTCAAGGGTGATGCAGTTAACTTTCAAGTCGCTAATGCTTTGGCTTTAGTCCCAGAACTGGACAAGCCTTGCGAATTACCGAAAATTATTGCACAGGCTTATAAAACTATTGGCCGCAATAGTTTGGAAGTTAAGCCTTTTGCTAAAACGCAAACTCAACCACAATCACAACCCACATCTCAGTCTGGTAAAGACGAGAAACCATTTTTTTCTAAAAAGAACTGGAAGTTAAAGAAACAGGGAAAGCAACAACCAAAACCAGGGTCGCGTGCTGCGTCACCGGTTTCTGTATCTTCTGAACGCACTTATGATTTGCGCGACCGAGCGAGAATTAAGTCTCCTGATAGATTTCAGGTCCCTGACCAGCGTTCTCCTCGTTCTTCACAGGCACCATCGACCACACAGGCTGGTGGAGGAGATCGCCAGGAAAGAGGCAGGGGTCGTGACGCTCCACAGGGACGAGACCAATCTCGACAACCTGGCAGAGTAAAACAAGAAGAATTTTCACGTTCTTGCCCACAGTTTCAGAAGAAAAAAGTTGCAGCTTTAACAGCAAGATATGCCACAGACGGTGAGAACGAGACTCCTGAATTGGATGTGGGCAGTGACGCTGCTAGATAGCGCCGTGGAAGTTACCATAGTGCGGGAGGCACTACGTCCTCATGTGGAGGCGACAGCAACTGACACTTTCATTTCTGTCGAGACAGCTGACACCCGAGTGGCACCCCCTGATAGACTATTTAATATTGTCCTTCAAATTGAAGGTGACATTGAGCATGTTATTAAAGGGATTTTTTGGGAAAATCTGACCTCTTCTTACGACATTTTGTTGGCGGAGGCAGATTGGCCGCCCCCATTTGTTCTTGCTGCTCCTAGAGGGGAGGAAGTCATCCTTCCGAGCTTTTCGCATCATGTCCCCAAGGACAGAGCGGAGGCTTTAGCAGCTGAATGGGCTGTGGCCCAGGCCCCGGCACTGTACCGTAATCACGTGGGCTGGGATGAGGATTCTCCCCCCCATGATATACCATTGCGGTCTCTGCCACAGCCTCAACCCCAATATCCCCTCCGGCGGGAAGCTAAGGGTCCCGTTTCCGACATTCTGACACAGTTAGAATATCAAGGAGTAATTGAAAGATGCGTGTCACCAATGAATAATCCCCTTTTCGCGGTTTCTAAACCCGATGGGTCTTACCGCTTGGTTTTAGACTACCGGCATTTGAACTTTCATTGTCGAACCTTTGCGGTACAGAATACCCATAGTTCTGCGCTCGTAGACAGTCTTGTTCGTAAAAAATATAAAACGACACTTGCCCTTTCCAATGGATTTTACACTCACAATTCGTCCCCGGACTGCAGTCAATGGACCGCGTTCACTTCCGGTGGAAAACATATAAAATTCCGGCGTTTGCCAATGGGCTACAAAAACAGCCCGGGGGTCTTCGCCGCCCGTGTTGCCTCTTTGTTGGACAGCATAGACCCAGATGCGTATTCGTACGTGGATGATATATATCTGACAGACGACGAACTATGGCCGCATCTTTCCCGAGTTGACCGCATTATTCTTGAGTTCGCGGTCTTAGGTTACACATTTAATTTTGCCAAATCTCACATCGCAGAATACACTGTGTTGTTTTTGGGCTATGAGCTCAACAATGAAGGTAGGGGCTTAGCTCCCCACTTCCTGGAGAAGTGCGCACTTCTGCGCCCTCCAACTACCCTGAAAAAACTTCAGTCTTTACTGGGATTTTTGAACTTCGGGCGTTCTTACATTCCCGAATATGCCCAGCGTATCAAGCCTCTCTATGCCTTGATACAACCTACCTTTTCAAAGTCATGCTGGCTTCCGGAACATTCGCTTATTCTGCAATCTTTGCAGTCTGATCTACTTGAATCTAAGTTCTTGTTGACTCGTGATAACCACACGAACCTGGTGATTAGAATTGTGCCAGGGGCAGTGGGTTTCACGTACTTGACGTTTAACGAAGGTGACACAGTACCTATTGCCTACAAGTCGCATCTATACACTTCTGCCGAGTTGCGCTTTTCAACTGTGGAGAAGGTTTTGACTGCAGTACAAATGGCGATTCTTAAGGAAAGCGCACTGGCACAGGGAAAACGCATCTTGGTTGTCACACCCTATCCTGCCCTGGAGGCAGTGACAAAGGCAAGTGTACAAAACTCTAAGGCTTTGCACCCCCATTGGATACAATGGGCTAGTTCTTTGACGTCTCCGGATGTCACCTTCATCTTTGATTCCTCTCTTCAGACACAGGAGTTCCTGCAGTATGAATTTGTTCATCCTCCTCCTCCGTCTTTGCTGCCGCTTGAGGAATACAAATGTATCATTTACAACGATGGTTCGGCGCAACCGGCCACGGGTTCTAAGCATGCATACTCAGCAGCATGTGCTATTGTCCAGGTACCATGGTGAACGGTGAGTTCCAATCGAGTGTTGTGCACACGCAGGCACTGGGAGACAGTACCGCCCAATTGGCCGAGCTGCGGGCTTTGGTGCTCGCACTCGAGTTTGCAGACCCGTAGGTGACTACACTTATTGTATGCGATTCTCACTACTGTGTTCAGTCTTTTAATGACAACTTATTCTTTTGGTCTCAGAACGACTATAGAGATTCTAAAGGCAGCGCAATTAAGCATAAAATGCTTTGGGTTCGAGTGGCAGATCTTAAACAACGTCTGCCTCTCACACAGGTGATTCACACTCTTGGCCACCAGCGTGTGGGCGCACACGCGGTCGGTAACAGTTTGGCGGATGAAGCTGCCAAATCAGCAGTAGCCACGTGCTCGGTAGCAGCCGTTACAAGATCCATGACAGAAATAGATAATGAAATTTTGGCAGCTATTGCTGCAACCAAGGAAGGTAGTAACTACCCACAGGGATTCCCTTCCATGTACTCTTTTCACTTAGGTCACGACCATGTTCCTTATGTAAGAATTCCGGACGTTGGTGATCAGCTGATTCCCAACGCGGACCGCAGAAATTCGTTGATAACAGCAGCACACGAAGGCTTGGCTTCGGCCCATGCTGGCGTGTCTGCAACTGTTTCACACTTACAGCAGCGTTACTGGTGGCGTGGTTTATATAAACAGACCCGTACTTATGTCCTTTCTTGTGACATTTGTCAGCAAATTAAGCCCTCTACGGTTACACGTCCGCCACAAACACAGCTCTGCATTTCTAATAAACCTTTTGGTTGTGTATACCTTGATCACTGCGGTCCATTTTCTTCTGATACTGCATATAAATATATCTTAGTTGCAGTTGATTTGTGCACACGTTTCATCTGAGTTTGGCCACAACGCAGTGCTGACGCTCGAAATGTCATCAGGGATTTGCGTGTCTTTGTGGGAATTTTTGCCTGTGGCACCTTCCATTCCGACCAAGGTCCAGCGTTCGCCTCTAAGGCGTACAAGGACGCGATGAGGTCTATGGGGGTGCTGGTGCAATTTTTGTCTCCATACAGGCCTGAGGGCAACTCAATTGTGGAGCGAATAAACCGTGACTTAAAGCAATCCTTGACAGCTAGAGTCTTAGGTACTGGCAGGAACTGGCTGGCCCACTTGTATGGCGTGCAACGTGCACTTAATAATCTCCCTAGAAGATCTCTGGGTGGGCGGACCCCATACGAAATGCTCTTTGGCATACAGATGTTTGTGCCAGACCTTGATGGTCTAGACATGGCGACGACGGCCGCAATCTTTGATGTAGATAATCATTCTACTATGTTGCAGGACTTACAAGAGACCCGTGACAGACTTGCAAGCGAACACTTACCCTCAGCCACAGACGCAGCGCTGCAGATTCCGTTTGCCGGCTGGCTTCCAAAGATTGGAGATCTGGTCCGAGAGAAGGTGGAGAACAAAAAAGAATTTGGCCCCTCTTATCGTGCGCCGGTTCCGGTTCTTGGCTTGAAGGGTACTCGTACAGTCATCTTACCACCGCTTCCTGGTCGCAAAGACAACAGATACATCTCAGTGGACAATGTCAAGCTACAACAGCTGGCCGATCCTGAACAGTGTAACACCTGCGGTATCATGTCCAGCAATTTCAAGGAATACTGTTCGTGGCCCTCCAGTCTCCACATGTGCCGATGTTACCATTGGGATGGTCGCGTTGGCAGATCGCCTGCTCAACCTCCCGGCTTCCTCCTGCAACGAGGAAACTGAGTATACTTACCCCGCAAGTGAGTCAGTGGCTCATTTGCCTACAACACCACTGAACCCGTCCCGTTTTTCTTTTGATTCGTCTTCCACCTCATCATTTGTCCCAACCAAATTTAGTATTTTTGTATCCTGGTTCAGAGACAACTTTTTGGTCCCTCCGTGGACGTACATCTGGTTGGTGCTATTTCTGATTTTCCTGTTCATGTCCATTGGCTTTGTGACAGTTTTTTTCTTGCTCATCAATGGTCACTATTTGCCAGATCGCTCGGCGGTGAACTCTGTAGCTGGAACTTTGGCTCCGCATTCTTCTTCACACATCATGAAGCGTGACCTCACATTTGTGAACATTTCCGCCTTTCCAGTTGCAGATGGCATCGTATGGGATGCAGTGAAGTTCCAAATTCATGGACCGACAGAAATTATTAATGTCCCGAATGTGCTTCGTGTTTCCATGGGTGATGTGGTAAAAAGGAATATTCTTTCAGATGATTGGGATGTGCATGCAATTGAATCATTATTTTCTGATTTAAAATATTATGCTGCTTTTAATGCTGAGGATTTGTACTTAAATTCTGCTAATTATGCAGATTTGTATTGTTACCAGCATTACGGTAACCATTTTCTGCATAAACCAAGTACACTTCGAGGTAGTTTCAATTATACCCAGTGGGAACATTGCCCGACCCCTCTGAAAGGTACCTCCCAAACTCTGATAAATAAATTTACTTACTTGACAGACTTTGACAGATCAAACCCAGGGTCATATTATTTTAAATTGAACATTTCTTCAAATCCAAAGGTGATGTTGACCCACACCAAATTGCTATATTCCAGTTCCTTTATGGACGCATTAGCTGTTGGTGGCTATGAGCACTGGAAAAACACCATTGACTTGAAATCTATTTGGGGCACTAAATCGTGGCAGGTACACGGTACAGAAGCCTTGCACCGCGCTTGCCTTATCCCCACACAAATATTATTTTTAAACAGTACTATATATCAAACAACTTGCTTTGGTTTGGCAACTTCCAAACAATTAAATGCACCCTCCACTCCTGCGTTGTCTTCCTGGCCAAACAGGAGCGTGCATTTAAATCTTTCTCTTCATAGTTTGCAAGCTTTGTTTCAAAATAACTCATTTAATGTCTCTACACTAGATTGCTCAGCCTGGTTGGTGTGGCCTATAGCTTCTAATGCCTGCCAACTGCGTTTTCATAACTCTGCTCCTGGTTACAAACAGGATAGACCAGATCCACGTTTTTCTGATTCACGTTCAATCACAACGTATTCTGTTGGTAAATTATGTAAACAGTGGTTGCAGCACTCTACCTTAGATCCTCCCAGCGCCCTGATACTTGCATCCACTGGTCCTCCAAACATTGTTGTAGTGGACGCATGTGTAATCATGCGTTTGGTACTATAAAGATGCATGAAGCCATCGATCCCAGTAGTGATGACACCTGTCGAACTGTCGGTAGATGCGTGTGAAGAAGGGTCAGGCATTTTCCTTGGATTGATGACAACCTCTCCTCCGAAGGACACACGCTTGCTTTTTCGGTGTCCAGGAAGGAGCCTAGGTAATGGATCTTTTGCGTTGGATTTAGTATGGATTTCTTGAAATTGACGTGAAGGCCCAAGTTGTGGAGAAGCTGAAGGCAGCACGTGAGATGATCCTGCAGCAGAGTTGGAGATGAGCTCTTCAGGAGCCAGTCGTCCAGGTAAGGATATATGAATATTTTCTGCTTGCGGAGAAAAGCGGCCACCACAGCCATACATTTGGAGAATGTTCGGGGAGCTGATTTGAGCCCGAACGGGAGAACTGAGTACTGGTAATGTTGAAAAGACACTCGAAAGCGTAGAAATTTGCGATGTTTCTTTGAGATTGGTACGTGGAAGTATGCGTCCTGTTAGTCGATGGAGCACATCCAATCCCCTTGGTGAAGCTGTGGGAAAATTTGATGGAGTGCCAACATTCGAAATTTCTCTCTGCAAATGTATTTGTTCAAGAGTCTCAAGTCCAGAATAGGTCTGTATTCTGTGGTGGGGCCTCTTTTTTTCACAAGGAAATAACGAGAGTAGACTCCTTGATTTCTTTGAGGAGCCGGGACTTTTTCTATAGCTCCTTTCTTCAATAAGGTATTTACCTCCCTTTGTAACAATCGTTGGTCGCGGTGAGAAATGCCTCTCGGAGGTATAGATGGAGGAGGAGTTATGAACCTGAGAAGTTAGCCATTCTGAACAATGTTGATGACCCATTTGTCTTTTGTTATACGTTTCCACTCCTCCAGATGTAATGAAACACTTCCTCCCACCGGAGTGGACAACAGCTTTGGAGGAAGACACACCTCATTGTTTTGTGGCTGCTTCGGTGCTGTTGACTGTTGTTTGTTTCCACCTCTGCCACGTCCCGGTCTACGTTGTTGGAACTGGGACCTTTGTTGCGTCTGACCTTGGTTCTGCGATGACCAGTTAGATGATTGACCTCGCTGTTGAAAAGAGCGTTTGTCATAGGGACGAAAGCGACGACGAAATTCCTTCTTCTTTCGAGGCCTACAGCCTTGAGAGTATCCAACTCAGTTTTCATTTTTGCCATTTCGTCGTCCGCATGTGAACCAAACAACGATGATCCGTTAAAGGGCAGATTGACTATCTTTCTTTGAGCATCGGGCTTGAGACCCGTGAGTCGAAGCCAGGCTGATCTTCGCGAACAAATGCCATGTGCGTATCCGTGAGCTGCCAAATCTGCAGAGTCGGCCGCTGTACTAATGATCTGGTTAGCAACCAAACCACCTTCCTGCACAATCTCTAGAAAATCCTTTTGATCTTCTTTGGGTAATTTATCTGTGAATCTTGTTAAAGAGTCCCATAAAGACCGGTCATATCGTCCCAGTAGAGCGGCTGCACTAGCCACTCTCATAACGGACCCTGACGTATTGCACATTCGCCGTCCCAAAGAATCCATGTTTTTGCTGTCCTTCTCTGGAGGAGCAGATGACATAGAGGTATTGGAATGTGCTTTCCTGGCAGCGGCGACTATAAGAGAATCCGGTGGGGGGTCAGACCGCAGAAACAAAGGATCCTGGTCTGGGGCCTTATACTTTTTTGAAATTCTTGCAGGACCCGAGCCCACTGTGGCAGGTGTCAAAAAAGTCTTCATCGCAGGCTCTAACAATCCTGGCACCAAAGGTAGAAGGGGCTTTGCCGAAGCTCGATGGTGCAAAGTTTCAAATATAACGGATGTAGTCACCTGAGGCACCGTCATGGTTATGTTCAACTTGCTGGCACCTCTACAGAGCACCTCGTTGAATGTCCCCATATCATCAACCGGGGAAACCCTGGATGGCGGAGTTGAAGATATGGTAGGGGAATAGTCTCTATACGATGACCTTGTTGAGGAGGTCGTTGTAGGAGACCTCTGTCTTCTCCTTGGCGTATGCGATCGGCGGGACCTTGAGCGCTCTTTGAGCGTGTGCGCCGTCTTAATGGAGATCTGGAACACCTCGGGACCTACCAGCGGAAGACCTTGCGGATTCCGTGGGAGGAGGTCTCTCAGTAGGCCTGGGTTGGATCTTCCAGTGTCTAATGTCCTCCAACCATCTGCGTGACATGTTGATGGGAAGAGATTTGTTTCCTCTCGCCGGAGAGCCCTCCGGTGTAACTTGGATAATAGTTATACCAGGCGAGGAAGAAGCTTCCTCGACGCCGAGCACCGTGATCTCGACGATGGTCTTTCTAACCCTTCAGCAGGAATAACTTGCTTGTCCCTCGACGTCGAACGCCTCGACGTCGAACCAGAATGAGCCACCATCGACGACGACCGTGGAGGTGACACTCTTGACTGCGGAGATCTATGGGACGAAGCCCTCGACGTCGGTCTCTTCGACGTCGACCGCTGGTGCTCATGCGGTATCTTCGACGTCGACCCTGCCCTCGATGTAGACCGCTGACGGGTCCGAGAGGGTGAATCGGAGTGTCTCGACGCTGACCTTCGAGAAGGGGGCGGAGATCTCGACGTCGACCTCTGTATTGATGTCGACGGGCGTTTCGACGTCGACTGAGGTCTATCATGCTTCGAGCCCGAAGCATGTCTCGACGTCGACTTACTTTTCGACGGCGATCTTGTCCTCGACGTCGATCTTACTTGCTTAGTAGGTCTTGACGTTGATCTCGCTTGCATCATAGGTCTCGACGTCGACTTACTTCTCGACGGCGATCTTGTCTTCGACGACGACCTTACTTGTTTGGTTGGTCTCGACGTTGACGACATGCTAAGATGTTTTTTCTTACTTCTAGCTTCTGGTGATGTAGATCTTCGCCGTTTTCTCGGAGAGGAGGGCCCTGCAGATGGATGATGACTTTCTGGGCCACTTTTCTTTCCTCTCACCAGCAAGCCTAGAAGTCTGATCTTCTCTCTGTCTTTCAATGTTCTACTTGAAAGTTGACGACAGTGGTAGCATGTCTCTGTGTCGTGAGAAGAAGGTAGACACACGACGCAGACCGAATGAGGATCGGATTTGGCCATCTTCTTCCCACAGGAAGGACATTTATCAAATAAAAGTGGCATATCTGACTAAAAAGAATGACCAATTAGTCAGAAAAAGACTGGTAATTACAACCAGTAAAAAGAAATATTGAAAAAAATAGTTAGAATATAAATTCTGACTGGAAAAAGTCAAAATCAGTTAAGCTCAAGCTCCAGGTTCCTCCCAGAAGGAGCCGGAAAAAGAACTGACCTAACTGTCACCTGTGGTGCATGATGGGAGCAGGGTTCTCCTGGAGGCCTTAAAGGCAAAGTGCTCAGGTTCTCTGAGGCCTTAAAGGCGAGGTGCCAGTTTCCTTTTCTGTACAGGGATGTTATTTATTTATGCAGCCTTCTTTGGGCTAATTGCCTGGCATTAACTGTTTTCTTTGATGAAAATAAAAGGTTTTTTTGCGGAATGCTCTTACTGTACATGTCCTTCTCTTACATTATATGTTTATATGTTATTTTCATACTAGAGAAATACATGTAATTCTGGCTTCTTAGCCTATTGGATATGTTTGGGGCTGCATATTTTTTTTTTTATGTTATACATGTATATGTGTGTGTTTATTTCGTACTATGTACTCTTTTTCTACTACATACACATATATATGTATTTTTATATATGCTCCGGGTTCCCGCACGTGGGCGGAGATAATTCAGTGCTTATGACTATCGATGAGCATCCCCTGGAAGAGAAAACAACATTTATCCCTGCTCTCCAGCAACATCGACCTGGCAGTCTTTGTTCTAGGACCTAGAGGTCCAAGATCTAAAAGATTTGTTTATGCGACTTACAATGAAATCTGGAAGCTTTCACAAATAGAAGCTGCTTCCCATTTACGGGAAATAGATCAAGCGAATCTAGAAAAAGTGCTTGCTGTTGTTGACAATAGTATTAACACCCTGTCTTCCCGCATTTACACATTAGAGAATATTGTTTCGTCTGTTGTTGATATTGTACAGGATGATATGTCTGTCTTATATCATGGTCAGAATCAATTGCGTTCAGTAATGCAGTTTGCATGGACTTTGCAGACACTGAAAATGGGGAAGGTTCCATGGCATTTCTTAAACACCTCTGCCTTGTTCTTACCATTTAATTTAAGTGAGAAACAGCAGTTCATGTCCATGAAAGATGCAACATACACTCTCCTACATATCGAAAAAATAGATCCTTTACCATTCTCTGTGGCGGAGACTGACTGCAGTGTGGCTAGTACACGGGGTTATCACTTTGCCTTTTTCTTTATTTGAATTCAGTTCATGCATGAAACATTATCCTGTTGGCCGCTTTGAGCCTTTAGGCAGTGCCTTTTTGCATGAACTTTGGTCCCTACCTTTCACATACAGATGCCTTAGGGATGACAAGGAAGTATTTCTCACAGGGGAGTCTTGCGATTCTACAGTGGGTCATTCTCTTGTTTGTAAAAACATTAAATTGCACGGGGCTTGTAATGTTTCTGCCCCGAATCTTGCATGTGTTTTAAAGGGCATTCCTGTTCCGGTTATATCACCTACTTTCACTATGCTTGCTAATGGTAGCTATCTGCTTTTAAATAATCAGGACTGCTGTGGGTTGCAGGCAGGCATACCCTACATTGTAACAGTTTCGCAACGCGTAGTGTGCTGCAAAAATGTGCTTTTTCCACCCCCGCGTGGGAAGTTAGATAGTTCCATTTGGCCTTACATACCTACTTTGAAGACAGATTTCAATAAATTGAGCAGAATAAAGGTGCTATTATTAAACCAGGAGGTTATGCTAACTTCCACACGGGAGACCTTCGTCCTCCAGGTGGCCAGCACCCACAGTGAAATACAGGCCCTTTTAAACACAAACCTCCCCCAACATTTCGGTGAATTGATTCACCGTATATTTAATGCGTCTAACACCAACGGCCTTGTACACTTTTTTAAAGTTGTGGGCTCTGGCCTTTTGACGTCCTTTCAGACTATATTTGGTGTAATACCGGCTTTTATTCATTCTATTTTTTCCAGCGTCTTTGGTGGCTTCCCATTGATCCTAGCCTTAGCTGCTGGAGTATTGCTTTTACTTTGTCTGTTGCGCAATGGCTGCACCTCTTGTGGGCCTCCACAACCCAGGGCGACTGTGGATGCTCCGTGACCGCATGATTGACAGCTTCGGCGTCCTGCCGCTGGCGACACTCAGTGTGGCTTATGGACTATCTTTTCGCTTTGCGCATTTCACTTGCGTGCAACCTGTGATGTCCTGCTTACGATGTCCGTTCTCTTGGTCCTTGGATGTTTGCCTCTCCAATACGTCTTGTTCTGACCCGGATTTCGACCAGTTGATGGGCCCCCTAATGGCCCATGAACGGGAATGTTCCAGTGACGGATTAATGGCGCGTGCAGCTGCACTTGGAGTCTTGGCGCAATGGGATATCTGGGCGGCTGCTCAGAATCTCCTACAACAAAGTTTTATTGAATATCACGCAAGTTGTCCCGCAATGCTGATCGCTGCTCCCTATTGTGAGGAACATGAATGCAGTTTTGATTTGTTGAACTTGATGGCATCTCTTTTTTCAGACGATGACAATAATGTCTTTTTGGAAGGTGTTGCGGTTTTCTGCGCATACACTCTGTTGGATTAGTTGCATTGATTCTCAATGAACTGCATCGCTGGATTTTTTATTCTCTTAATTTGACCTATTTTCTGGCCCTATCTAGAATTTTTTTTCCACATTTTTTTCAAAAAGACTTTTCCCACCAATAGACGTTTACATTCTGCTCCATCTATTTGAACTCTGTTTTCGTCCTATGTCTTGACCTACGAACTGACCAGGGGATGGTGTAGTGTGGATTGTGGCCTCATGGTCGACATTGCTAAGTTAGCTTAGGCCTAGCTGCCATGATGCCTCCTTTGCACACGTTACTCCGTGACTTTGTTTTTCCAGACTCTGCTTGTGACCGTTCACATTAGAACTGTCTGCATTTCTGCCTTTCACCTTTTCTGATGTTCTCTGTGGTTTTCGTCTGCACACAATGTACAAGGTCGAAAAACAACGTCCCTTGTTGTTGCTGTTCTGGTCAGCCCCTCGCACTTAGACATAACATGAAATACAGCTGCACTGGAGAAATGTGTGTGTTTTAATATTGTGACCTCCCTGTTGGAGGCACTTGGAGAAAAACCTTTCCAGGGAGAAGAGCTGTGCTTGTCTGATGATGTAAACCTTGCATCTAGTTCTTGAGGTATGGGGGTCCCCCTGACAAAGCCCAGAGGTCTTCTATTTTAATAATAAACTAGTTACTAGCACGGGGAGGGTGGCAAGGCATTCTAGTCCTTTATCCACTGTCTTTATAAAATGCTGTCCCCGTTTGTATTCTATGGAATTGTAACGATGCTTACTATTTTGTCTTTATGCATTATGCTGCTAATACTGGCACGTGTACTGTGTCTTAGAGCACGTTAATTGAAATAAACATTTTAAACTATACTGTGTCTCTTAATACGCACGTTGTGGACAAGTATGAGTGAGTAATGAAAGAGTGTTCTTGCTCCCGCGATTCCTGAAAGAGTCTGTGTTCTGGGATGTCTAATCATTGGTAGCTTTGCTGTAGTATGGAGAACGAATGAGACACTATAGCTAGTCGGATTGGGATTTTGGGCACTAAGGTGGATGGTTGGTACACCACTATACACCGAGGTCCTGTTTTCCTGCGCATAGTTCTGTATATGTGCAGAATCCCCGCAACAACAGTAACACCTCTTACATAACCATTAAAATTCAGTCCAGACTGCATTACAGTGCACTTTCTCAACATGAAAACATTACTTTGAGACCTGCTCGAATTGTACCACTCCAAGTGCTCAACGGCATGGTGCAGGCGGCTGTGGAGGGGGTTCAAAGAACTCACTACTGCACTCCGCGAAGAAAGTCAGAGCTGCCACCTGGTTCACGGGGTCAACGCACATCGGAGTGAGATGCCAGTCCCTGTGGTGGCGTGTCCGGCGGGGGCAGACCCATAACGCAAAATTGAATGCTCGTCGCTAAACCACCGCCATCGCCAGACCGCAAAATATCAGGCAGCATGCTAATGATCACATCAAAGACTTCTAGGAAAGGTAAGGAAAATAAATTGGCTTTCATCACTGGGTATAATACTCAGAGCCATTCGATCTACAAGATCCTACACAAACATTGGTATTTACTCCAACTAGACAAATCATTGGAGAAATACATTCCTAGGAAACCGCTGGTGGCACACAGAAGGGGAACCACTTTACGGGAGATTCTGTGTCCAAGCTATCTGCCCCCTATTAGACACAACACCACCTGGCTACCTACCAGGCCAAGTGGTCTCTATAAATGTGCACATTGTAATGTTTGTCCATATACACTCAACAAACTAACGGAGTTTCAGTATAACACTCCGATCAAACACTATATAAGGGACTTCATCAACTGCAACACCAGGTTTGTGGTTTACTGTATAATTTGCCACTGTGGACTAATCTACATAAGAAGCACCCTACGCCCTCTAAAAGAAAGAATCCAAGAACACATTAGGGCGATTCGAAATATTAACTCTGATTACCCCTTTGCCGTACACTTTAACAACAGACATCCTTCGATGAATATGACCGGAATTAGATTCCACAAGTACAGTGTCAGCCTAGAGGGGGAGAAAGATTATTGACTCTACCAAGAACAGAGACACAGTGGATTCTAAAATTGAGAGCTGTGGAGATGGGTTTAAATACCGACAAGGAATTACACGTGTTTCTGTCTGAATAATTTTTAGAACTGACGTGTCAGAGCTTTCTATCTGTTAGAAACAAAAGCCCAATGTTTGTCAGATCAATCCCAGTAACTCAAGTACGATGTCAAGGAAGAGGCCTTTATGTCCATACTTTGTCTGTCTCTCAGTTCTGTTTGGTCAAGCGCTTCTTGAGGGATCTTAACATTTCGACATTAGTCATTGTTATAAACTGTACTCTATGACTATAGTTTAAGTAAATGCCCTATATGTCCATCTTTTTATCTATTTGTCACTGATGGTCACGTTTGGAAATGAATGTTTAGCCATATATAGTGACCATGAATTACAAGACATTATTATTAGGTTTGCAAGCTACTGTACTTACCACAGAGTTCTGTAATTACCTTTCCTCAAACAACATGTGTATTCAGCAACATTATTCTTTTGTCCTCTGACTCTAATGTACTGTATGGGAATGCCAGTCTGATTCTCTTGCTCACTATGGGTGCCCCATCAAGATGGCCACCATACTATTCAGGCTGTATTCTCTCAGGGGATAATATGACTGATTTAAAATGTCAAAAATGGTCTCTTTTTCTTTCTCTTGGGTGTCACAAATACAAACACACTGCATCCATCTCAACTTATATGTGATTAACATTTACATTCGGTAACGTCTTTCGGTGTTTATTTTATAACGATAATTTGCTTGGGATGGCTGATTTGCTACCTTTTTACCCCTTTGAAACTTTTACAAGATGGCCACCGCAGTGAGCAAAATGCTAAGTCGGTTTTTTATTGTTGACGAATCCTTCTTCGTGACCTCTTACGTTCCTTTCCGGCTGCGGGTCTATTTAAATGTAATGGTGGAGCAATTTGCATATCGCGACGGCAGAGACGGGAGGAGACGGTTTTTTCAATGGAGATTGGCGAGGAAATGAGGTTAGTGTCTAGGAATGCGCAATAACATTTATGCTCTTTTTTGCCATGTAATTTGTTTGTATTGAATGGGTCATCAACTATTTTTAAAGCGCGGTTATTTTGTGTTTCTAAGCATAAAGCGTATGTTTTAGCACTAGGATAGAGTTTACAAACCCTTACAATGAATTACGCCACCTCTGTCACGTCAATTGTCCGTTCAGAATGAATGACTTATAACTTTGAGAGCACGGTTGCTCCGTGCTTCAAAGCGTATCAGATGTATACTATTTTGACCCACTTTTTACTAACAACCCTTGTCATAAGTTACGTCAGCAACCCGGTATACCAGCATTACTTATGGTGCGGTTTAGTTTAACTTACGCTGGTGAAAACAACAGGAATTTACATGTGCTCTGCCTTGTCTTGTATAAATTTACTTGACTGTGAACAATAAGAGCGTAGTTGCCTCCATGGTTTGGTCCTTGCCTCATTTGTATTAACATGCCCTTCAATTATCAATATGGGCAATTAATTGTACTCATAGTGCGGATGAGCATACTCGCTCCACGCACACCATTATGCCCCTCTTGCCTGACACATTATCAATCTCTAGCAAGGGTAACTTAGTGTAACTAGAGCGCGGGTGAGAACTAGCTCTATGTTAACTAGTATGTCCCTCCCGTTTTACGTCCCGTTAGTTATCAGAACGGCCAATTATCTGCACACAGAGCACGGTTTTTCCGTGTCTCTAAGCATGCGACGTTCTCAATGACATCCAAATGTGACAAGTAGATCCGTGTTATACATGTAGTGCTGCCTACGTATAACAGGCGGCCAATGTGTGCTGTAACACTTTCGTTCCGTATATAGCTCATCCCAAACTGGACTTTGAGTTTACTATAACTGTAATAGCCAGTGTATTCTGACATAGGTTATAAATACAATAACATTTAAGTTATCATGTTATGAACATAACTATGCTTACCATTGGAAAGGCCATTAGCAAACTATCATAGAAGTTTGTTACTTTGTCAAGGTTGTTTGTAAATGTGACAGTACTAGGACTTGTTTGTTTAAATATGCTTATATTATTGATAACTAATCAGTGATTGAACAATAACTGCTTGTTCATAGGGACTTATCATAGCGCCCGAGATGCCGTACTGATTATCTTCAACTCTACTAGGAGTAATATTTACACGTAAGTCACAATGTGCTTCAATCATTTTTGCAATATCATACTTGGACGTCAAAAGAAAAATTTGAATTCAGACTATATTAATTTCTTTATTAACAGAAATGTTATGAATACCACTCGCTCAGGTAACGATTAAATGTATCATCTTTGGCAACGGAGACCGAAGATGACCTAGATACTACCAGATACTACTAATAAAGTGAGCATCTAGTTGACATAGTGACTAGAATTCCTTTCCAAAATATCTAGATCTGTGTTCTTGATTATTGGTAAATGCATACTCTTATATTTTTTCAGCTTTGTATGCTGATTTTACAGAATCATTTCAATTACGTCTTTTGAGCCGTCGAACTTCTCCGAACAAACTGTACATTTTTGAGGTCATTAGTCTTATTTACTTCGTTTAGGTCATATGTTGGTATTCACATCGGTGGTCTTATGGGCAACTTTTCTTCACATCCACTTTCTGCTTGTTTTATGCACTAAAGGGATCGGAATATATCATATTATGTCTTCTCTTCCCTTGTTCACATGACTGTTGGTATCGGTCCTTTCTTCACTCTATGTCACAGCCAATTATTTTGGCTAGACTTGAAATGACATTTCTCTGCACCTTCTTGCATGGTTCTTAGACCTTCTCTTCCTGTTATATCCTACCTATACACTGTCCAATGTGGATAGGATGTATTATATATTGTTAGGATAAAATAAATGCTTATATGTGTTCTTACTATTGTCTTCACAGCCTTGAGAAAGTCACAGTGGTGACGAAACGTGTGTTGGCTGTTTTCCATGCTCGTTACAACAAGGACTGGACTATTATCTCCATCATTGTAGAGATTTTATGATTGTGTTAAGAAGACTGAAATGTTCTAGTCCTTGCAACTTTTTGTATTAAGTTTGGCACTATGTCATTTATGAAATAAATCAATGATTGTTCAGTTGAATGCACTACCCGTGTTTCCTGTGTCACAAGGAATTTCCTTTCTTCTTTCTTTGGGTTAGACTGACAGATTACTGGGATTAATTTAATCTGAAATATTGTGAGTGCCAAGGTTTCTTTGTTTGGCACATCAAGTGAAGTGCCTATCTGGGATTCTTCCCCTTACGTCACCACCTTTACGGGAGCTTGGTCTCGGTGGCCGCCATCTTCTCTCGCGCCACCCCCTGGCGGCCTCTATCCTAAGTATCGGGAAGGTGGCGCTGCCCAGGGCATACAGCGCTGCCACCCCCGCAGTCAGGGGCTAGATCCAGGGAACAATGAGCAGTGTGGAAGACACAGGGTGCCGGATGGCATTGGATTATCAAGGAGGTCCCAGAAGCGAGTAATGGAGGAGAGACATTGGGCGGCAAGTGGCCAATTGTTCAAGAGGGGAGAAAAGGGAAGCTAAATCAGTACTGGATGTGCCGAGGATATGTGCTGGAGAGAGGCTCAAGGTGGTGGTAGGGGTGAGGCGCGCTGGAGATGTGGTGATAGAGGAGAAATGCTGGGTGAAGGAGCGCGAGCTACTGTTGGAGAGAGTGGCAGAAGAGGAAATGTTTGGGTTCCAGCCTGACTGTAGAGTCTCTACCAGGGAGCGGAGTTTTCGCCCTCGAAGCAGAAACTCTACTCCACTAAGTTACAAACTCTGCTAAGTTACAAGTGTGAAGAAGATATTACCCACATCAGCAAATAATATAGGGCCCGATTCACAGAACTAACTTAAGACAAAATCCTAAACTTACTACCATTTTGGTATTCACAGCGCATGGGAGGGTGGGGGGTTGTTGGGGAAAGGTTGGGAGGGGGACAATGTTCGCACAGCCACACACTGGGCAATGGTTCTAGGCTTAATTGTAATACGCTATGGAGCTCACGGATATATTATGCAGCAAATGTATATAATACGTGACAAAGAAAATGATATGAAATATGTAAGTGTACTGTAGAAATCACATGAGCACTGTGGAATGTAAAAGGCAATAACATATGTTTAAAAGAAAAAGAATGGCACATTCCTATATAATGTTAAGTATGGCACATTCCCACCCTTTCCCGTTCACACAGCCCAGCAAGGGGGCTTGCTATGCTGTGTGAAAGTTTGAGAAGTAATATGCCCCTTAATGTATTTCTGTGTCATGGCATCTTCATTGATTGTCACAAAGTCTGAATAGTGTTACCGATGCGCTGAATAATCAATGTGAGTCTTCACATAAATCCTGCCTATGCGTGGTGCATGTGTAGCTTTAATCTCATTTGAATACTCTTTTTTTGCGTTTTGGAGTAGTGGTAGATTGGCATCCCTAGGTCAAAGTATTTTCCGTGGCCCCAAAAAAATATGGATTTAGGCTGCTGGCTGTACTACATTTTTTACATTAATTCAAAGACTGCATGATTTGGGAGCAAAGTGGGCACGCTGAAACTTGTAAATGTAGATCAGATTTGCCCCATCTATTCTACACTCAAACATGCTTCAAGGGTGCTTAGGGGCTTAAAAACTCTTGCTCTAAAAACCCCTTATTACCCCTTATCATTAATGTCCATGGGCCCGATTCACAGAACTAACTTAAGACAAAATCCTAAACTTACTACCATTTTGGTATTCACAGAAGGCACTTACTCATTTTGGTATTCACAGAAGGCACTTACTCATTTTGGTATTCACAGAAGGTACTTACTCATTTTGGTATTCACAGAAGGCACTTACTCATCAATGAGTAAGTGCCTTCTGTGAATACCAAAATGAGTAAGTGCCTTCTGTGAATACCAAAATGAGTAAGTGCCTTCTGTGAATACCAAAATGGTAGTAAGTTTAGGATTTTGTCTTAAGTTAGTTCTGTGAATCGGACCCATGGACATTAATGATAAGGGGTAATAAGGGTTTATAGAGCAAGAGTTTTTAAGCCCCTAAGTACCCTTGAAGCGTGTTTGAGTGTAGAATAGATGGGGCAAATCTGATCTACATTTACAAGTTTCAGCGTGCCCACTTTGCTCCCAAATCATGCAGTCTTTGAATTAATGTAAAAATGTAGTACAGCCAGCAGCCTAAATCCATATTTTTTGGGGCCACGGAAGAAAACAAGTTACTTACCTGTAACTTTGGTTCTCCAGTATTGAAGCTTTCATAGATTCCCATGCTTGGAATCATTCCCCGTCGTCGAGATGGGAGCCTCGGTAAATATATATATATATATATAACAGTAGTAAATAACCATTACAAAAGAGAAACAGGCCTAGGCCTAATCCCATTTTGTAGTCAGACCATGTCTTTCTGTAAAAGAGACCAAAAAGACTCATTAGCCAATCAGAGCCGCCTCACCCCTTAGAACCCTGGTGAAAGAACCTCAGCTCCTCAGATTTTCGTATACGTTGTGAAAACATACACAGAGAGAGGCTGAGCTTTCCCAGGGAGGAGGGTGGGTCGCATGGGAATCTATGAAAGCTTCCAATACTGGAGAACCAAAGTTACAGGTAAGTAACTTGTTTTCTTACTCCAGTATTGGAGCTTTCATAGATTCCCATGCTTGGAATCAGAGTAGCTAGCAGTAAGGATACACATTTTCCATAAGACATTACCTGTCTGAAAAAACATTCTCTAAATACATCTTTTAAAACCAGCCAAAGGCATGGATAAGTTAGTGCATTTATAAACAAGAGAAAATGTGTATAAAGCAGATAAAAGAAGGAAGGAGGGAAGCAAGGGAAAGCTCACCACTCATTGGAAGAGGTTCCTCAGGACTGCCTGTCCAACCGCCGCGTCGTCTTGAAGTGATGACTCCAGGCAGTAATGCTTTGTAAAGGTGTGAGTGCTGCTCCAAGTTGCAGCCCTACAAATGTCCTTGATCTGGACCCCAGCAAACAAGGCCACTGAAGATGCCATAGATCTTGTCGAATGTGCTCGGACAACACCCTCCAGGGGTTTGCCCGCTGCTGTGTGACAGTATCGAATAGCGCTCACAACCCAGCGAGATATCCCCTGTTTGGAAATGGGAAATCCCTTGCGGGGAGCGCTATATGATACAAAAAGCTGTGAAGATTTGCGGAAGGACTTAGTTCGATCCAAGTAAAATTTTAAACATCTTTGTAGATCCAGAGAGTGAAGAGCTCTCTCGGCCGGTGAAGTAGGCTGAGGAAAAAAAAGCTTTAAGGATCACTGGTTCGTTGAGATGAAAAGAAGAAGGTACTTTAGGAATAAATTTTGGATTAGTTCTCAAGATGACAGTATTTCCCTTGAACTGAAGGAAGGGTTCCTGAATTGTAAGAGCTTGTAATTCTCCTATCCTCCTGGCTGAAGTGAGGGCCAACAACAGAGCGACCTTCCAGGAGAGAAACTTGAGATCTGACCGATGAATCGGTTCGAATGGATGCCTCATAAGTTGAGAAAGAACCAAATTTAGTTGCCACGAAGGCGGTGGAGGCTTCACTGGCGGAAACACCCTGAAGAGGCCCTTAAGAAACTGTTTGACAATTCTGCTTGACCAAAGAGAAGGCCCAGAGGACGTGCGTCGAAAACGAGAAATTGCTGCTAAGTGCACCTTAATGGAGGAATGAGCCAAACCTGCCCTAGCCAAGGCCAGGAAATACGGAAGGACCTGGTGTGGTTGTGATAAGAAAGGATCCAAATTATTGCTTAGACACCATATGCTAAAACGCTTCCATTTTAAGCGGTAGGTCCTGTTCGTGAAAGAGCTCTTGCCTGTGAAAGAACATCTTTAACCTCCTCTGGAAGATTTAAGTGAAGAAATTCCCGCTCTTCAGGAGCCATGCTGTGAGCTGTAACGAGCGAGGATCTGGGTGTAGTATCTGACCCTGAGACATTGTAAGAAGGTGAGGAATTGGTCGCAGTGGAAGAGGATGGTCCAAGGAGAGAAGGTGAAGTTCGGTGAACCAAAACTGCCGCGGCCAGGCAGGAGCTATTAGGATCATCTTGCATCCTTCCACTTTCATCTTCTTGAGTACTCTGGGAATTAGCGGAATAGGGGGAAAGGCGTAGACAAATGCGCCTGACCAGGCTATCGAAAGCGCATTCCCCAGTGACCCTCGATGGTGCAGCTTGCTGGCGTAGCACTGGCATTTCCTGTTTTCTGGTGTGGCAAACAGGTCTATGGAAGGTCTGCCCCACTGGCGAAAAACCCTCTCCAGCGTTGTCTGATCCAGTTCCCACTCGTGTGTGACAGACTTCAGCCTGCTGAGTCTGTCCGCCTTGTCGTTCAGTACTCCTGGCAAATGTTCTGCTTTCAGAGAAATTCCCTGACAGATCGCCCACTCCCAGATTATTTGGGCTTCTTGTGACAATGGCAGAGACCTGGTGCCGCCCTCCTTGTTGATGTAGTGCATGGCTGTGGTGTTGTCCGTCCGGACAAGTACCGACAGACCCTGCAACCTTGGAAGAAAAGCTTGAAGAGCTAGACGAATCGCTGTCAACTCTAAGAGGTTGATGTGAAGGAGGCGATGTTCTGGAAGCCAGTGACCACTGACCTGCAGATCCTGCAAAACTGCGCCCCAGCCCTCCAGTGACGCATCCGTAGTTACCACTTGAGGTGTTGGAGCGGTTACGAAGGATAGACCTTGGGACAAATGCTCTTGTTTTGTCCACCATCGAATGGCCTGGCGCATGTCCTGAGTGATCCGAATCTTGTCGTTGAAGGATCCGCTCACTTGTTTCCACTGTAAATCCAGAAGCTCCTGCAGGGGACGCATTCGCAATCTGCAGTGAGGTATCAATGGAATGCAGGAGGACATCATACCCAGCAGGGACTTGTAGAGGCGAACAGAAAGATACTTTTTTCTTCGCACTAGGTGGCCCATTGAGATTAGATTTCTTTGTCGCTCTAGAGAGGGAAAAACCTTGCTGAGAGATGTGTTTAAAATCGCTCCCAGAAACTGAACCTTCCTGGAAGGGCGAAGATAAGATTTGGTGGTGTTTAGAGTCAAGCCCAGATTGGAGAAGAGGCAGGTGCAAGAGGCGACCGCCTCTGCTGCTGCCCCCTGGAAGGGGCCTTTAGCAACCAGTCGTCCAGGTAGGGAAAGACTTGGAAATGATGTTTCCTGAGAAATGCCGCTACCGGTGCAAGCACCTTGGAGAAGACTCTCGGAGCTGAGCGAAGGCCAAATGGAAGCACCTTGAATTGAAAATGGCTCTTGGCGACTGTAAACCGAAGAAACCTTCTGTGGGCCCGATGGATGGGTATATGGAAATACGCATCCTCGAGATCGAGAGTGGCCATAAAATCCCCAGTGTTGAGAAGACGCAGAATGTCCTGGAGAGATACCATCCGAAAGGATTGTTTTGTGAGATAAGTGTTGAGCTCCCTGAGGTCGAGAATCGGCCGCCATTTTTCCAATGTCTTCCTTACCAGGAAAAACCTGGAATAGAAACCCTTGCTCCTCTGAGAGAAAGGAACTGGCTCTACTGCCCCTTTGATCAGCAGTTGATGAACTTCGAGCCGGAGAAGACGCAGATGTTTCATGGAGGAGGCGGGAGGAGCTCTGGATGGTGGTAGATGAATGAACTCCAGGGTGTGGCCACTCTGAATGATGTTTAGGACCCAACGGTCTGATGTAATCCGTTGCCAGTTTTGAAGGTAAAGAGAAACCCTGCCTCCTACAGATGTCTTCGAGGAGGAGGAGGGCACAGCGCAAAGAGCCAGGTCGCCGCTACTGCCTCTTAGAGGCGCCTCGTCCCTGACGATTCTGTCTTCCCCTATAATTGGATCTGGAGAAAGATGACGTCTGGCCTTGTTGTTTCTGGTTGTAAGAAGGCCGGTAAGATTGGGATGCGGGAGCATACGAGGAATATCGCTGTTGCTGATAGGATCCTCTATATGAGGGAGAACCCCTGCCTCTTGCTCCCCGAAAAGGGACATTCCGATACTGAAGGGTCCCCAATGACCTAGCCGTCTCAGTGTCTTTTTTAATGTCTTGGAGAGCATCATCTATGTGCTTCCCAAACAAAGCTTCCCCGTCAAATGGGAGGTCCAGGATCTTATTCTGAACCTCTGGCCGGAACCAAGTTGCTTTGAGCCAACCTTGTCGACGAAGCACAGCTGCCCCTGCCAAAGAGCGGAAAGATGTCGTAGCTATGTCCATCGCACAGTCTATAATCTCTGCTGATGTTAGCTCTCCTTCATGCAGGATCTTTTTCGCTTCAGACTTAGCTGTATCAGGCAATTGATCAAGGTAAGGCGAAAGGTCGCACCACAATTGGCGGTCGTATCGGCCAAGTATCGCTAATGCATTAGCAGCCCTAATAACCAGACTCGCCATAGAGGAAAATCGTTTCCCTGCATTGTCTAGGCGTCTGCCTTCCTTGTCCGGTGGTGTGGTCAGAGGTACTGAAGGATTCTTAGATTTCCTCTGCGCTGCCTGGGAAATCACTGAATCTGGCTTTGGTTGACCAGTCAACGAGGCTGGGCTGTCCTCAGAAGCTTTATATTTTTTGTCTAGCCGTGGTAGGACTGGGACCACTGTAGCTGGATTCTTCATGGTCCTTATCCCCTCTTCCCATACATGATTTACAATGGGAATGGAACGTATCATCCTCCTACCCGGCTCCTTAAAATCATATAGGAAACACTCCGTTTGAACAGATGGCATAGGAAGTTCAAAACGTAACGAAGCCCTTTCCATTAGCTTGTGAAAACCCCCTATATCAGCCGGAGGGGAATCCACAGGAGCAGGAATTGGAGAAGCGGGATCAGGGATCACGTAATCGTCCCACTCCTCTCCCTGATCCGTTTGCACAAGCTCACCTTCTTCCTCATCAGAAGAAACATCCTGAAGTTGAGGGACTGCCTCCGTTTGAATTTGTGGATGAGTCATTGGAGGTGGTGAAACTATCACCATGGGTTGAGGAGTATGCACAGTTTGTGGTAGGAGAATAGGTTGCGGAGGAAGCGAAGACAACCTCTGACGATAGTCAAGAAGCATCCCCTGTAAGTCCGATAACAGAGAGGTGGGAACAGAAACCATCTGTTGCTGAACGTCCTCCTGTTGTGGATATTGATGATGTATAGAAACTTGTTCCTGGCAGTATTCACCCTCAGAATCAGTTTCTTGACATTTCACTAGAAGCTGAGATGGGCTGTTAGCATAGCCAAATTGACTGTCCTCACCATAAGAGTCCTCTTCCTCCTCCAATAATAATGCAGGTGGTAAGGGATCCACTGACCTGGGTGAAAGCCTCTCCGGCGCAACCCCTTTTCTTTTAATGGAAATTGAAATTTTCCCCGTCGACGACGTCGTCGACGGTCTCGTCGACGTGGAGGTGAAAACCGCCGTCGACGGTCTCGCCGACGTGGAGGTCAAAACCGTCGTCGGCGACATCATCGCCGACGGTGGCACCGTCGACGAGAAAGTTGCTGGAACCAGCGCCGACATCCTCGACGACGAGCTGATCGTCGACGAGACGATGGGCGTCGTCGAACCTGTCGTCGACGAAATAAGGCACACCCCTGCTGATGTCGCCATCACTGTTGCAGTCGTCATCGCCGACACTCTCGTCGTCGACGCCACAGTGGTAGACGGAACTGTAGACGCCGTCTTCGTCGACACCGCCGTCGACGGTGCTGTATATGTGTTCCCCCCCAAGGGCATGGGCTTGTACTCCTTCTGACTACTGGGAAAATCTGCTCAACCAGGGGGCAGACAGGGGCGTTTATCCAAAATCTCCCCTCCGGGTGGGCAGAAAGCCAACAACCCACCAGGGAATGTCATCTCTTCTGTTATTTTGGGAGAGCACCCTCTCCCCAAGGCCTGGGCCTGTGCTCCCCATTGCTATGGGTACAACAGTTTCTCTGTTCCCCTTGGGGAGCAGATGCCCCTAATCTGACTTCCAGGGGGCAGGGAGATCAGTAGACATCAGGAAATATTGTTTGTACTATTTCTTGGTGGAGCGCACCTCCTGATCATGGGCCTATGCTCCTCCCTAAAGTATACCCCATTTATATGGGCATAACAGTCGCTTTGCCTTTCCTAAAGGGGGTATTTACCCCGATCGGTCCCCACAGCAGGAGGAATGCCCATTAGATACTAGCAAATACTATTTTTCCAGTTATTTCGAGGGGGCGCTCTCCCATGTGCAGGACCTGGGCCCCGTAACCCCAGAACAGGAAAGACTTTCTGTCCCTCTTGGTGGGCGAATGGGGGTGTTTACCCCTGATCTGCCCCCTCCCACCCGGGGCAGAAAGCCCACTAGATACAGTGGCCCGCAGTGCATACCATGGAGACAATAGTCTTTCTGCACCCCTGGATGGCAGGTAGGGGGTGTTGACCCTCATTCTACCCCTGCAGCGAGGCAGAAAGCCCACTAGGAACCAGGGACAAAAGGACAAAAGAAAAGTAGGAGTGGGGATGGCCGACCCACGCATCAGGCTGTGCCCCACACCAGAATGGGCCCATCAGACTTTCTACCCCCTCCCCTTCCCCTCCCGCCCGCACACACACACACACACACACAGCAGCTTGAGGGAGTTTACTCCCAATCGGCTCCCCTGGGGGCAGAAAGTCCATCAGATCCTCAGGCAAAATGGTCCCAAAATAAAGGAGTGGGACTCCCCCACCCAGGCATCGGGCTGTGCCCCAGCCCAAGAACGATCCCAACGGTCTTTCTGCACCCAGGTTGATTGGGGAGTTAACCACAATTTAGCCCCCTCTGGGGTAAAAAGCCAACTAGAGACCAGGGATTGTTTTTTATTTGTTTTAGAAAACAATATGGGGTATGGGTGGGCTGCGCAGAGCTTGTCCATCCCCCTCACAAGCAAGAGGAAAGTTGGATTCTTTTGGGCATAGTTTTGGCATATGGACCGGCAGAGTGGGGGTTAAAACAAATGTCCTCTTACTTGCCATGCTGAATGGCTGCACTATTTGGGTCTGTAATCGGCTGCCACCCACTGAAATCTTAAAAACCCAGAAATACCTAAAAACTAGGTAACCCGGGGAGTCCAGGGTGGTGTGCCTTGTGTGGATACCCCTAAATTGTTTTAACCTCACTGCCCTTCAAACCTCAAACTTTGACACTAAATATGCACTTTTCTTATATTTTTTTGATGCAAAGTTCTAGGAATCAACGCAAATCACAAAATTCCTACCACCCTGCATTCCTACACATCTCCCGATAAAAATGCTATTTTACTTGTGTGGCTGAGCCAGGCACCCGCAAAACACCAGGCCCCAAAACACACATGGAGACATCAAAATTTCCTGCCAAAATATGAGCTGATTTGGCAATGGGAGCAAGCTGTGGTACTTGGGTCCATGCTCAGCTGACACTCAGGAAACCTACCAAACTCAGACATTTTTAAAATTAGACACCCAGCGGAGTACAAGGTTGCATTCCTTGCATGGATCCCACATTTTCTAACCACAATGCCCAGCAAACCTCAAAATCTGCCTCAGATTATGCATTTTCATAATATTTCTGAGTCAGAAACTTCTGGAATCTGCAGGGAGCCATAAAATTCCAAATTGGTTTGATCTGTTCCTGTTGCGGGCATTAGGCTCAGCCACACAAAAGGAGTACTATTTTTATCGAGACAAGAGAGGAAACCCTTGGTAGTAGGAATTTTGTGGATCACAATGTATGTTTTGACATGGTTTGAGGTTTTAAGGGCATTGTGGGTAAGAAAATGCAGAAGGATATACGCACGTTACACCATCTTGCACTCCCCTGGTGTCTAGTTTCTCAGAAATGTCGGGGCTTGGAAGGTTTCTCTCAGTGGGGGCTGAGCTAGAGGTCAAAATCCACAACTACCCACATTATAACAAAAAGTGCTGATTTTCCTGGGTGAAAGATGTCTCCAGGTCGCGATTTAGGGCGGTTTGTCTCACAGGCACTATGTACAGCCACACAAGTGGGTACTGTTTTTATTGGACCACTTGTGGAAACACAGAATAGTAGAACACTTGTTACCAATTGGTGAATCTGCATTTTTTGGCTTTCAAATGTAATCCAGTGTCCCAAAAATAAGACACTTTGCAAAATAACCCTCTGAATCACATGATAGTATGGGTAGCTGCAAATTCGGAAGTGTACAGAAAACCACTGTTCCTAAACTCAAAACCTTGTGCACATTTCAGGAATTTATAGGTTTCCTTCATACCCACTTTTCATTCATTATATTTTACCGTATGAATTGCTGTATGCTGTATGGCTGCAGCTCCGTTGTTGCCTATGGGTATTGCATGTTTTTGGAGAACCTACAAGCTCTATCTGTCCTTGCGATCAGAACTGTGTTTCAGATGTAATGTGCATTGCTTTTGTAAATTGTCCACCACGACAAAAATTACCGATGAAAAAGCTGTCACCCATGGCTATTTGTTCCCTACTCATTTTTCAAAATATTTTGGTTCAACAATTAGTTTTTTTTGTAAATTCAGAATTTTGGCTACTTTTTAGAAATATATAGCTCTCCAGGATCACCAATGGGCTGTACACTTGTTTGAACCACAAACTGCAAATAGGTTGAAACCACAAAAGTTTTTAAAAAATGGACTACCGCTTAGAAAAATGAAAAATGATGTGGTGAAAAAGTGTTTTTTGATACAACTCTGCATGTTGCTAAATGCTGGGAAATTGGTGTTCCTAGCACAGATAACCTTTTGTTGATGATGTGGAGAAAAACGTACACTTTGTTATACAGCACGTTTTTTCTTTTTTCCCATAAAAAACAATATTTTGCTATACTTAGCGGTATTTTCTCAAACCCTGGGCACCTTTATTATACCCATGATGTTAGGAATGTGTAAGTGCAAAGTATCCTAAATATCAAAGAATTGCTCAGCACTGGGGTGAAAAGCCTCAGCAGCTTAGGGGTTAACTCAAGGTATGTCCCAATATATCTGCTTTGCAATGTTTTTTTTTTTTTTTATTTCATCTGTGTACAAAGGAGTGAATATAGTGCACTGCATGGAATGGGGAAAGAATAGGTCTCCAACCCGATATGCAGTGCTTTGTGTGCTGCATGAATAGAGACTACAATGAGGGTTGTTAGGGAGCTGAGTGAGTTAAGTGCATTCTGTGAAGAGATATGGTTAGCACTTCGGGTCACAGGTTCCAACCTTCAGGCCACAAGTTTCAGTCTCACAAGTGCAAATCAATTGGTTAACGTACCTTATGTAGAACTCTTAGTGTAACTCGCAGTCCTCAAATTACAGAGAGCCCAGAGGTTAAAATGCTGCTGCAAGCTACCACCTCCCAGCATCCTGCTGCAAAATTCCAACCATCAGCACCTTGATGACAGCTTCAACCCTACAGGACCCTGGATGAAAGCTACTACCCTTCAGCAGCCTGAGTGAAGTTTTTACCTTTGAACAGCCTGATAGAAACCATCACCACTCAGCAACCTACATGCAAGCCACCACCCTGGTGTAAGCTATCACTCTTTAAACACCAATACCTTCCAATACCTTATTACAAGCCAATGACATTTACTGAAAAAAATCTTAGTTGATGCCTTTGAAATTCTGTTGATGGACGTTAACATTACAATGCTGTAACCCTCTGCAGATAACATCACAGATGACATCCGTGATGAAATCCCATATTCCATCACCAATGACATTTATGATATCACTGATGACATCACACAACGACAGAGCAGCAATAAGGGTGCAGCTTTGTGTTTACCCTTGTGTCATTAGAGAGGGACAGGCCCCAAGAGAGGGTGACCTCTTAAGGCCGGAGGTCCTGACAGTGATAGGAGTCCAGTGAAAGAGCAGGATGTCCCCGTGTAAGCAAGAAACTAGCGTAATTGGATTTGCTTGTTTGGTTAGATACCTGTAATCTGTGGCACAATCTTCATGTATTGTTCTTAATTCTGTCTTGATTCTAATGACGCCAAAATAGACTCTGATATCTGAAAGGAAATGTGTCTGAAATTTGGATAATCTGTCAGCCTACCACGTCTCTGCAATTCAGTCAGGTGTTCCACCATGTTTCTTTTTCCATTTAAAGGGGCTCCCTGTTCGATATGGCTCTTGGTCAACCATTGTGGAGAACCTACAATTCCAAGATACTAAGAAATGTGCTACTTCATCTCTCAAACTCAAGAAACAAGCTCATGTGGAACGGCATGCGTTTGGTTTGCGTAGAGATGGCACGTCACTGATTTACAGTCTCATGAATCTATTCAACCGCGCAGTCAGCTGCATGTGGTTGTCATGGTCTAATGTAATGAATTTCCAGCTCTGTGAAGACATTAAGCGGAGCAACATGAGTTTAAATATTACTTCTCTTCACTTGCCTTGCAGTGCTTTATTCAGAAAATACAAGCAGGCTTTGTCGTTGGACCTGTTAATTAGCATAATGAGGCCTACCTCAAACCCCTCTTTCATGTCACTTCTAAGCAGATTATGGAGATAAGCTCACCCTCCAATTAATAACTGTGGTCCTTCCATTTTATTTACGTGTTTTACATGTTTCTATATCGTGGACCAGTCCTAAAGGGCATAGAAGCAGTGGGATGAAAAATGTAGGGGTGGGGACAGGTCTCTAAATGGGTTTGGCCATAGAAATGTAACTGTAAACTCTTCCTAAGAGGTGTGGTCTATATAATTTAGGCAGTGGAATAAACTATGAACTAAAAACCTTTGCTTCACACAGTATACCACATGATCCGTATTTAGGTGCCTTTCTGTGAAATTTCAATTACTGCACCCAGGAATAGCAACACAACAAGAAACATATGCCTAAAACAAACCAGACACACTGCTTTGCCAATGCTTGTTAGTAGTATCAGCTCAATTAGTGACAACAATTGTATTGTGACTAATTAGAATAAAAAAATCTTTAAATTCAGAAAATATGAGACTATAAATTAAACATTACCAAGGTCTGTGGAAGAGGAGTGGTCTTCAGAGTGTCTCAGTCACTCACGTTTTCCACTTCACACCACTTTCCTCTGCAATTTCTCTTGCTAAACATGTGTACCTCTCTGCTTTGTCCCCACATCTTTCTGAAATCCTCCAACTGCATATTAAACGTTACCTTTTTACCTCTATATCACGGTCTTTCCACTCTGTCATTCTTCATGTACTTCCTTTCGTCACCTCCCCTTCACCCTGCATTCTCACTCACTCACTCACTCACTCACCCTCTCCTCACCTTTAAATACAGCTTTTTCTTTTCCTATGTACAGTCAAAATGTAAACAACTGTAAAAAACTGTGTATACTTCCTTCACACACTTTCACATGAAATGGTAATTACAATTGGCACATATGAGACCACTGCTGTGAGCGTTCTTCAGAGAGGCCAAGGAATGGGCAACCTGAACACCTTTATTGCTCACTGACAGGCACTTAGAGAAACTCACTCTGAGAAACTTCAGCCTGAACTTTCAACTGTGCCCCGAAACGAACACCCACCACCTACACAACCTGAACTTACCCAGACATTTAGAGGTGACTCAGCTCACAGTATGCACTATACACGAGTCCTATGCTCTATGAAAATAAATTACAGAACCCTAACATTTGGGAAAAGCATACACTCCTACGATATGCAATATGGAAGTAAAAGAGGAAATGTAAACAGAGACTGCATAGCCGACATGCTTTACCTGAAGGATTTTTACCGTCATTGAAGAAAAATCATCAGTGCTTTACCTCTAAAGTAAAGGACGTGAATGCAGGACCCTGCAGGGACCAGTTTCAAAGTCAGTTTTGAATTTCTGTTGGGTATGAGACATGGCTGAACCGGACCACTTAAAGCCCTGACCTGCAGCACTGAGCAGAAAAACCACAATTGCAATACATGGGAAACAGGTGCAGTTAGAAATATCTTTAAAGATATATGTGCTTATTATGTATAATGTTACAAGTATAACTGGTAAAACAGAATCAGCAAATAAAGGATTAGAAACACTGAATGAATAGGGAGAAAGGGTAGGGAGAAAGGTCCTTCCAAGAGCAGAGAGATTGAAATCTATAACCATGAAAGATATATAATACATTTAAGATGTTAACAGCATATTGACTTGAGAGAGGACTGCTTACAAAAGATTAGTTCTTTATGTGCGCAGAGAATTCTAAGGTATTACCACAAAAATGTCACAGTTATGCGTACAAAAACATGGATGTCAGAATTAGCCAAAATGAAATAGTGTCTGGATACTTGTAGACTATACCAAGCTGAGAACAGGCACCCTAAATCTGAAATGCAAGGTTGTGGAGTCACCCTGACCATACATTGGTGGTAGTAGTTCTTAATCAAGAAATATCTGAATTCACGTTTGAAGTGCCAAGAGAGGGAGTTTTCCTGAGAGGAAGGAGGAGGGAGTTCCACAGTCTTGTGCCTATTTTGCTTCTGGAACAGGAAGCTTCCTCCAGAAATGTTAAGTTTTTGCAAAAGGCATTTTTGGCTTGTGTACATAGACCTTTTTTATAGGTAATACAGGCGAGCTTGTAAGACTGTTTTGCATCGAGTGAGATCCATTACATCTTTAAGCACTGGGGATAATGTGGCCCTTACATCAGATGCCCACCACAAGACAGCAGCGCGCAGTTCTGTTTTTTGGGCATCAATGCCTGGCTTTAGGAAGGTCGATCGAGACACAGGTTCGAAATGAAACAGTTAAAGTATTGATTAGAAATTAAGGAATTTAATGTTCTTAAAATCCTCAGTTGGAGTTGCACACGTTTGAGCACATCTTTAACATGTCTCATCCAGATGGAAACTCTTATCAGGGATGAATCCTCAGAGATGTGACCTTGTCTACTAGTACTGGTGTCATCCCCGAGCGGGATACAGGAAGCAAGCAGATACATATCATGAGATCAAGTCAAATGTGAAGGTTCAGAACAGAGCCTTGAGCTTGAATTTAACAAAGTGCTCTTTGTACTGCCAGACATTTTACTCAAAACTCTATGAGATAGTGCATGATCTCAAGACAGTTCATCTCCGAAACAGGAAGTGTTGTTTGCCAATTCCGTCTTCAGAGTGCGCCAGTTGCAGCTTATACATTCCGAGACTCTGAGTATGTGCGATTTTCAGAATCTGGAAACATATATATATCTAGATGGCCGGGCACAGCCAAGAGTTAAATACATACAAAAATACAGGGGATCATGGTCGCTCGGAGCTCACTCCCAGACAAGGCCTGTTGTGTCCTGTTGTGCCTCCTGCGTCAGAGGGCGCTACGACCCTACAATGGTAGTGAGGCCCAGAACCAGCTATGGATCCTTACAGGGTGGTTCTCCATCATCACCGCTCCTGCACCCACCAACTCAGTGGACTTGCCCGTCATCACTCAGCCCAGCGGATAAATCAGACAGGTGCCAGCACCTCAAACTGCTCCCCTCATATCCTGGGGGAGTAACTAGAGCCTTCCTCCAGGACTAAAGGCTACCTCACCTACTAGCAGAAGACGTGATATGTTACCGCCACAGCAGGTGCATCAGCCACAGGAGCGTGAGACACCCAAATAAATATGGAGGCACTTTCTTATGTGGCTTACTGTCACCTCCATGCCTGATCACCATTGAAAAGAGATCAGAGCTGCTTAAAAGACAGTGAGCTGCGTGAAGTAAGAATACAAAACTATCAAGGCGCCACATGGAGGCACACTGCTGCCACCGCACCCTCCCCAACATATTATAGACTATGAAGACCAGCTGCAGTAAACATAATTCAAGCACATAGCACTCAGGCATGGCCAATGACCCTAAAGCCATACCAGTGTAGCAACAAGCGCTGCTATGCAAGGCTCCCCCATAGGTAGGATTTGGCACACATGCCTCAATGTTGGCATTAACACCAATTAGCAAGTTGGATGATCTAGCAACTGCAGTCTGCTGTTGAAAAACATGGGTCAGCCATCTAAAAAAACATATTTGAGCAATGAGAGAGACTGTGAAGAGAGTCCTTTTGCTGACACTTTGCAGCAGAAGAGGTGTACAAGCTGTTTAAGAACCTCCCAGGGAAAGGGCTGAACATGTGACGACGGAACAGAAATAGCCACTTTGAATGCCCATTTTGATCCAATGCTCAAGCATGACTACGAGCGATTCAAACTGTGAAAGGCCTGGCAGAGGAAGTAGAAACAATCAATGGATTTTATTGTCTGACTAAAGGAACTAGCCAGCACCTGCACTGACGATGATCAACTGAAAGAAGTCAGAGCCCGGATCATCCAGGGGCGAAGCTCATTAAAACTGCAATGTCCAATACTGCATCAAGCAGGGATAAGGTTGGAGGACATACACCTTGTGAGATTCCACAAACTTTCCAACAGGGAGGCGGTAGAGAAGGAAGTAGACGTGACAGGAGGATCAGCATACCCAAGCAACCCAAGACTGGTATGTGTCAAAGAAGAGGCAGTAGATGTCATAAAGGAGAGAGCCCCGCTACGACTACTGACTGGGACACAATGACTCACAATGAGACACAATGTAAAAACTGCGGGCTGGACAACCATATGCCAAAGAAGTTGCCCCAACCAAGGGAAGGCCTGTTCTAAATGCAGCAAAGCAAACCATTTTGGCCAAGCACACGAAGGGGGAGAATGAATGCAAAACCCTAGGGCAGCATGGCACCACATAGGCCCTGCGACAATGGACACTGAAAGATGATTACCAATCAACCGCTGTCTGGCCACGATGCCAGAGAAACACAATAAGTATGATGACGACAAAGAAGAGGTCTCCTTGATATTATAGAGAAGACAGGGCAAAACAGATGGAGACTCCAACCCATCTGTATTGTGACCATCACAGGTATGTCAGTAAAGGCGTTGACTGACACTGGCGCATCAGTCAACGTCATAGATCTAAAACAGTACCAAACCCTGAAGCCACTACGACTGCTAAACCAGATGTCAATGAGGTGCAATGGTTTTCGATATTGTACCTCAATGTTGGTTATCACCAGGTACAGCTTGACCTAGCCAGCAGATATATCACAACTTTTCTCAAATCACTAAGCTGATGCAAACATCTCAACTTTGGAATCTCCTCGGCAGCTGAGGCATTCCCAAACACCATTTGCGTAGACTCTGTCAAGACTAGAGGGTGTCTTAAAGGATAAGTTACTTACCTGTAATCCTAGTTCTCTTCCAGGGGTATACTCATCAAAGTCATAAGCACTGAATAATCTCCGCCATGTGCGGGACCCCGGAGCATATACAAAAATACATATATATGTGTATGTTTAGAACCACAAGTACATAGTACTTCCAAAACATTACATATATACATGTATACACATATAAATATACAGCCTATAATAGGTCCAATAGACTGAAATGCCAAAATTACATGGATTTCTACTATAAGAAAATAAAATCACATGTAAATAATGTAACATAGAACATATACTGCAGTAGTGTTCAACAACAACCCTTTATTTTCATAAAGAAAAAACAGGTAATTGCAGGCAATTTGTTCTTAGGCTGCATAGATGAATAATCATCACCATATAACAAAAAACTGGCACCTTGCCTTTAAGGCTTTCGAAAACCTGGACACCGTGCCTTTAAGACCTCCAGGAGCCCCCTGCTCCCATCATGCACCACAGGCGACAGTTAGGTCAGTTCTTTTTGTACGGCGTACTAACATGTAGTAACCAGGATATCAGATGCAAATAACACATTACCATATTGTTAATGCTCATCTGGGGAGGCGGGAGGGTTGCTTATGACTTTGATGAGTATACTCCT